>OZ020517.1:17323846-17721368 GCA_963971425.1 Bryoerythrophyllum caledonicum
CGGCCCTTAGGGGTACGCGCCCGGTCTTAAATCGTACGCGCCCGGCCCTAATTGGAACGCGCCCGGCCCTTCATGAACGCGCCCGGTCCAGATTGGTACGCGCCCGGCCCCAAATGCTGCGCGCGCGGTCCGAAGGCACGCGCCCGCCCCTTGATGTGACGTGGAAAGCCGTCTGACGTGTCGTGCACACGTGTTTTACCAGGGGGTAAGTTGAAAATTTGATTTAGGGTTCGTAATTTTTTTTTTACACGCAACTGTCCGCCAAAAAGTGCTGTCCGTCCTGTCCGTCCGTCCTACTGTCCGTTCGTCCGCTGTCTTTGGGCCCCTGTCCATCTATGTAGACAACCCTGAGCTCTAGTATGCATATGACTACGTTAAAGTTGTAGCTTTGGGCACGCATGAATAAGTCCTCCTTATAGTCCATCTTACAAAAGTAACGTAAGATATAGTATACATGCTTGCAATTTTTCCATTGGCCCTTCTTCTCCAACGCCTCCGTTTGCATCTTCAAAAAATCAGGGTATAAACTCCCTAGGAGGTTCGTGAAGGTGATGCAATAGGACTTGTCCTTCCATGTGTCAAAAGTAATAATGCATTCCAATCCTGAACACAATATGCCATAGTGGTTGGAGATGTAACAATTATTCATAAACGCGGCGCATGACCACTTGTTCTGGTGCTCAACTGAAGGCGCATCTGTCGTTATGCAAATCCGGTAGCCGTTGTGGAAGGTATAGTATAGATCAGGATTCTCTGTGATGGGGAAGTAGGACCGCAAAGAGAGGCATGTTCAAAGACACCTGAAATTGTCTTTGAGGCGATAGAGCTCCACGTTGCTCTAACTAAAAACCTGCTTCTTCCAACGATTAAACCTCTTGTATTGTTATATTAGTGCCAAACTTCACTGGTCACATCATTGGAACTGATAACCAATTGGCCACAAACGGTTGCTTTGAGCCCTTCACGCACCGGCCAATATCAGTTGCACAAAACTAAAACTCAACGGAAGTATTTTGAGGTGATTTGAATTCTTTCTTCTTGCCAACATATATTGGGATTGATGTTCCATGGTTCCTAGCCCCAACTCAAGCGTCACACTTCTCACCACTAGGAGCTTGCAATGCTTGGCATTTTCGGTGAGAGGTCTTTGAGAGGCGAACAATGTGCGACTTTCACGGATTACAGTTGGATTCCAACACTATTGTTGTGTGTCGGACAATGGAGTCTTGTCAATTTAGGGCCTCTTTGATCCGCGTCCGAGTCACCCTTTGTGCCATCCCGTGGAATAGAGTAGTTCAAAGTATTGGACCGGTGGGAGTCGTGACTGGACCTGGGTGGCATGTCAAGCTTCTGTTTGGTAGATCCAAAAATCTCCTCTCCTACTAGCCTGCCGATTTTTGTCAAAAGATCCTCCGCCCTCGGGAAACTTCTAAAAGCTTTTGCTATAAGTTTAGGATCACCAGCACGTTGGACAAATCTTTACAAAGTGAACCTTTGTCCGGACCTTTCCCGGAGGTGCTTCCCTTTCATTATCTCTAGTACACATTGATTTGCATGAAAGTTCGAATGAGGTCATTCATAGTAGCCGCGTGTAAACATGTCATGGTATTTCCGGATTGTTGGAGCCAACGATTGTCGGCTATTTTTGCAAGGTTGTAGAATGACATGTCAATTTGCTCGTTGAGTTTTGATTTCATGAGGTCCTGAAAAGATAACTCCACTATCATTAGTAGATTCACATCTAACATGGCTTATAAACAAGAAAAATTAAAAGAGGCACGGGGAGAACTTACAAGCTGCATTGCCCCCTCTATAGTCTATACAAAAAGTGCCAAAAAGGCCTCTAATCTTGTAGGGCACGTTGCTCGCTTTTGATAGTGGCCCCAAATGACATCCACCACCTTTAAATGACGTCGTATTATGCTTCAGCCTCCTCTTGTGATTTAGAGTACTTCCATATCTTGCAAAGAGCAATGTATTGATCGTGGAAGGCATGGAGAATGTTGTGGAGGGTGGCTCATTGAAGGAACTTAGTCCAATTGAATAAGCATGTCCGTTCTCTGTTTCCCATTGGCACGTCCTTGTCATCGCTGCCATATACTCTCGGAACAGCGTGCCAATTTGCTCCGGCATTGCAAACAATACCATATTCATTATATCGGGAGATTCCAGGACTTTGAAAGGTATGAATAATTTTCCCAACAGTAATTGTTTGTGCACTTTCAAGTGGACTCAAGCTGATTATGTACCTATATTGTAGATATTGGAAAAATTGCATTGTGCAAATTTGCTAAACATTTGCATGTTTAGGTTCTCCTAAAACAACTATTGTGATTGGGCATCCTCCGATTGCACATTGCACATGGCTATTGTCATGACTCTACACTACTTACTATTGTACACATGGCATGCTATGGTAGTCCAATCTTTGATACATTTGATGTAATCAAACATCAACCAACTATATTGGAGGTCTCCACCGAATTGCATCCGCCGAACAAGGTCAACACCACTACCAAGCTGATCGATAGACATTTTAAAAACAAAAACTTTACCTTTAGATTGGCCCGGGAACTTCTTCTTGTGGATGAAGACGAACTTCAATGACTCCTTCGGGAAGCTCCATGGTGTTGTCCATTACTCCCTTCCCTCCACTGTAGAGGCGTTTGCATATTGACATCATATTTTGTATGTAGAAGATGATAGAGTCTCAAATCAAACGATGACAACTCTATGGATGCTCCTCCTAGGTTTGAAGATCTAGAGCTGTGGCGGATCAAATAATCAGAAAGGTAATTTTTCCTTGCAGCCATGATGATTGCGGAATCAATAGCCTTTGATGTGCGGTGGACTTCCTTGACAACGCACTCATGCATCACATCTATCGCGGTTTGGTCAATATCTTTCGAGATGGAATGATGGTGATATCCACGATGAATGGCAAGTCGGGTGTGCTCCAGATTGATAGACATCACACAATAAATACGTGCATCACAAAGGGCTAGACAAATTGGTGAGGTTTGACAAACCTAATACGCCAACGTTGATTTTCCGGATCGAGCGCCATTGACAGGACATGGGATATGACAAGACTACTCTACTTGGTTTGATTAGTGCGACCTCGTTCCTACACCTACAATCACAATTGAGGTTGAGGCATTGAAGATGTCTAATATATGTTGATTTTCAATACGTTCATGTTGTTTATAGTCACTGTCTTGCACCATGTGTGACCATTGTATTGTTTACTCATTCTATCCAAGCCACCTGCGAACTGAGTTGGGGTGCCTTCTGGAAGAGGAATTAGTTCAAACATCATGTCTCCATTGTACTGTGATCTAAAACTAATCAATAAAGAAATTGAACTCCATCATTTTATTTTCAAAGAGAAATTACTCATTATTCATGCAATCTACAGAAGAAGAAGAAGAACGCTGGTCCCGAAGGGCCGACGTGAATAAAGTGTCTGTTTGTTCCACCACTAAGACCGTGCCTACCAGGCAAGGAATTAGTAGTATGGAGCTACTTCCCCCTCTCAAGGGTAGACACTATGTAACAAATAATTATAAGGATGCAAATCGAAACAGAGAAAAACCACAATCAAGACAAGGGAATGGGGAGAAAAGAGAAAGGAAAGGAAAGAGAAAAGACAAAGAAAAGGGAAGGACAAGGAGGGTAGGGAGGAAGGAAGAAATGGGTGGGGCAATGAGGAGTTGGACGCTTCATGGAGTGTTGTGTGGATCTTGGAGGGTTTGATTATTTTCTATTTTTTGTTTATGTAATAGTATGGACATAGCGTACTGGATTGCGATGGCGTTGATATTTTTGAAGGTATGATTAATTGTGTCCATAGGTATTTTGAAGGTTTCTTCAAGGGTGTTCATGGATGGGATATAGGTTGTGGCGCGGGCACCAACCGTGATGACTATGAAGAGGTCTATTTTCCATCCGCGATTTTTAATGTCGTCAATCAGGGGTTGATATTTATTTATTTTATTTTCTATCGTTTTCGGCGAGAATCTATTGTTATAGGACGTGAATTCAATAAATTGGATGATATAGTTTGGGTCAATGTGGATGGGTGGCGGGTCATTGTATGGTAGGCCTTTAACACAAAGGATGTCGGGTTTAAATCTAGCATTGCAATGGCATCGTTGGGTTGCACATGTACATGGGAGTAGCCACAGTGGGACCGTGTTTTCTTGTGGGTTGTTATTGAAAGTGCCGGCGTTCATGAGTAAGAAACATCGGGATTTGTTATGTGAGGTAATTAGTTTCCGGATTTCCCATACCGCTTTATGGTGTCTTTTAACAATGAGGGAGTGTATGTGGTGGTTTTGGCATTTGAGTAGAATATGTAACCATGTGTCGGGGTCTGTAGAGGTGCATATGGGGCATGTTATGGATGGAAAGCGTTCTATTCCAAAGAAGAGTTGTTTACGGGCATTCCCCATATATTGACCGGTGCGGAATTTAATAAGGCATGTAATTTGTGAATCGATAATGGTGGGATTTTTCCAGAAATTTGTAGACAATTTATTGTCTATGTTATTATTGCCGGTCCATTTTTCTATGTTAGGGAAATTCTCTAAGATCGTGTCAATGTCATCGTATGTGTCTTGTTTTTTGAGATATTTTCCTAAAAATCGGACCGGACCTTTGTCTGGGGTGTCATCTTTGGAGGGCCAATTCTCTTTTTGGAAAAAGTATGGGGTGGCATGTGCATGTTCATATGGGTCCTTGGCGTTTTTATGTGATTTTCGTCTTCCTTCTTTGGCTAGTTTATCGGCTTGTTCATTTCCTTCTATATTGGCGTGGGCTCTGACTTTATGGAGTGTAGTAGGTTGACTTTATGGAGTGTAGTAGGTTGTGTTCAATTTTGTAGCATTTGTACCATAGACATGAGTATTATTTTGTCAGGGTGGCTATTGTGGAGAGTAGGGTGTGTTATTTGTGTGTTTAGTAGATATAGGACATTGATGCAATCCGTAAAAATATGTGCGGGTTTGTTGGTATATTTTGTGTTGATGATTTGGAGTGTTTTATGTATGGCCATCATCTCTGCTCTGAGGATGTTTTGAAGTCCATGAAGTCTTTTGGCTAAATTAATTTCTTTGTTGAGATTGTATATTGTTGCAGTTCGTAGAGACAGTATCCCTCCGGAATGCACCCAATCGTCACTAAGTGCTTTCCAAAGTAACCGCTCCGGTTTCGTTCCCACAGAGACCTAATGTTATTTTTCAAATACTCCCACTATCTTAAATTACTACAACAATCGTTAGTTATCTTATTAGCTTTAGTAGGATAGATCCGGATCCTTCTGGAATCCGGATTATGTACAATGATTTCCGGAAAGTAATTTCCGGAAGTTGGGAGGGTAGTTTGATTTGTCTCTGTTCCTCCTCAGAGAGGCTCCTGGAGTTTTTAAATGAGTGGCCGGAGTCCACTAATCCTGTTTTGTGTAAGTGGCTGGATTTCCCACTGCCTTGTGATTTAAAGTGGCTAGACCTCCAGTGTCCGAAACTTATAGTGACCGAACACCACTCTCCTACTCTGCTAACCAGATGAATTGATTGCTGCTGCTAGACTTAGATTCTCACGACATCCGGAAGGCCTTCCGGATGCGGTCACACAGAGATAAGTCCGGACTACAACGACATTCCGGTGAGTGAATTGTGATCCTCTGGGGACGATGGTGCTATCTTGTCAAAGTATTCCGTCTAGACCTATGCATCCGGCTTTTTCCTATCTTGGGGGAAAACTCCGGCTTTGACCGGAATTCAAGTTAACACGGATTACTCCGTCTTCTAGGGACTACCAGGAACACCTCTGTAGTTCGTCCCCTCCCCACCTGGCTACTTCCGAACCTTGGAGTCTACCAGGCACACCTTTGCAATAGCCCTCGAGCTCTCCCAGGCGATCTCCCGACACGGAATTTGACTGGTATTCCACTATCCAAACTAACCTTCACCACACTCCCAAAGGATATTGACACACTTCTCCCACTAGAATGGATCCGCTACCCACAAAGTCTATACCACACACTGGAAGTACAAGAGAGCAAATCTGATACTAGTAGTGCAATATATTACCAAGTGAGAAAGACAAGATAAAGGTTTTTGCCCAAAGCCTCACTACTAAGTACTAGCTAAGTTCCTTCTAAACTTAGCTTTCACTCTAGCTATCCTATGGGCGGTCCTCTAGATCTTATCTAAAAGATCCGAGGAATCCGGAAAAGTTCCAGATCCGAGGAATCCACAAATCACGGAACAATTCCGTCTCCGGAATTCCTACTCTAACTACAAAACTGGCTGTTGATTCCAGTAGCAGCCGGGTGCACCTGGGGCTCCATCGTTAATCGTTGTTGATCCGGAATCTATCCCTGAGAAAAGAAGAAAAAGAATTTAAAGCCTAACTAGTCCTAAGTTGGGGCTCCTGGGCTCCAATTTCACCCACTCCGGCGGGAGGGTGAGATCTCCACCGGAACGCGGGACTTGCCCTTCGCCTTCTTTGACGTTGCAGGCAAAAGATACGTCTTCCGGGACGACGGTCCGGCTACTGGCGGAACAACAACCACCAAAGTCCTGGCTTCCGGCGGTGGAGAGGGCTGCTCCGGTGACCCTTCCGGGACCGAAGGTGCTGGTGTTTCCGTCGCGGAAGCTGACATGGTCTCCTGGACCAAGTCTGTGTAACTTCCGGACGGACTCGTTGGTCCCGACGCCAACCTCCGGGACACAGACTTGAGGGGTACGGGAAGATTGCCTTCTACCGCAGGATCAGGCAGACGCATGTTTGGTGGCGACAAGAGATCCGGAAGGGTCTCCAGGATCTCACTCGTACTTGGATTGGGAAGTACGATTCCCTCTGTTGGTGTCCGAGGTGACGGAGTGTCGAGTGACTCCGGATTCGCTGAGGTGCCCGAAGCTGGTGTTGACTTGGCCGGAGGTTCCGGAGGGGCTGCGGTCCGTGTTGGTGTCGTGGTGCTGTCCGGCCCAGATGCTGCTGGTTCTTCCGGAAATTCCTCGACGATATTGTCGACCAACAGCTTCATCTGCTCCCACGTCCGTCCCATCTTATCCGCCTGGTCGAGAAGGAACCGGATGATGTTGGCCCGGGTGACCTTCTCCTTCTTCTCCACCAGTTCAGTAAAGAGCCGGCTCCGGTTGATCACGTCAATCGGAAACTCCAGGGCTGCCCAGACCCCAAGCAAGGCTGCTGCGGAAGCGTTGGCCTTTTACTCAGCTAGTTTCCGGTGCGAGGTATTGCTTCATCTTCCTCACTGCGAGATATTGCTTCATCTTCCTCTCCATATCATTACTATCCTTGTACAGGGAAGCAATCTGGGTGTGCAGCGCCTTTGTACCCACCTCCCACCTCCCGGCTCCGGAGTTCCGAGTTCCTCCACCCAATTGATGGCGTCCTCCAGCCGTTCGACGCCCAGACTCCGGAAGATTTGCTCCACGCTGCTGGTGATGATGTAGTTGGTTTCCTTAAGGAGCCCAACTCTCGAGCCAATGTCGCGGGTGAGCTTGTCCATCAGTTTGAGCTAACCCTTGGAGTCGTCCGGGCCACCTTCCTCTCCTTCCCGCTGGTCCCTTCCGAGGGTCCGGACTCGTCTTCTCCGGACGACGCGGATGAGCTGTGGATGCCTGGACTCTCCGTCTCGGGCTCCTTCCCTTGAAGTCTCTTCGGAGCCTTCCGGCCTTTCGGAGTGCTTGTGGTGGCTGCTTCCGGTGCAGGCTCCTCCTCTCCAGATTCTTCCTCTTCAAACTCGTCCCCTCCGTACTTCTGGAAGTTTAGAACTTCGTCGTACTTTCGGATTTCCGCCGGAGTAAGCTGCTGCTGGTGGGCATAGAGGTGCACCACATAGGATGCCAGAGGTGTTGCCGTCTTCTTCACCTTCTGGAGGTTGGCTACAAGACGGTTGATCATTTCCGTCATGAGCGTCCTCCAGTCTACCACTATCTTCTCCCGGAGTGCCCCGAGGATAGTGCAGGCCCACTTCGCCACCACCCGCTTCGGCTTTTCCGGATGGAAGATAGGGTTTAAAAACCCTAGCAGGAGCTGGGCGACCAATTGCTTAAGGTCCTGCAAGTTGTAGTCGTCCTTTGGGTCTGCTGGTCCGGCAAACTCGTCCGTCAGGAACTTGTCCCGCCATTCTACCACCTTGGTGCGGCCACCCGGGAAATCGTACGCCTGAGACCATTTTGGGACTCCCCAGTTCTCCGGGTGGGCTCTCATCAACCCCTTGTACTTCTCGTCCGGGGTGCCTATGAGTTCCCGGACGTAGACCTCCTCCCGCATGCCCCAGGGGACTTCGAGTAAACCCCCACAACCCATTGTCTTCAGGCTCGACTTCAGGAGGTTAAACTCGTCCAGGTCCTTGGGAATGTCCGGAAGAACGCGGGCCAAGGGTGGAAGCACCACTGCCGGCTCCTCGTCTCTCCGGCCGCGCCCATCTCTATCCGTCTTCTTCATCTTTGCCATCGGCACAGACTTCATGAGAGCTTCCTATAACCTCATAGTCCCTCAAGGTAGTCCCTGCACGCACCGACCTCACTAAAGCTCTCCTAACGGACGCACGTCCGTTCTAACTGCCTAAGTTCCAAACCCGAACGACATGCCGTTCGAGCAACCATGAGAGTGAGGGAGGAAAAGAACAAGAAAGGAAGGAAGAGAGAGCTGGAGCAAAAACCCTTGACACGCGAAGAAGAAATGAAAGAAAGAGTTCTCCCCCCAGACCCCAGCCTTAAGTAGCCCGGTCATTAGTACAGAATCATGATGACAGTTGATGGTGACCTTTCCGGCTAACGGTTCCGGATAATTGCCTGCCCCAGAATTCCGGTAACTACTCTGGCTCTGCTTTTAACAATTTTAGGCTTAATTAGGGTTTCCATTCCGGCCCATCAGACTTTATTTTTGCATCAGGACTGTAGGCTGTATTCTACCACAAATTATCGCAACTAATTAACTAATTTTTTTGTTTTGGCCGGAATTTAAGGTTAACTTCCGGCACCATGTGGGAACTGAGTCCCACATATATACCATATCCGGCTTTTTCTCTATGCCAATGTCTAGGGCTACTTTCTACCGGTTCTTTGAAGGATCCATCCGTGTAGTAACTATGTATGGGGTCATATTTTGGGTGTGTGTTTGTGTGGTAAGTAGGGAGAGGGGGATTTGTCATGGAGTAGTTTGATGTGTTGTTATTGTATTCTAGTTTAAAACATTTTTTTCTACGATTTACTGGTGTTTAGGGGGTATGGGCGGAGCAATATTTGTGTGTATCCGGCTTATGTTTAGAGTTTTGGTTATGGATGTGAGCGTGGTTAGTTGTTATGAGGTTCCCATTGTTTTGTTTTGGTGATGGACACATAGTATTTGTAGTGTAGTTGGTTCAAGCCTAGGCTTTTTTTGTCCGGGTGGGATGGTGGGTTCTTTGTAAGTTATTGAGTCTACTTGGAATAGTGCAATGATGTGTGAGTCAGGAAAGGGGCCCGAGTGTGGGTTGAAGTTGTGGTACCAGTTTTTGTCGGGTGTTTTGATGAGGGTAGAGGTGTGGTTTGGGTCATGTTTGGCCGCGAGGCGGGCCCAATGTAGTGCTTGTTGTGTTTCTTCTTCATTGTGGAGGTGAGCTATACCATTGCCTATCCATTTGTAGTCAAAGGCTTTTCCTAGTGATCCGAATATTTTATCTCTTTCAAAGAGGGAGTAAAATTTGTTAAGTTTAATGGGGCATGTGACGGGGGAAGAGAAGTATGAGTGTTGGATGTTGAATGTTGAAATTAATGAGTTTAGTATAGGTGTGGATAGTGTATATTGTGTAAGTTTAAGGGGGTTATTTTTTGATATTCTATATTTATATCTTTGATATAGCCAAATGACTTCGGTTTCAAATGGTTGGATTATTGGTTCAATGTTTGTAGCGGTTTGTAGTTTAGTATTGTATTGGTTCCACAACCATGTGAGCCTAGTGATGGAGATGGTAAAGAGGTGTCGTCCATCTTCTTCGTATAGGTGTGCTTGATCTTTGTCTATTGTAATTGTGTTAGATGAGGTAAGAATGTCTTTTTTGGGGTTACATCCGATTGTATAAATGTTTAGAAGGGGGATTATTATCGGTGGGGTGACGGACCTTGTGTCTTGGGGTTGGTTTTGTAGGTGGTGAGCTTGAATAATTTCGGTGTAGAATTTGTGTTGAATTCTGATAATATTGTGTCAATTTGTTGATATTATGTGTAATGATGTTTTGGTTGTGTTTTGGAAAGAGGTTTCTTTGGGGGAGCCATTTGTTGTAGGTGTTGTTATTGTGAATCCATTGGCATAAATATCTGGTGTAGTTGTTTTCAATTTGGTTATTATCTATTTTTTTCTTGTATTCGTAGTGTATGATATTGTTAATGGGGTATGTGGTGGGGTTTTTGAGGATGTGATTTGGGCGGCGGAGGTGGTGTGGGTGGGAGTGGGGGGGATGTATCGGTGGTGGGGGGGTATTTCTTGGAATGATGTCGTTGTTTATAGTGATGAATGGATCTTTAAGTGTATGGGAGTATGTGTGTGTATAGTTATGAGTAGTGTGTGGGGGGAGTTTATTGGGTGGCAAAAGAGTTGTCGTGCAATTTTGAGGGCACTTTTAATTAGTTTTGTGGAATGAAGTGGTAGGTTTTAAACTCTTCATCTTTCATGATGTGCGTTCCATTAGGTAGGGAGATTTGTTTTAGTTCGTAGATATTTTTTGATAGGAGTTTTTGTAATAACTTCTGTGATAATTGTATGTTGAGTGTATTATGGTTTTGTGTTTTGAGAGTCCAAGCTTTTTCTAGTGTTGTTGGTTCTATGAGAAAGTTGGAGAGATTGCTTTTTAAGTGGACTTTTGCTACATGTTTTAGTAAGAAGAAGGTACGTGTTATTGGTGATCTTGTACAATTCGTCTTTTTCATTCTAGGAATGTTTTCGACCCCCTCGTATTGGGCGGGGATGTGTTGTACTAGGTCCCTATATATTGTTCCAAGTCTACCGCTGTCATTTAGAGCGTTCTGTAGTTGTTCTTCTATGCATCAAAGGTATGCATTTTTTAGCGAGAAAGCTTCTAGTCCAAAGAGGTTGTGCGGTAATTGGGTTATTGTATAAGACATAGATTTTGGCATGCCGCATACGGTTTTTTGTGTGGCCGTTATCTTTAGGTCCAATTTTTTGATGGCGGGCTTTGAGTATGGTATCGTGTAGAAGCTGTATGCCATGCCCAGTCTTAAAACTGTGTCAATCATTTTTATTTTTTGTTTCATAGTGGCCGGGCAAGCTACTAGTTCTTTTACATTATTTAATTAGTTTTTTGGTGGTGGCATGGATTTGGATTTTCCATTTTAGGGAGGGGACGAGATTTATTCCTAAATATATGTATGGTTCATTTTGGTGTAGTACGAGTATTGGTTGGTTTCGGTAATTAATGTTAGAGGTTTGTATTAGGGCTTTGAATGCAATGGGATTTGTTTTTGATTTATTTGGGCATCCAGTGACGGCACATTTTGGGACACCTACATCCATACCTGTCCATTTGCAGTACCTGTCTATTTTGTTAAGTTGTATTTTTATGGCTTTGAGTTTGTTGGTTATGGCCGCAAGGTCATCCGCGTATGCCGTGGAGTTAATGGTGGTTTGTGATGTCCCAAATGTGTATCCATTGTTGCCTCTATCTAGTCATCTAAGTAGAGGTTCTAGGAATATGATGAATAAGTATGGGCTTAGGGTATCCCCTTGTATTGTTCCCTTTGGATGGCTATGGGTTTGGTTTTTCCAAAGTGTTCTCGTTTGTAGGAGGTTGAGGATTCGAAGTATATATTTCCCACTGGTGCGATTGCGTCTTTGGGGTATCCAAGGTCCGTCATTATGGCTAAAAGTCTAGCGTGGTGAATGGAGCTGAAGGCATTTTTAAAGTCAACATATAATATGAATATGTCTTGATTTGTAAAATGTGCATCTTCTAATGCGGCTATTACTGTTTGGATTTGTCTAGCGGTACTTTTTTCTGCGCGGAACCCCTCTTGGCTATCATGCAATATTTTATGTTTTTTGCCATATGATGATAGTATTGATGTGAATGTGTTTGTAAATAGTTTATAGATGGTATTGGCTAATGCAATGGGTCTATGGTTGGGTAGCATGGATGGGTCTCCTTTTTTGTATAGTAGAATTGTTGTATTTATTTTCCATGAAGCAGGGATTTGTTTTTGTTTATAGCAGTGGTAGAAGAGGAGGTTTGATAGTTTGTGGATCCTTGGAGGTATATTTTTTAGTATAGAGTTTGCTATTCGGTCAGGTCCGGGGGCCTTTATTATTTCCTAGGTTTCGTAGGCAAGTGTCATATGTAGCTTGATTAAAGTATGTTTGTAGTGGGATTTCCAGGTCTCTTCTTTTTTCTAATGTGAATCCATCTAGGTCATGCCATAGATATTGTCGTACTGCGCATGTTGTTGTAGTTCGTAGAGTGAGTATTCCTCCGGATAGCACTTAGTTGTGGCTAAATGTACCCAAAGTATCCGCTCTATATTCGTCCCACAGAGACCTATTGTTTCTTTCTTAAATGATAAGTACAAACTAACTAACTACCACACTATTATCTATCGGTTAGCTTATCTATTCATCCTTTGATCTACTCATCCGGATCCTTCCGGATTCTGGATGTTCCTTCTTTCAGCTTCCGGATTCTTCCGGACTCCAAACAGCTTCAGACGGAGTTTCTTCCGGAGTTTTTAAACAAGTGGCCGTGTGCCACTGATCTTGTTTTGTGTAAGTGGCCGGATTCCCCACTGTCTTGTGATTGAAAGTGGCTAGACACCCACAGCCCCAAAATTTATAGTGGATGGACACCCACTCTCCCTACTCCGCTAACCGGTAGTTGATTTGTTGCTACTAGACTCACACTCTTACATCATCCGGATGGCATTCCGGATGCAGTCACTCAGAGGTTAATCCAAACTAAAACGACATTCCGGTTGATGCGAAGTGGTTTTATTGGATGAGTGTTGCAGGTTTGTAAATAGACTTCCTTCTAGACATACACCTCAGGCTTTGTCCTCTATCGTAAGGGAAAATTCCAGCCGCAACCAGAATTCGAGTTCACACGGATTTTTCGAGCCCTGGGAGCTACCAAACTCACCCCTGCAGTACACTCCCTCCTCCTCCTGGCTACTTCCAGTCCTTGTGGATCGTTAGACTCTACCTAATCTCTCCTACAACTCTTCTGTGCGATCTCCCAAAGCAAGTTCCAACCGGTCGTTCTAGATGCAACCTTTGCCACACTTCACACATAAGAACTTAATTCACTATACATCAACCACAATGGATCTTGTTCCCTCACAGCAAAAAGGTACTCAATCACCATACATTCAAGAAGCGAAAGTATACTAACAGAAAATACTCTTCATAAGAGAAAAAAAACAAGACGATGAGCCGACTAAGGCTCATCTATTAAGTACTAACTCCTGAAACGAAAATCCTATCCTATTTGCTGGAAATCCGGGAAATCCTATCCTAAAAGTAAAAAAGATCTTATCCCTAGAAATCCGAAATTCAAAACTCAGATCCGGAATTTCCGAATCTGAGATCCGATTTTCTCGGATCTAACTAAAAACCTAGTTTAGGGTTTTTGTTAGCCTATGGTCTGATAGCCACGTGCAACCATGAGCCCCATCGTTAATCGCTACTAAACCGAGAAGACTTAAAGACCCTAACTACGACATAACATGATTTTTCTTCCTACGACTTCGACGCGTCTGTACTCTGCTGCTGCTGCTGTGTTGGCTTCCGGCCGTATTGGAACGGCACCCGGCGGCTCTGGTGCGGATGCCATCGCTTGCTTCTTCGATCCGGAAGGTGTTTCCGGATCCTTGGCTGCTAGTGCGACGGCCAGTGGAGCCGCTGACCGGACTTGAAGGTTCGATAGGTCTTTGAAGCTTCCACTGGGGCTGACATCCATGGCCGTCGCTAGTGAGCTTCCAAGTGGAGGGGCGGTTTTCGGTTGAACCGGAGAGGGAGACTGCAACGGAATCCGAAAAGGCAAAGGAAATACCTGCGAGGGATCTCCCAGCAGGGTATCCTACCACTTCTACATACTCTCTGTGCTCGGGAAGGGCACTCCATTCCAACTCATTGGAGAGTTGAAATCCGGAGTCCCTACGAGGTCATTGAAGCCTCTCGTTGGTGTCTGAGGTGTTCCGACTTTAGGTCAGGATGGATTGCCGGCCATAGGTTTGGATGGAGAGCCAGCTGTAGGCCCGGACGGAGATCCAGCTGTAGGTCTGGACGGATTGCCGGTTGGCCCTGCTATGGCCGGTGTCTCAAGTGCTGCCTCCGAAACCGGAACCTCCGGTGCCATTGGGGCTACGAGAGTTAGGTTCTTCACTAGCTCCTTCATCTTGCTCCAGGTTTCCTCCATCTTCTGGCTGTGGTCTAGGAGGAATTGGATTATCTGCCCCCTATTGAGCTTCTCGTTCCTCTCTAAACTCTCAGTGTACAGAAGAGCCCGGTTGACTGTGTTTGCCGGAAAATCCACGGCTGTGCAAACCTCAATCAAGGTCTGGGTGGTTGTCCGGACCTTTGCTTCCGCCACAACTCTCGCTTGCTGGGCCGCATCTCTCGCGGCCTCCGCTAGCTCTGCTCGCTTCCAGAGCCGAATATTGGTCTGGGTAAAATTGACGTTCTCCTGTTCCAACTTCTGGATCAAGCCCTCCTTGGCCTTCAATTGTGCGAGACGTGGAATGAGGTCATCGGAGTTCTCCGTCCCTAGCTCTTCCATGATTGCCATGATCATGGCGGTCCGTGCCCGGATCTCTCCTTCCTGGATCCTGGTCCACCAGACTATATGCCGATAGAGCTCCGAAACGTCCACTGGAATGTTGCCGATTATGTGTGGGGCAAAGTCCGGTCCCGGCTCTGATCCGATAGTGAACCGCTCGTATGTTGCTGGGTCGGGTGGTAGTGCCTCGATCGGGCTCTGAGTGTCCATCTCTGCCGGAGGTTGGCTCGGACCGGCGGCTTCCGGAACCTTCTGAATCAACCGACTCCGCTTCCGGGATCTCCTGATGAGAAGGGGGAATGACGATATTTCCGACTCGGAGTCCGCCGAAACTTCCTACTCCTCGTCCGTCTCTATCCCTCCGTATGACTGGATGCTAAGCACCTTGTCGTACTCGTCCTACTCCTTCGGACTCAACATCTTCTACTTTGCGTACATGTGCGCTACGTAGGTTGAGAGGGGTGTTGGGGTTTTCCAAGCTTTGGACAGGTTCTTGACCATGCAGTCTATTTGCTCATCCATCAAGGCTCCCCAGTCTACTGAAAGCTTCCCTCTCATCGCTCTTAGTTTTAAACTGGCTAATTTTTCCACTATCCTCTTAGGTTTCTCCGAGTGGAATATAG
Source organism: Bryoerythrophyllum caledonicum (assembly GCA_963971425.1). Taxonomy (NCBI): domain Eukaryota; kingdom Viridiplantae; phylum Streptophyta; class Bryopsida; order Pottiales; family Pottiaceae; genus Bryoerythrophyllum; species Bryoerythrophyllum caledonicum. The sequence goes on from OZ020517.1 coordinate 17,339,264, forward strand.
GATTTAGAAATGCCACCACTAATCTCGCATCCAGATTAGTAAGGTCGCTGAGCACGTACCCGTCCTTAGGATTTGCCTTCTGTAGGAACTCGCCCTTCAGCATGTTGTCGTCGCGCTCCGCCACCTTGACTGTCTCGGGCCGGAGACAGTAGGCGTCTCTCCATATTTTCGTGGTCCAGACCTCCGGATGCGCCCGAATGCGCCCATCGTGCTGGCTCGGTGGCTTTCCCAGGAGCTCTGCTACCATCACTTCGCCCTGGAAGGCCCAGGGTGCTCTGAGGAGGCCGTTGCACTCCATCACCTCCAGGTAGCTCTCCAGAACCCTATAATCCTTCTCAAAGGTTGGCCACTCGGCGCTACCTTCTGCAGTAGCAGGTTTCCTCCGGCTTGAGCCTTCGCCTTCTTCCCCGCCATCCAGGCCCACCTTTCAGTGAATTTGCGCCTCGCAATCTTGATCGAAATCCTGCACGCATTGACCTCACCAAGTCCCTTCTGTCTATTCTACCTCTGCACTACAGAATCACAAGAAGACAAAACGCGGAGTAGAAGAAAGCTGAGAGCGCAGAAAACCCTAAAAGAATGGCACGCAGGGCTGGCAATCGTGTTATATATCTGACGCATTGTACGGATACCGTTGGGCGTCATGATGGCGGTTCCGGATCCGGATGACATTGTACTCTGGTTTCCGGACTTTCGAAAAAATGTTGTAACTGCCTCTTTTAAAGATTTCAGCTGAGCATTGAAACCTTATTTCTACTATGAAACTATTTATGCTAATTCCGCTAGACTAACTACCTAATTTTTTAAATTTTCTTCATTTCTTTCCGAATTTAGTGTTTAGGTCCAGAAGTGTGTGGAAACGCCTTCCCAAACATGTGCATGTAGTGGGGTGGTCCGGTTGATAGTTGCATGTTTCTACTGTAGGTCTGTTATTTTTTGTTTGTTGGTTAAATATTTCGTTTGCAATGTCTTCTGGGCTTGTTAGTATATTGTTATATTGGTTGATGATGCAGTCTAATGGTGGAGATTCCATAGTTTTGAATATTCTTCTATTTATTTTCTTGGGGTTAGTTTCATGTAGTTGTATGTATTTAGAGATGGCTTTTCTAATATTTTCTTGAGCGTATTTGGTGGTGATCTTTCAGGCTTGTATGTTGGCATCTTTTGTAATTAGTGCTATATTATTTATCCATGTGTCGTGAGGTAGATGTATGAGGGGTGGATTTGAGATTTGTGTGTGTTGAAGATTTTGTAGTTCGTTGAGGATAGGGTGGCTTCGCCATTGGGGGTTGTTATTTACGGTTCTTATGGTTTTTCGTGTAGTGTGGTAAATGGTTAAGTGTTGTTTCCATGTTCTAGATAATTTACGAGGTAAATATCCACCTTGTTGTGATGTTCAATTTGTCATTTGTGATATGAGTTGGGCTTTGCAGGTTTGTTCAATTGTATTGGATAAGTTGTTGATGAGTATGTCTAGGGTGTGACATGCTTCGTGCCATTGAGTTTGGAAAAGATGGTTATTAGATGCTAATGCGTTTATTAGAGAATCAATGCGTACTGAGTTTTCCTCAAAGAATTTTGTGTTGAATAATTCTATGTTGTTTTGTGGGATGGGGTTGAGGATACGTATGTGGTTATTGTTTGTGGTGGTTGATGTACAATTTATGAGTGTGTTGTTTGGAATGTGGAGTTGTATGAATGAGTGATTGGAATTCAGGTGACTATTATTATTTGTTGTGGAAGTAAATGTATTATGGTTGATTGCACAGACATAGAATCTATCAATTAGGCTCCAGTTGCTACAGTTGTATCCTCCTTGTCTAGAGTATGTCGTGTTTGTTGGTATAAAGTTGAAGTTTAGATTTTCTGTAAAATGTTTCCATTGTAGGTCTGTCATTTGTGGAGGTGTATGTTGCTTTCCGTTTTGTCTACCTATGAGGGCAATGTCTCTGTTGAAGTCACCACATAAGATGTGGTTGTGGTTGATGGTAATATGGTTGGTGATGTTAATTTTGATGTCCTCTGTACGTCTAGTGTCTTCAGGATGGGATGGCATGTATATGTGGTGGATTAGTCATGATTGTAGTGGGTGATTGGAAATTTCCATAATTTGGAGGTATGGGGATATGTTCATCGTGGTGGGAATTTTTTTAACATTTCCTGGGAAGACGTAGTTTTTGTGTATGAGAGTGAGGAGGCCCCCTTGACCCGGTGTGTATGGTCTTCTTTGTTGTATACATTGTGTTAGGGCATGTGTATTATTAAAGATAAGTTTGTAGTCGAGAAATAGTCTCTGTATGTATTTTGTGGATTTTATGGCCGAGATTTTTGTTTCTTGTATAACTATGAATGTTGGTGGTGTGTTAATGTGCATAACTATGTTTTGTAAGTTTGGGAGTGCGGTGTTAAGGGATGAGGCGTTCCATGTTATTATGCTTGTGTTGTTGTTTGTGTGGGGGTTATGGTTTTGTAATGGGATGTGATTTGGCGGTGGGGGTGGGTGTGTGTATTCTGGGAGGGGGTTTAGGCATTTTAGTGACTCATTTATTAGTGTGTTTGGGAGGTAGGGGAATTTTTGTTTTATTGTGTCATTTGATGGGGGTGTATTTTGGTTGTGTATAAAGTCATATAATTCTTTATTTATGGATGTATTGTGGTTTATGGTGTATAGATTATTTTCAATAAATGTTGTGTAAGGGTGTGGGATGCTAATGTGTCTTTCGGGTGGGTTTTGTAGATTGTGTAGAGTGTGTAGGAGTGTAACTAATCCTTTGCCTAGGATGTGTGGTTGAAAGTTGACGGAGAGAGATGGACCGTTTCTAATGCTTCGAAAATCGTGGTGAGGGGAGAGGTAGGGACTTAGCTTGAGACTTAAGGAGTATGTGCAGCAAGAGGTTGTTGGCCTTGCTGTGAGCCTCCGTAGTCTTGTTTGAGATAGGTTTTTTGATGGATTGAGAAGCAATGGAAGAGTGTTGAGAGAGGCTGGAGTCAAATCTGAGTCTAGGATTGTTACAGGACGTGCTCGTATGTGCTAGGTCAACAAAGGCAAGATCTGAAGGGAGCGGAAGCTAGTGTTGGGGTGTGGATCTAGACACATTGAACAAGTACTCTCAACCTCTCTAGATCTGGTAGTGAGAGCATTAGATCTGCAATCTTATCATACAGTCCCTACTTTTTTCCAAATCCACGAGCCAAGCTCACAATCAGCATATACCGAATCTCTACCGCACAGCTCCAAGACGATACACAACTCGCGCCACTCCATCATACAGCTGCAAGACGATATACAACTCGTGCAAATCTCTGTAAGTACTACCAAAGACACTCACTCCTCAAATTTCTGCAATAGATCTACAGATCACGCTTCATTAACCAACATCCTTGCCTTACAAGTTTTTCTTGACACAATCTTATAAGTTGCACAGATCACCATATACAATAGTAATAGTCTAACCTACACTAAATCACAATAAACCTGTGCACACACATAGATATCTCTCCATCTACAGTAGAGCGCGGAAGCGCTGCACAAATTTTCCAGCATCTTGCAGGCCCACAACTAGACTCAAACTAGCACCTGCAACCAAAGACTGAAGAAAGGAGGAATTTTGCACATCGACTCCTGGGCACATCAGCACACAGAGAAAACTCGCCAACTTCAGTACATGCAGCAGCTGCAACACGACGCACGAGGATCAAGGGAACATGACGCGTGACAGAAGCCAACATCGGCGAACTGCTCCAGCCCACCTGCAAACCGCCCCAAAAATCAACATCAGCGATGTGAAGAACTGAGAACCAACAACCTTGACCCGACGAATTCCGAAACCAGCGACCCAACCCGAAACCAGCACCACCAGATCCGGCGAACTCCAACCAGCAACACCAGGGATCCGGCGAACTCAACCCTACCTGAGCCACCCAACCCGACATCAACACAAGCAACCCAACTCGACGTCAACGACACCAGAGACCCCAACCCCACATCAACGACTAATACCACAGTAATCCACCGATCACAGCACCAGACCACTTGGAGCCAACGGGTACAAGCGAGACGACCTCGTCGTGCTTCCTCGCTACTCCGACCACCTAGAGTCTCACCCCCCCCCGACCACCCGGAGCCAACGTCCTACACCTTGCACAAGCTACGAGTAACTAGAAACAGCCGTAACAACATCCGCCACTCAATCCGTGCGCAACAACATCATCCCGTGTGCAACCTGAGAGAGCCTGCGAGTTACGCAACCTTACCCCCCCGACCCAACGCAACACAGAATTCAACAACCCGTGACCCTCCCCGAAACTTCAACAACGCCCTGGACCTACGACACGCCCCGAAACCCCAATGTGCTCAGCAACCTGTGATCCGCGCTCCGATTCGAGGCTCACATATTCAGCAACCTACGACTCGAGCACGACTACCCGGAGCACTACCCAGCAACCGGCAATTCAACGGACTTAGCGACCTACCACTACGGCCTGCGACCTACTACTCAACGGCCAGCTACTCTCCGACCCGCGTCTTGACTTATTTACGACCTGCGACCTCCTGGGTGTCGCTAAAGCCAGTGACCCCCTCTAGACCCTGCGACCTCCAACCCAACGACGAGTTCCACTCCAGCTCACTCCACATTACTCCACTAACTAGGTAAGCTTCTAATCCACCATAGCAAGTGTGGGACTCCGTTCCCACATGATGCCGGAAGTTAACCTTAAATTCCGGCCAAAACAAAAAATTAATTAATTAGTTACGATAGTTCGGGCTAGAATACAGCCTATAGTCTTCATGTACGAATAAAGTCAGATGGACTTGGCTGCAAACCCTAATTGAGCCTAAAGCTGCTAAACGCGGAGCTGGAGTAGTTAACAAAATTCTGGGTCAGTCTGTTATCCAGAACCGTCATCCAGAGTTGTCACCATCAACTGTCATCATGAATCGCACTAACGGCCAGACTACAAAAGGCTGGGGTTCGGAGGGAAACTCTTTCTTTTCACTTCGTCTCCCCATGTTGAAGTTTTGCTCCAGCTCTCTCTCTCTCTCTTTCTCTCTCACTCTTACGATTCTCTAACCAATTGCCGTTAGGGTTTAAAGCACACTGATAGAGATGGGCGCGGCCGGAGAGACAAAGAGCCGGCCATTGCGCTCCCTCCCTTGACCCTCGTTATTCCGGACATCCCAGTAGACCCAGACGACTATAGCCTGCTGAAGGAGAGCCTAAAGACAATGGGGTGCGAGGGTTTGCTCGAAGTTGCGTGGGGCATCCAAGAGGAGGTCTACGTCCGGGAACTTGTAGGCACCCCGGACGAGAAGTACAAGGGGTTGATGAGAGCCCATTCAGAACTCTGGGGAATTCCGGAATGGTCTCAGGCGTACGACTTCCGGGCCGGCCGCACCAAGGTGGTGGAACGGCGGGACGAGTTCCTGACGGACGAATTCGAGGGACCAGCAGACCGGAAGGATGGCTACAACCTGCAGGACCTTCAGCACCAGGATGCCTAGCTCGTGCTAGTGTTTTTAAACCCTATCTTCCATCCAGAAAAGCCGAGACGGGTGGTGGCGAAGTAAGCCTGCACTTTCCTCGGAGCGCTCCGGGAGAGGATAGTCATAGACTGGGATACGCTCATGACCGAGATGATCAACCGTCTCGTGGCCAACCTCCAGAAGGTGAAGAAATGAGCAACACCTCTGGCCTTATATGTGGTGCACCTCTACTGTCACCACCACCAGCTAACTCCGACGGAGGTCAGGCAGTACGACGAAATTCTCAACTTCCAGAAATACGGAGGTGACGAGTCGGAGGAGGAAGAATCCGGAGGGAAGGAGCCTGTGCCGGAAGCAACAACCACAGACACTCCGGAAGGCCGGAGGGCTCCGAAGAGACCTCGGGGGAAGGAGCATGTGCCAGAGGGTCTGGAGACCCTCAGCTCATCCGCGTCGTCCGGAGAAGACGAGTCCGGACCCTCAGCAGAAATCAGCCGGAAGAAGAGGAAGGTTAACCGGGAGGACTCCAAGGGTCATCTTAAGCACATGGACAAGCTCACACGCGAGATTGGATGGAGAATTGGACTCCTTAAGGAGACCAACTACATCATCACCACCAGCGTAGAGCAAATCTTCCGGAGTTTTGACGTCGACAGGTTGGAAGACACCATCACCAGGGTGAAGGAACTCCGGAGCAGGGAGACGGACACGAAGGCGCAGCATCTCCAAATCTCCTCCATGTACAAGGACAACACGGAGATGGAGAAGAAGATAAAGCACTACCTTCAGGAAGCAGCTCTGGCGGTGATGGGCCGGAAACTGGCAGAGGAAAAGGCCAATGCCTCCACAGCTGCTCTGACGGAGGTCCGGAAGGCTCTGGAGGTGCCGATTGATGTGGTCAACGGAGTCAACTCTTCACCGAACTGGTGGAGAAGGAGAAGAAGGTGACCCAGACCAACATCATCCGATTTCTCCTGGATCAAGCGGAGAAGATGGGGCGGACCTGGGAGCAGATGAAGCTCCTGGTTGACAACATCACCCATGTGCTTCCGGAAGGCCCAACAGCACCAGTACGGGAAAGAGCAACGACCCCGGAACGGACCACGGCCCCTCCGGAACCACCGACCAAGACAACTCCAGCTCCAGGTACCTCAACGATTCCAGAGTCTCTCGACACTCCATCACCTTGAACCCCGACGGAGGGTATCTTACCTCCCAACCCGAGTACGAGTGAGATCCTGAAGAAGCTTCCGGATCTGTTGTCGCCACCCAACATGCGTCTACCAGATCCTCCGGCGGAAGGCGACCTCGCGGCACCACCAAAGTCCGTGTCCCGGAGATTGGCGCCCTGACCAAGGAGTCCGTCCGGAAGCTACAGAGAATTGGTCCGGGAGACCATGTCAGCTTCTGAGATGGAACCACCAGCGCCTCCTATTCCGGAAGGTTAATTGGAACAGCCGCCTCTACCGCCGACCTCCAGAACCACCAGCGGTTGAACCATCCACATGGAAGACTAGAACCTTTCCCCTGCGACATCAAAGAAGGCGAAGGGTAAGCAGCGGACTCCGGTGGAGATCTCCCCCTCCCGCAAGGAGTGGAAGAAACCGAGGACCATGTGCTCCGACTTAGATTAGTTAGGTTTAGTTTTTTTTTTGTTTAGATTCCGGATCAGCAGCGATTAACGATGGGGCCCTAAGTGCACCCGGCTACTAACGGAATCGATTGCCAGTTTGGTAGTTAGAATCGGAATTCCGGAGATGGTACTGTTCCGAGATTTTAGGATCTGAGTTCCGATCTGGAACTTTTCCGGATTTCTCGGATCTTTTGGATAAGATCTAGCGGACTTCCCATAGGATAGCTAGGAGAAAGGCTAAGTTTAGCAAGAACTTAGTTAGTACTTAGTAGAGAGGTTTTGGAAAAACCCTTTCATCTTGTTCTTCTCACCTCGAAATATACGTTGCCTTTTTGTACTAGACTTGCTATCTTGTACTTGTGGTGCGATGTGTGGAACTTTGTGAGCGACGGATCCATTCTTATGTGTGTGGTTACGTAGTATTCTTCCGGAGTGGAGTGATACAATTGTTTTGCTAGAGGAAAACTGGTCCGGATTTGTGTCAGGAGATCGCCTGGGATAGCTAGAGGGCTATTGCAGAGGTGTGTCTGGTAGACTCTAGGGTCCGGAAGTATCCAGGAGGGGAAGAGATGAACTGCAGAGGTGTTCTTGGTAATTTCTAGATCACGGAAAAATCGGTTTTAAACTAGATTCCGGTCAAGGCTGGAGTTTTCTCCCAAAATAGGAAAAAGCCTGATACGTTAATCTAGACCAAGTACCCCATTGCAAATGATTGCCTTCCTCCGGAGAATCGCAACCTTACTTACCGGAATGTCGTTGTAGTCCAAACTTGTCTCTGTGTGACCGCATCCGGAAGGCCTTCCGGATGTCGTGAGAGTCTAAGTCTAGCAGCAGCAATCAAATCACTAGTTAGCAGTGTAGGGAGAGTGGTGTTCGATCATTCTAAGTTCCGGACAGTGGGTGCCTAGCCACTTTAAGTCACACGGCAGTGGGAAATCTAGCCACTTACACAAAACAGGATCAGTGGGCTCCGGCCACTCTCTTAAAAACTCCAGGAGACTCTCTAAGGAGGAACATAGACAAATCAAACTACCCTCCAGACTTCACGAAAGTCTGGAGTCACTACTTTCCGGAAATTGTTGTACAAAATTCGGACTCCGGAAGGATCCGAATCTACCCTACATAAGTAAAAATTATAGCTAACTTAAAAACGAACTGTTGTCATAAGTTTAGTAATTCGGAGTATTTGGAAAAGAACATTAGGTCTTTGTGGGATAGAAACCGGAGCGGTTACTTTGGAAGCACTTAGTGACGATTGGGTGCATTCCGGAGTGATACTGTCTCTACAAACTGCAACAGCAGGATACTCCAAGCGAAACCTTGACATAGAGATGGAGGTGGAATCATCGGAGGAGAGCCCAGACATGGCCCAAAATTTAAAGGCAACAAGGAAAGGCAAAGAAACCACAAGCACCAGCAAGAAGAGCAGAGCTTCCCCATCGGAAAAAGGTAAGTATACTCAAACTCCCGAACTAACAAAGTTTAAATTTTGGTTGGGCTTCCAAGCTATGGAGGCCTTAGCGATGGAAGAAGGAGAGGAGGAACTTTATAGCGGCAAGAACGTGAAGGACATGATGACAAGAAGTATGCGCAAGAAAGAAGCGGAAGAGGTAAGTGTTGCAAGAACTGCATTTCCTAGGATTCCACAAACACTATATCCCATGGCAATAAAAGGAATTGAGGGACAACACTTTAATCTAACCCAAATCCCATATGACATCAAGATTAATGAGAATACCGGCCTATCCCTTGATTACCACGTTGCAATTCACTTTGAACTCCCTAAAATCCCTCTCATGCATGATATTGTTAAAAAGATGGTCCTTGAAAGGCTTAATAAGATGGACATAGTACTTGGAAAGAACATAATAGGCCCACTAGTAATTCAATGTTTGAGCATCAAAAAAGGAGGGAAGAAAGGAGTTTGGAGTGGGAGTATCAAAATGCACTTACTCAAAACTGAATATGATGGTCTATTACTCTTGAAGGGCATTAGGCCATTTATCCTTGATATTGATGATGAGCTTGTGGTTGGAAAAATATGCAAGACCTACTTGGAGATTGCAAAAAGTGCTAACTTCTCCGTGAAGGTCAAAAATGACAATTTGATAGGTTTTTCAGCCCAAGCCCTCTTTAAGGAAATCCTTGAGATTAGCTTCCAACGAGGACACAAACTTGAGATCTCCGGTGTGCAAAAAGGCCATGGTGATGCACATGCATTCATCATTGCTACAACACCACTACAAACAAAGAAAATGCTCGCACATGACTTCACCATTCGAAGAGAGGTGGTACAAGCAAAACAATTACAAGACAACAAGGGAGGCAACGGGATGGTACAAACCAAAGCAAGGAAAGAAGCCCTTACCCTAACCCTCTTCCCCCTTCCTATTCATCTTGATGTTATGAATACTTCACATGAAATCTATAAAATTATGGGAGGAGCTAACGTAAGAATCATTTGGTTCCACAAAGAGGATGGAAATTCTCACAATGGAAATGCTAATGTATTATATGCTAACCCCATTGTGTATAGAACATTTGTACGCAAAACCTTTGTTATGAACGACAACTATATAGACTTTGCACCTCATAGAAGGAGCTTGGAAGGCATCAATCGACCCACCGAGGAAGAAGTGAAGGGATTTGGATTTGATGACATCAACACCGCAATTGTCAACACCATTTCTAGCTACACCTTACAAGACAAGAACGAGACCATCACCAAGAAAGACATGGTGGAGCTCTTGGAGACCAACAACAAGAAGATTAGGAAGGAAACACAAGAGTATACCGACAAAATGCACAAAGAACTCAAAGGTGAGATAGAAAACCTTCAAGATGCTTTGCTTGGAGTACTCAAGAGCATGTCCGTCATCACGGGGAAGAAGAACCTATTACTTAAAGACAAAGACCCATCAAACATGTGAGGCTACAAGACTATACGGTAATCATTACTTACCACACTCTACCCCATAGGTACAATACTTGGTATAATATAGACTACAATACACCGCTCAGAATACTAGTACTTAGACACATAGTAAAATACAGGCACAAATACACAAAAATCAAAAAATGTACGAGGTACTATACCAAATACAAAAATTACTTCAAAAAATACAAAAGAAATACTGCATACCGAATTCTACACAAATAGCACCACCAAAAATACATACATACATCCTCCAAAAATAAATACAAACACTATACCAAATATTGTGTATACAATACATATACAAGTACAAATACAAGTACATATACATATACTATATTGGACAAAAATATTGGCCTTTATACAAATACGAATACGAGTATAAACACCAGCGTAGATACAGAAATACATACTAATACAAACATCAAAACAAACACTAGTATAAATCCCAACAAATATACTAACGCAACTACATATAAAAACGACTTAAATACCTCCAACATAAATCCATATACAAATATTCTTACACATAATAATCACATGCACACATGGCCAAAAACAACCACAAAAATATACAAACAAACATACACATACCTATACACCATTAATAAAATAAAAACAACTACGCAAATAAACACATGGACACAAAAAAAGTTAATGATAAATACAATTACACCCACTATAAAAATGAATAACAAAAAATTCATTACCCACATACAAAATACAAACACCCACCTACCCCCAAACAAACAAGACTTTAATAACATAACAAAGCCTCAAAAAATTACACAATTTTTTATTTTTTTAAATACAACACTAAAAATATATATCACAAATTACTACTACTTCTAGGAAGAGACATAGAAACCAACCCGGGACCCATGCCTAACATACTAAAAATACACCCTACATCACATAAGAAAAATGCCAAACTATGCTTCATACCTGATACGGTATACCATAAAATTACAACTGGAATATGGACACGTTGCAAAATCCTTTGCACCTTTCTTAAAGAACACACATACATTACACCACACATATAACACTACACACCCAAACATTGCCCAATACATACAACAAAAAAATACGCATCGACCACCCCACATTCTATATGCCCTAGTAGTCACTACTCATCCACGCATAGATGAATGTAACCATCTCCTAAACTCACTAAAATTTGAACACAATTACATGGACCAATACACTTCTACAAAATTTACTAAACCTACAAAACCCACCAAAACAACACATTCACGCCCCGCACCCCTACACAAAGTTTTTTGAAGACAACCAAAATATTATTAAACATAAAAACTCAATACATAAAGAACTATATGATTTTTTACATAGTCAAACCATACCTCCCTCAAATGAAACAATAAAACTAAAATTCCCTTACCTCCCTAACAAACTCATCAATGAGTCACTCACATGTTTCGACCCTATACCAGAATACACCCACCCACCTCCACCACTTCCTTACATCCCTCCACAAAATCAAAACATTAGATCAAATCAAGAAAATACATACATAATCACATGGAATGCCTCCTCTCTAAACACTGCCCTTCTTAGCTTACAAACTTTGGTCACGCACACAGATACACCACTAGCCCTCATAGTTATACAAGAAACAAAATTATCCGCCACAAAATCTACAAAATATATACAAAATATATACAAAATATATTTCAAGACTATAAACTCATCTTTAACAATACACATACACTTACAAGATGCATTCAACAACGGAGACCATACACACTGGGCCGCGGTAGCCTCCTTACACTAATACACAAAAAATACGCCTTCCCGGGCAACATCAACAAAATTCCTACCCCAATGTACATATCACCTTACATTCAAATAATCAAAATTACTAATCACCCACTACAACCATGGTTAATCTTTCACATGTATATGCCATCTCATTCCAAAGATACTAGATTTATCATAGACATACAAAACATTATTACATCTCAAATTAACAATAACCCCAATCACACATACTTATTATGCGGAGACTTCAACAGAGACATAGCACTAATTGGTCGCCAAAATGGAAATCATAACACCCCCTCTCAAACCAATGATTACCAATGGCGCCGCTTCACAGAAAACTTAAACTTCACTTATATCAATACCAATACACAACTCTCTAGACAAGGTGGATATAATTATAGTGATTGGAGCCTAATAGACGGATTCTATATAAACACAAACAACAACACACAATGCACCTCTACAACAAACAAAGATGTTATTCTCAACTCGGACCACTCACCTATACAATTGCACATCCCAAATAAGACATTAATTAATAGGACCCCTACAATCCCAAACAATGACACTATACGCATACTCAACCCCATTCCAAAAGACAATATAGAAAAATTCAACACAAAATTCTTTGAAGAAAACTCCATACAAATAGACTCCCTCGTAAACACTCTTGAAAATAATAATCAACTATCACAAATACAATGGCAAGAAGCATGCCACACCCTAGACAAACTCATCAATGAAATCTTTGACACACTAGAACAAACTTGTAGAGCCCATCCAATACCTCAAATGACAAACATAACTTCTCAATAAGGCGACTATTTACCCCGCAAACTTTCTAAAACTTGGAAACAACACCTAACTACATACCATGTTAAACGAAAAACCATTAGAATTGTAAAAAACAACCCTCAATGGCGTAACCACCCCATATACAATGAATTACTAACTCTACAACATACCCAAATCCCCAGCCCGCCGCCCCCGGACCTACCCCACGACACATGGATAAAAGATATCGCACTAATTGCAAAAAATGCCAACATACAAGCTCGAAAAATAACCTCAAAATATGCCAAAGCTAACATTAAGAAAGCCATCTCAAAATATAGACAATTATACGAAATTAGCCCCAAAAAAATTAACAGAAAAGTCTTTAAAAACCTTGAATTCCCACCGATGGACTGTATCACAGATCAATATAATAACATTCTAACCAACCCCGAAGACATCGCAAATGAATTATTCAACCAACAAACAAAAAGCAATAGACCAACAATACCAACATGTTATTACCAACCACAACATCTAATTGAATGTACAGTACCCTCCAACATGTCTTGCAACCATTTTGTGAACTCTTGAAATTCTCTCATTCATTTTCAATATGGGAGGATTTTATCAACTTTATCCTATTAAATCTTTTGTGTTACGGACCCTTCACGTGTTCATAAAATTTCAATGTCAAAAAATGAAATCTCTATTTTTGGTGAATTATTTTATCTTATTCACTTAATTTCAAAAAAAATTAAGTGAGAAATATATATGATGATTTTTAAAAATTTGATTGCACCAATTTATAGGATATATCATTGTTCACATTCTTGGTATTACAAAGATGCACACTATGTAGGTAAAATTCTCCTCTATGTGGCTCTAAAGTATTTTAATAGTTTCCATTCATTCATATTCTAGGCTAAGGAAATCAAACTCATATATTAAATCAAAATTTGATCAAATAAAGTCAAATAAGGTATCATTACAAAGCTATAGTAGTATAGAAGCCTAATATGATATGAAGTTTACAATATGTCTTACTCACTAACAAATATTCTACAGTAAAATGGAACACCTACTACCATCAAGTGCTACCACCTTGAGCTGCTATTACAGCTTTCATCCGGGTTGGCATTGTTGAAATCAACTTCTTGATGCTTTCTTGAGGTATATCCTCCCAAGCCAGATTGACTGATGTCCACATTTCGTCTTTGTTTCGTGGCCTATTTCTCTGTTGCACTTGATCTTTAACTTGCTTCCAGACATTCTCTACAGGATTAAGGTCAGGAGAATTTGGTGGCCATTCAAGCTTTTTCAATCCAAGTTGCTCTCTCCAATATTTTTGTATATTACTACCATGTACTGGAGCACCATCCTCCATTAAAATGAGGTGCTCATAGTGGTCATGGTGCCAATAATAATGCTCTAATGCTCCTTGAGATACTATCTCTACAAAGTATTTGGCAGTGCGTCTATTAGGAGGAATTAACACCAAATAAGACTTAAAAGAGCCAGTGATAGCACTCCATACCATAATTGAAGTCCTTCCGGATTTGAATGTAGGTGCTAAGCAATTGTAGTTGTAGCGTTCATGTGCTTTTCGCCAGACACAAATTTGGCGTGATGGTTTTCCAACTTCAAAGGAAGACTCATCGGTCCAAATCACATTACTCCAATTGTCAATCGTCCAATGCAAGTGCTCCTTTGCAAAAGCCAACCTCTTTGCCTTGTGTATGTCACTCAAGAATGGTTTCTTCACTGCAATGCAACTGTTAACACGAAGCTCATGAAGCTCTTTACGTAAAGTTGACATGCCCACGGAAGATGTCACATTGCTGCACAATTCTGCAAGAGGAGCACGACGAATACTACTAAGATCTCTATGGAGCTTTCTCCTATCTCGATCACTCATGTTTTGCGGCCTACTGGACCTACTTGCTGGCAATACAGAGCCACTAATTCTAAACCACTTGAGAATCCTTGAAATAGTCGATTTTGGCCTTCCTACAATGTTTCCAATGTCACTCACTGACATGCCAGCTTTCTGCATACCAACTATCATGTGTCGTGTATCATTTCATACATAACTCCTTGTCATGGTGCATAATCCTCAAACAACACTTACATCCACAAAAAGTTTGATAAAAAAGGTCCTAACAACAACACAGAAACAATATGTTTGACAAACAGGACTTATTGCACACAATTTTTCTAAGAAAAGTGTACCATCAAGATGACTTGCAAACATGTATGTGTATCTCTGGACCCTCCTAAGCTCAAACATACTCGAAATCTGATATCCCAGAGAAGAAGTGATCACATTAAGAAGGGTACCCTTTTCCAAGATTTTTAAGCATGATGGCAATTTTGGTAGACACATGGCAATGGATGCCTCCTTATATTTAGAAAATGCATGGTGTATGAAGGTAATTAGAACACCTTCCGTGATGCAAAAAATCTCATGGAGATGTGATGATTATCATGCCAACACCATCATTCTAAATTAGGCCATGGGATATGTTTTAAGTGAAAAAACAGAGTGTGTTGCAATACTTGTTACAGGGTACTGTACATGTGCAGTACGCCAATACCCATGGCATGACCTTGATGGATTTACCCTTGACAAACAAGGCGAACCAGAAATTCCACTGCATAAATACTTTAACAGAGCCACTTACGACACATGTCTCCAAAATCTTGGTAACAACAAAGCCCCAGGCCCAGACCGCATACCAAACTCAATACTCAAAAACATGCCCCCAATATTTCATAAATCATTATTCCTGTTCTTTTCTCACTACTATTAAGAAAAAAAAAAACTGACCTCGTGGAAATCAAGTGCAACAATTTTACTAAACAAAAAAGGCGACCGGTCCATACTACCCAACTGACCAATTGCACTAGCTAACACAACATATAAACTCTTCACTAGTACACTCACCTCTATACTATCCTCATGCGGTGAAAAATTCAAAATCCTACATGACAGTCAAGAAGGATTCAAAGCAGAAAGAAGTACCGCTCGACAAATACAGACTATAATAGCCGCACTAGAAGATGCGAGATTCACAAACCAAGATATATACATGTTATACGTTGACTTTAAAAATGCCTTTGGCTCAATAGACCATGCCCGACTACTAGCAATAATTATGGATCTTGGTTACCCAAAAGATGCAATTACACTTGTTGGAAACATCTATTTCCAATCATCCACTTGCTATATGCGTGAACACTTCGGGAAAACAAAACCTGTACCTATTCAAAGCGGAACTATACAAGGGGACACCCTTAGCCCATACCTATTCATTATATTCTTAGAACCACTCCTCAGATGGCTAGAAAGAGGCAACAATGGATACACTTTTGGCACATCACAAGTCACAATAAACTCTGCCGCATATGCGGATGACCTCGCCGTCATAACTAACAAAATTAAATCCATCCAAATACAACTAAATAAAATTGATAGATAATGCAAATGGACCGGTATGGACGTAAGTGTCCCAAAATGTGCCGCTACCGGATGCCCAAACAAATCCAAATTGAACCCTACCACCTTCAAAGCTCTAATGCAAGCTTCTAACATCAATTACCGCAATCAACCAATCTCTATACTACACCAAAATGAACCATACATATACTTAGGTACAAATCTTGTTCCCCACTAAAATGGAAAATCCAAATTCACACTACAACCACGAAACTCATCAAACAATGCAAAAAACTAACAACATGTCCAGCCATCGTGAAACAAAAAATAAAAATAGTTGATACCGTACTACGCCCAGGTGTGGCATACAGTTTCTATGGTGTACCATACTCTATGCCAGCTATCAAAAAATTTGATAAAAAAATAATTGCCATACAAAAAACCATATGTGGATTACCAAAATGTATGTCAAATGCAATAACCCAACTTCCACATAACCTATTTGGGCTTGAAGCTTTCTCCCTCAAAAATGCATATCTCCGATGTATAGGTGAAGAACTACAAAATGCTCTAAACGATAAAGGCAGACTTGGAAAAATATATAACGGACTAACTCATTATGTCCTTGTCCAATATGGTGGCGCCAAAAACATACCCATAATTAAAAAAAGTGACTGCATAAGATCACCAATAACAAGAACATTCTTCTTATTAAAACACACAGCTAAAATCCACCTTAAAAGTACGCTCCCAAACTTCCTCATTAAGCCAACATCACTAGAAATACTATGGCGCCAAGAAACACTACATCACAACACACTCAATGCCCAACTCTCCCAAAAACTTCTACAAAAACTCCTCTCAAAAAATATTTTTGAATTAAACCTAATCACTTTACCTAACGGCACACACATCATGAACAATGATGAATTCAAAGCCTACCACTTCACCCCATCTAAATTATTAAAAAGTGCTCTAGATATTGCTAAACAACTATTTTGCCATCCAACATGCCCCATCACATGTCATACCCCTTGTAACATACACACATACTCATATATACTTCAAGATACATTCACCACCATCAACAATAACATCACCCCAAGAAACTTCCCCCCACCAATCAATCCCCCTAACCCCCCACATCCATACCACCCCCGTCCCCCAACATACATCCCCAAAAAACCTACCACATATCCCATTAATAACATCATACACCATAAACATATCCAACACACAGACACAAATAATATACAAAATACATACACAAATTATTTATGCCAATGGCAACACAATGATAATACATACAATAAATGGCTCCACCAAAGAGACCTTTTTCCACGACACGACACCAATACCTCCACACATAACATCGAAAAATTAAAACAATACTACCAAAAAATTCAAAACAAAACCTACTCGGATATCATCCTAGCCCACCACCCCCAAGAACAATTCTTAGACTCAAGATCCGTAACACCACCCATAATTATTCCACTCTTAAACATCTATACAACAGAATGCAACCCCGAAAATGATATCCTTACATTCTCAAACACAATTAAAATATATAACAGTCAAGCACATCTATATGAAGAAAATGGCCGACATTTGCACACTATCCCCGTTACTCGACTCCAATGGCTATGGAATCAATACAATACAAAACTACAAACTCCTACGAACATTGAACCAACGACCCAACCCTTTGAAACCGAATTAATTTGGCTATACCAAAGGTGTAGATAGTGAATTCCAAAACACGACCCCCTAAAAAATACGCAATACACAATACCCATACCCATTTTAGACTCACTAATCTCATACTTTAACATTGAACAATCATACTTCTCTTCCCCAGTCACATGTTCTACCAAACTAAAAAAATTCTACTCACCCTATGAAAGAGACAAAATATTTGGATCCTTGGGAAAGGCCTTTGACTACAAATGGATCGGTAATGGCATAGCTCACCCCCACAACGAGAAGGAAATGGAACAAGCAATACATTGGGCTAGACTTGCCGCCAAACACGATCCAAACAACACAAATACAGAAGAAGAAGAAGAAGAAGAAGAAGCATGCCGATCTCCAGAGGAGGCCGGCGTGAATAAAATGTCCGTTCATTCCACCACTAAGTCCATGCCCACCGGGCATGGGTTAGTAGTATGGAACTACTTCCCCCTTTCGAGGGTAGACACTATGTAACCTATAACCGATAGCCAGAACAGAGGACCAAGGTCCCAAAAAGTCTCCAAAAGAGTGAGGCCGTGCATGGTGAGATGTAAGTGTAAGTCTATGGCGGGGGGGTTTGAAGCGTCAGGAAGAGGTTGGTTGTTTTCAAGTTTTCGTTTATGTAGGAGTATTGACATAGCATGTTGAATTGCAATAATGTTAATATTTGAAAAAGTGGTTTTGAATGAAGTGATGGGGATTTTGAATGTTTCTTCAAGGGTTGTCATTGAGGGAATGAAGGTGGTGGCTCTAGCACCCGCGGTGATGACAATGAGGGGGTCTACTTTCCATCCTAGTGCTTGAATATCGTCAAGTAGTGGTTGGTATTTGTTTGTTTTGTTTGCAATAGTGTCCTGGAAGAATCTATCATTGCAATATGTGAATTCAATGAACTGAATAGTGAGACTAGGGTCTATGTGGTTTGGTGGAGGGTCTTTGTATGATAGTCCTCCAACACATAGTATGTCCGGTTTAAATCTAGCATTACAGTGGCATCGTTGAGTGCAACACATGCATGGTAATAGCCAAGGAGGGACCGTATTTTCTTGTAGGTTGTCATTAAAGGTTCCCGCATTCATGAGAATGAAGCACCGAGATTTGGTTGATGATACAAGTAGTTTGCGAATAGCCCATACGGCTTTGTTGTGTCTTTTGACAATTAGTGAGTGTATATGGGGGTTTTGGCACTTGAGCAAGACATGTAGCCATGTGTCCGGGTCCGTGGTGTTGCAAATTGGACATGTTATTGTAGGAAATCATCCTATTCCGAAGAAGAGTTGTTTGCGGGCATTTCCCATGTATTGTCCGGTGCGGAATTTGATTAGGCATGTGATTTGTGGATCCGTAATTATGGGGTTTTTCCAAAAATTGTTGGACAGTGCGTTGTGAATATTTGGGTTGCCGGTCCATTTATCAATATTGGGGAAGTTTTTTGTAAGTTTTACCAGGTTATTTACAAGATCATGTTTTATGAGGTATTTGTCCAAAAATCGAATGGGGCCTTTATCGGGGGTTTCGCCCATAGAAGGCCATTCACATCTATGAATACACACAAATACAATCATCATCACACTGAACAACAACTGGTATCAAAACAACAACCAACACTCAAACCCATTTCCAGACTCCCATATCATTGCATTATTTGAGGCAGACTCAATACCATACAAAGAACCTACTATCCCACCCGAGCTAAGAAAACCACGAATCGAGCCATCTACATTACAAATACTATGTGTACATCATCAAAAACAAACCCTTGGCACCCTAGAACAACTTGCCGAACTTACCTCCATATCAAACAATTTAAACATACACCAATTATACACAAAACTGGCCCCACCGACACTTATACAAACTCCCGTAAACCGTAGTAAAAATTGGTCAAAACTAAACTATATCAACAATACATTAAACTACTTCGTCACACCGCCCCCTCTCCCAAACTACCCAACTCATACCACACCAAAATTTAACCCCGCACATAGTTATTACACCGATGGCTCCTTTAAACCACCAGAACAAATTAGCCCGGGATCTTGGCGAAGAGAAAAAGCTGGCTATGGCATATATAATTCTAACAAGGAAATGAAACTAGCCAAAAGGCTCCATGGACTACAAAATATCCTTAGAGCAGAACTCATGGCCATTCACAAAACACTACAAATCATCACAACAAAATACAACAATGAACCCGCACATATATTCACCGATTTCATAAATGCACTTTACCTACTAAACACACAAACAACACACCCTACTCTTCACAATAGCCACCCCAACCAAACCATATTAACGTCAATGGTCCGAATGTTACAAAATCGAACACAAATCACAACCCTCCACAAAGTGAGAGCCCATGCCAATATTGATGGCAACAAACAAGCAGATAAATTAGCAAAAGAAGGCCGAGAAAAAACACACAAAAGTGCCAAAGACCCACACGAACATGCCCATGCTACCCCATACTACTTTCAAAAAGAAGATTGGCCTTCTAAAGAAGATACCCCCGACAAAGGCCCGATTAGATTTTTGGGCAAATATCTCAAAAAGCAAGACCTCTACAACAACCTTGACACAATCTTAGAAAATATTCCTAACATAGAAAAATGGACCAACAATAATGACATAGACAATGAACTGTCTACAAATTTTTGGAAAAACCCCATCATTTCAGACTCACAAATAACATGCCTCATCAAATTCCGTACTGGCCAATATATGGGAAACACCCGCAAACAACTCTTCTTTGGAATAAAAAGATTCCCATCCATAACATGCCCCATATGCCCTTCAACGGACCCCGACACATGGCTCCACGTTCTACTCAAATGCCAAAACCACCACACACACTTCCTAATTGTCAAAAGACATAATAAAGCGGTATGGAAAGTCCGAAAACTAATCACCTTCCACAACAAATCGAGATGTTTTATACTGCTGAACGCCGGCACCTTTAACAATAATCCACAATAAAATACGGTTCCTCCTTCGCTACTCCCATGCTCATGTGAGACCCAAAGGTGTCATTGCAATGCTAGGCTCAAACCGGATATCCTTTGTGTTAGAGGTTTACCCACCACCTGATCACATCAACCAAGACAACACCATTCAATTCATTGAATTCACATATTGCAACGATAGATTTTCCCCGGAAACAATTCAAAACAAAATAGATAAATACCAGTAACCAACCCCTCATTGGCGACATCATAGCCCTCGGATGGAATGTGGACCCCCTCATTGTAATCACATCTGGCGCTCGTGCTACCACCTTTATCCCATCTATGAAAAGTCTTGAAGATACCTTCAAAATACCCATCGAAGCAATTAAAACCACATTTAAAAATATTAACACCATCGCTATTCAATATGCCATGTCCATTTTACTGCATAAGCAAAAAATTGAAAACAACCAAGCCCTTCCTGATACACAAGAACCCCGCATAAATATTTCCCCTGCCTTGACTTTTCTTGATTAGTTGGTGTTAGGGTTTTTTGGCTACTTGTTTGGTTAATAGGTTGGTTGGTTGGTTGGTTTCTCGCTACTCATTACATAGTGTCTACCCTCGAAAGGGGGAAGTAGTTCCAGCTTACTAATTCCCTGACCGGTGGGCATGGTCTTAGTAGTGGAACGAACAGACACTTTATTCACGCCGGTCCCTTCGGGAACCGGCGTTCTTCTTCTTCTTTGTAGGAGTGTATTGGTCCATTGGGTTGTGTTTTGGTTCTGTGTATTTAGGAGTTGATTGCAAAGGTCTATGTTTGGGTGTATAGTAGTGACTAGGGCATATAAGATGTCGGATGGTGGGTGTCCATTGTATTGGTTTATATATCTGGCAAAATATGGGTATGTGTCATTATGTGGTTGATGTGATATATGTGTGGTTTTAAAAAGGGGGGCAAATTTTTAGGCGATGTGTTCGTATTCGGGTTGTAGTTTTATGATATTTGGTATAAATTATTTTTGGTCATTCTTTTTGTGTGAAGCGGGGTGTCTTTTTAATACGTTCGGCATGGGTCCTGGGTTAGTCTCTATGTCCCCTCCAGTTAGTATGAGTAGTTTGTAGTAGGGGGATTTTTTGTTTTGTTTTAGAATTTTTTGTTTTTGTGTGTGGCTTTGGTATTTTATTTTGTACTTTTTTGATTGTATGTATCCGTCTTTGTATGTGTGTGTGTGTATGTGTTTTTTTGATGGCATGTAATTATCTTTGTGTATGTGTGTGTATATGTAGTTATGTTTGGTTTTGTACTAGTATTCATGGGTATGTTCATATTAGTATGCGTCTCAATTTTTGTCTTAGTTTTCATATCAGTATTAGTATTTGTATAAGCATTGGTATCAGCATTGGTATCAGCATTCATATCAGTATTCGTATCATTATTCATATCAATATTTAAATCAGTAATCGTATCCGTATTTGTACCCGCATTCGTACCAGTATTTGTACCCGCATTCGTACCAGTATTTGTACCAACATTTTTGTACAAGATAGTATGTATTTGGTATACTTTATATATTTATTTTTTGTTCTAATACAAAATGAGGATAGGGTATATGTTTTGAGGTATGTATATCATAGGGGGTGTACAGCTATGTATACGTCCCTATATTTTCTCTTATATTGTGTCATGTAGACTATTTTATCCACCTTGTTTAATACGATGTATTCTACTATGTATGTAACTTTGTAAACTATCAAGTATTCTACCTTGTATTGCCTTCTATTATAGTGGTTGTAGAGTGTGTGTAGCTTGTATATAAGAACGTATGGTATGTGTATAATACCTTTTGCCTTGCGGTCTTTAATCTTCACATGTTTAACTTCCCATCTTCGATTCTTGGGGTGGTCATAACCTGGAAAAGCTCCAATGTGAGCGGAGAGCGGAGAACAAAAAAAGAGACCACTAAATCATACATTTCATGTGCACAAATTGCATTAAAGGGGCCCTACTACCGTGGTCTTTTTTTAGTAAAATTCTTTACATAGGCAAGCATTTTCCTTCTTTGGTTAATTTATAGAAATTAGGGCTGATGTCATCGTGAACTATTATAAAAAAAACTGAGTACGGAAATTTTGTGCTGACGTCATTGTTAACAAAAATAGAAAAGAACATAACATAAATATGAAGGTGTAAAACCAATACACAAAAATTGAATGTCAAACTTTTCACCAACTCGGTACTAGGACTAGTAGCCAACATCTATGTCCAATCGCATAAGTGGTTGCCATACATTTGTACTGCCAAATAAAAGTGGCGGCTGGCCGTTCCGTTTGTTACGACCAACAGCCCTCCGTAACATGATGACCAATTGTTGAAGCTGAAATGCCGATAGCGTCTACACCGATCGAAGCAATGCTGCATCAAATGGCAATGGAATGACCGTCCACGCACCCAACAATAGAAGATTGCGATTAAAACTCCGCCGAAAGTGAAGAATCCAAATGTGTCGAGGTCCACGGCCATGTCCACGGCCACCATAAACCAGAGCCATGTGTAGTGAAGCCCTTACCGTAGTAACCTCCAATGAACCCTCAACAAGTGACCACCATTGGGCACTGAGCTGCCGAATGGAGTAAATGCAATCAACAACATCGCGGATTCCAGAATCAAGAGTACGGTGGTTGATCAAGTGCCCTGACCTAGCGATGCGTGTCCAAATGCATCCCAAGACAACGTCGTTTATCAAACTCGGGATCAGCAAGGCATTCAACCTCGAATCCGCGCTCGGGTCTGACAAACAAACAAATCAGAAACAATCCAACAACGCGATAGCTTAAAAAATGTACACCGAAAACAAAAACATCAAAATCCCTTCCATCTCCAGAAGGGTTGAAACATGCAGTCTATGGACTGCATCCAGAACGCGGGTCCTATTGGCAAAAGCAGTGTCCTCTCAATTTGAAGAGGATACACACATTCAAAGCTAGCACCTTGGCAGCAACTCCTTCGGCGGAGTCACATCCAAGGTGCTTGCAATGAGATGCATTTGCCATTCCGATCTTCCTATTTATACACACCAACATGCAAACCAATCATAAATAATTTAAGCTCTTATAATTACTCACTAAAACATCCCCTCAAAAGCAAGTGTGACGGCGTGCTTGAATAACTTCATCATAATTAAACTGAATCATAAGGGCGTCTTGCCTGAGGTGTGTGAGGGCATTGGCCGCGTGCTTGAGACATTCCATCAAAGTTGTACATGCATCATTGGAGTGAAACTTGACTACTTAGACTTGTCTTAAGTGTGTCGGGCCAAATGCCGCGTGCATGAAACATTCCATCGCGGTTGTACTCAATCACATGGCGTCAAATGATTAACAAACCATGTCATGAGTAGGGACTTTGGCGGCGAGCTTGAAATGTACAAATAATGTTGTATTAGAAAATTAGGGCGTTTAATTAATTAGAAGCCATGACTTGAGTGTGGGGAGATTCGCGGCGTCATAAAACATTCAATCAATGGTACAGTCTAACCTTGATAATATCACACCCTCCGTCAGGGTTGTCATACTGGACGGACGTCCGGTTCGCCCGTCCAATAGAGCTCTCGCCCGTCCGATACAGTCAACAGAGGGTTGACTTACCCGCAAGGTAAAAAACAGGCGACGTGGCAGTCATGTTGGCACCACATCGCTGCCACGTAGGACATGGACATGTTTGAGTAGGGCCGGGGACTAATGCCAAGAGGGAGGTGGGGCGGAGACGTCTCCGCCCCTGCTCGTGTGGGGCGGGGACGTCCCTGCCCCTTTATGAGTTATATTATAGTGCTTAAGATTACAGTATGTTGGTAGTGGAAACTGTGGAATTTGGAGGGTGTACAACTTTAACTATCAATAGAGTCTTCAAGAATTTTTTACTTTGAATTAGAGCGGTTCACATGTGCACTAGGTTGATAGCCTCGCATTGACATGTTATATGTGAAGAAAATATTTATACCCAATTATTTGTGTTTGAAGAAATGCAAATCTCGGACTGAAAATTTAAGATTTGGACGTATCAAAAATTGATTAAATGAGACGTATGGCAATTGCCAAGTACACATACTCTTCTACGAAGATGCCGTATAGCCTACTCAACCACCGCATGTGAAACTAATGCATGCGAAACTAATGCAACTAATTAACAAAAAACTATTGTCGGTAACAACATAGAGGCATAGTCCAACCGTGGGGGGTTTCATTAATGAGTCTATAACATCTGGTACAGAAGCCCGGTCTTTCACATCTTTTTGCAACGCTGCAAATTATAGCTTCAGGTGTACATATTGCTCCGTATTTTTGGCGGTGAGATACGAAGTGTCCCAATCTTCTACTCAATTTTTTTTCACAAATCCAACCTACCGTAAATGCATCTGTTGCCTTGGAGTAGAGGTGTGACCGTTGCATGACTTCAAGCGAGTTAGTGGAGTCCCGCGGCCCAAAAACATAGAATAGTTCTGGTGCTACAGACCGTCGCCGCTCTCTCTCAAGTTGAACCTGCTCCTTGAATTCATAACCATACCTTGATGGCTCATTCTCCACAACCCGACTAGAAAGCCCCCAATTGCAAATTCCGATGTACACCGTATTGGGTTTCCACTCATCAAAGTGGAGCAAAACATTCGATGGAGAGATGTCATTGTGTATATAGTTCGCGTCGTGGCATTTCCCCACAATGACAAGCAATGATAGCGCGAGGTTTACTCGATTTTGGCGGTAAGTTTTTACCCACCAAAGCTCTTGGATCGACAACCCGGTATTTGGATGCATCTCAATCCGTTCAAACGCAATGCTTCCTCCACTTTCGAGTCAAACTTAGACCAAAAACTCCCCAGAGATCCCCCATTCCACCAGAACGTGTACCCTTCCATAGTTTTTGGGTGGATGTACGTAAGTCTAATGATCCCTAGCTGCACTACCGGACACCCTCCAATCTCGTTGATGATGTCTCGGCGCTTCTCCCTCTCGTTGGTGTTAGTCAGAGTCTTTCCGGCGAAGTAAATCCAAGTTGGAATGTTTTCCAATTTGGTTATCATCACCTTTCGTACAGCCCCATAGCCACCCACCGCTTTCTGACCTGGCATTGGAATCACCTTAGCGCAACTTTCAAGCCACTTGAAAGTTCCAGTGACGTAGTGAGCCAAAATTTGCTCTTCAATAGTCGCTTTCCAAGGAGCCAGTTTCTTCTTACGGGAAGAAGAGTACTCTTGAACGAAGCCCTGGATCATCCTCATCTTTGCCACTAGTGCGTGCTCCTCCATGTTCCAGTTGCTTTCATCCTCTTTTTTCCCCGTGACGTAACACCAGTTCACAACAATATTGGTAGTTAGTGCAGTCACTTGTGTGTCCAACCACTCCGAATGCAACTAATAATCTGAGAAATTATTAAATTTCTCAGATTTATCAAGGTTTGACATTAATTTGTGTCGCATGTCAACGGTCAACTTGTGGTATCCCTCTTCGTTGTGGTTCAAATAGCTCCTCATCAACGCCCCTCTCGTTCGGCGGATGTAAAACTCGACCGCAATCCCTCTACATTCAACCATGTATTCGTGCGGGGGCATGTCCGGATTTGGTGACTTCTTCCGCCTCTTCCGGCTCGATGACGACGGATTCAATGATCCCGAAGTCAACTCTGTGTTGGTGGACGGAAGCACGGTCTCACCAACATCATCCAAATCCATAAATTGGGGGTGCTTCTCCATCGACCTACTTTCTTCTCCCGCCATATGTGATAGTCAACTCCCTACCGTGGTCGAAATTCCAAGTTGATGGTTATAAAAAAAAACCACAAAGAGTCTGGGTGCAATAAATGAGCCAAACTCGACCACCCACCAAACTCACTTTCAGGCCGCAAAGCAAACTGACACGTAAGGCCTAGAGAGTGGACTTGGCAGAGAATAAAGACAAAAGTCCCCTATTTATGTGGTTTAGGGTTCTTTTTGCGAAGACGTCCCCGCCCCACCCGGGCAGGGGTGGGGACGTCTCCGCCCTGCCTAGGTAGGACGGGGTCGTCTCCGCCTTGCCCGGGGTGGGGCGGAGACATCCTCGCCCCCGCCCCGAGATCCTAGACCAGTGCTTCGTCTATCGGCTATATAATATCGTGCACGCCCCTAATTGTCTCCGCCTCACATACTCCCTGTTCATCCACCTCTTAATTGAGTTGGTTGTCGGCGTCGTGTGAGGACTTCATCCATTCGCATCACATACATTATATTCAGATTTTCCCCACCTATGGCCACGCCGGTAAAAATGAATAAAGAAGAACGAGACAAGAGTCGACTACGATCCGGGATTAAACAACGGAAGAGGTTGCATGTGCTTCGAAATCCTATTAAACTGGCTTTTAAAGGTTGGGAAGAAGTTGTGGAGCCATGGAGTTTCGAGGATTGCACAAACTTCATCGAGTGGTGCCATATCGACAAGGCTTTCCCAGAGGAGCGACACAATTATCACCGACGCTTTTACAAGGCAAATTTATGGAAGTGCACCGACGAGGCGTTCAAAAATCGGTGCATTGAAGTATACCAGGTCTTGTACGACATCCCTTATATCAAACGCAATGAAGTAAATCTCTTCCTTGCGCGAGGTGTCCACACAGAGGTAAAGTTGGGCAAGAGGGTGGATTGGTCCACCTTGAAAGCCATGGGAGATAGCATAAAAGTTCCTTCTCCGGCAAATGGATTGATTTCAATGGGGACACGGAGGTCTCCAGAAGGCGGATTGGGCAAATTGATGGCGAAGACTGAACCGGTCGACACGTACGAGACCGATCCCTCAAACACGGATACAGACTCTGACGGATCCCACGTTCCAATCACAAGGAGCCAAAGGACACAAGTGCGCACCAAACGAAGGAGGGCGGAACAGACGGTTAACGTAGTCGTTAACAATACCATTAATGAAGTTGTAGCTGAGGTACAATTCCCCGCGGTTGTTGATCGAACGTTAGAGGCCTCTACTGGTGCTATTTTTGCCAGCACTATCCAAACCTTGCTGAACCAATTGGAAGGGAAGACGACAGAACTATTGTCATTGCGCGGTGATGTTCGCAAGTTGAGAGTTGAAGTCAATGACAAAAGCATTGTTATTGACCAGCAATGACGTGATATGGAGGAGCTTCGAGTTGCCCTACAAGCTAGTACAATGACCACAAAAGATTGAAAATCCACGACGGGAGGAGGAAGGGCTTGCACACGTGTCAACCTAAGACGATTTATTGTCACTTGATGAGGCCCCTACCAACGCAAACAAAGCTATGGTCAACAAAGAAGAGGGTGCGGCGGGTGACGGCGGCAAAGAGCTCGCTAAAGCGCTTGAAGAGAATTCAAGACTACAAAGTTGCTTGGATGTGTTGGTAGAACATTACTATCAATGGAAGTTGGCCTGCATCTACAGGGTCGATCAGTCCCGACAATTGGTGGCGGAATTCCAACAAAATTGACAACAACTATACTGAAATCAACCAAGAGAGGGTGTCTGGTTTGACGTCGTGGACCCTCGTAGATGATCTTTTCAAGATGGATGAAATGGCGATGGTGAAAACCGCCGGTGGGCAAACAACCATCGATTGGTCCCGTTACAATTGGGATTTCAAAAAGGAGGTTTCATCCACCCTCGACCATCGGGGCAACCCCATGTTATTGTGGCTACAACCTTTGAGCTTCGTATCTGACGGCACGACTTACTCAATTTGTCTAAACCCATTTGGTCCAAAATGTGGGATGCATCTAGGCACTTGTGAGCACTTGTACCATCCATTTTACTTGATTAGCTTGATGGTTGTACGCCGGCGGTGCTCATTGTGCAAGGCCCCTTTTCGCGAGCGATTGTACGAACTTTTTGGATTAGTTCCATACAAGCCCCCGCATTGAGAGTTCAATGTGACGAACACCCCTGATCAATCACAGATGAGGGGAAAGGATTTGGTGTGGAGTTGGAAACTGAAGATGCACTCGTTGAATAAGATGCACCTCTCAAACGAGTGCGGTTGGAAAAGGGACCCGGAGCAGATTGCCCGGGTGTGCAAGAATTTGATCCCGTTAAAGGACAAATACGGTCAAGGAAAACAAAATTTCTTCTACCAATGCTTTAATCGCCATTGGAACGAGAACGGGGAACAATTTCGATTCCGACCTCATCCACGGCAATGGTTGTGGGCCGTTGACGGAGTTCGCATTACAAATGACAACGGGGATTGCATTTCTCAAATTCTCACGACGTTGATCAACCGGACCCGCAAGAACTTAGACAATTATCAGAATCAGAGTGGAAATAAATTTTCCGAAATGACCGAATCAACTTCTTGCTCGATGTGCACAGTCCAGGGACACGGCAAGCACTCGACCAGCTCATGTAATCCCAAATCCTAAGGGCCGTGTTGGATGAAGATGGGCCAACGAGGAAAACACGATCGGCGTCTCGTAGACTTGTATTGGGCTCAGATGAAGACCTCCCTATGCACGTAGGAACACACGATAACGAGGCAGGGGCAAGTGGCACTACTAATAGCCCGATGAATATTGACTAGGTGTATTTTTTGTTTTTGCGGTATTGATGCGCTGAAATTCGGTACAAGTTGATATCCGCAACTTATGGACATACGTCCTGAACGTAGATTGATATGTCAATACGTCTAGTAAGTCGGCTTTTCAGTTAAGTGTCAGTTAAGTTTAGTAGTTCTAAGGTCAAGCAGTTAGTGGACAGTTCAAGAACCTGTCGTTCAGTTACGTAAGCAGGCAAGTATAAATAGGGCTCGATGACTCTAGGTCTTGGCGGTCGAGCACGTAGCAAAATGGACATGCAAGGAAGGGGAGCCGCCATGCATAGGTTCAAAAAGTCTTAGGGTCACTCATCAAGAACCATGCACATCTTTCTGTCAAGCACTGTACCTTCTGGCGAACCTGTTTTCATCAGAGTGATCATGATAATGCAATTTCGACCTGTTAAGAACTGAACCTTTGAGAAACTGTTTCAATCAGCAGAGCGAGTTAATGTTCAGATTTTCATCTGGTTCCGTTGCCGGGACTCGAGAATTTGTCTTTAAGGGTGAGAGCCGCTTACGTAACTTGTTTTTTTTTTTTTTTGACGAACCACTTAACACTTGATTCCTTCAAGCCTTGACCGGTGCACAAGCGCCAGGGCGAGCGCCGTGAGTTCGCGGAACGCGAGAAGAACCGTCCTCCTTGCAGCGGAACGTCTGGGTTGATTCACAGGTCCTACGTGCCTTGCAGGAGCGAACGCGCACCACGTACGAGTGAATAGCGCACGCGACGCAGTATTACGTCTTGGCGTGCAACTTTGGCAGGACGTACCCGTCATAGGAGCAAACCTCCTGCACATCACGAACCGCAGCCTGTTCGACGAGGATGGCGATGGTTCTATCACGACGAAGGAGCTCGGGACCGTGAATGTTAAGCACCAACTGCAATTTTTATCATAAAACTGAACATGGTTCATAAGTATCTTCAATCTCCTACAACTTTATCTGAGTTGAGGTATTTCATAAGAGACGTTGAACTTTTCTTAACGACACATCACGCTCGTATCCTTATTCCCGTGAAATAGTATGTCAGGATATTGCGGTTGTGCGAATTCACGCACGAATGGTCACCTTTCCAGGAGCATGCATATAATACAATATGCAGCGAAATCTATCGTATAAGAACCGAGATAATAAACGAGAGGTCGCAACGATGCAGGAAAAGTGTGCAGTTGAAGCCTGTTACACATAATTAGGAATTGAGTGCATACATCCACCATGCATTACGTGCAGAACAAAGATGGACTCTTGGAAAATGAACTTCGACGGATCATGTTCTAAAATTTGCGGTTCGAGAGCTGGAGTAATTCTAGAGAACCCATCAGGAGATAAGCAAACTTTTCATCAAGATTTGGGAAGAGGCCTGACCTGCAATCAAGCCGAATACGCTGCTCTAATCACAGGGTTGGAGATAGCAAAACACAGAGGGATACGCAATATATTAGTGCAAGGTGACTCCAAGTTAGTTTGCAAACAGGTATCTGGCGACTGGGAGGTCAAGTCAGATAATTTGATTCCATATCACGAAGTTTATTTTCGGTTAAAGGAGTGCTTTAATACGATCGAAGTGCAACATATTCCGCGCGAGCAAAATCAAGCAGCTGACGCCGCGACCAGGATGTGAGATAACAGATGCCGCTGTAATTAGCGAAACTTTATGCACAGCTAGCGAAACTTTACGCACAGCTAGCGAAACTTTATGCACAGCTAGCGAAACTTTATGCACAATTAGCGAAGACTCGTGAACAGCCGGCAGAGATTCATACACTGTTGGCGGTAATTAATGCATGTGAAGATTGGCTGGAATACTTACCACTATACTACAACGACCTCGTCTAACAGTTCGTCGATGAGTGGTGAAGGTTCTTCTACGTGATTTCTCTGTAGTTAACGTTAAATTCTCCCGAAGTAAATCCACATGCACAAACGGTATAATTTGGAGAGAGAAGAGTCTTTGTCGACACATTTTGGAGAAACGTTGTGGTCCCAATTTTTGGAGCGACAAAGTCAAAGACCAAAACGACCTGCTGACACCGCAAGTCACTTCAACCGGGCCAACATGGTTTCCATTCCAGTATTCTCAGGGAAGGAAAAAGAAGACCCCGAGCGGTTTCTTAAACAGTATCAGCGAGCCTGCATGGCAAATGGTGATAGAACCGAAGAGAGTTGGCTCGAATTGTTGCCAATTCATTTAGATGACACTGCCTCTTACTGGTACGATCGCCAAAACTCCCACACTAAATCCACATGGACAAACCTCACTACAGCTCTCATATCCGAATTCCAAGAGAAAGAGAGCTACCAAAGCTTACTGGCAGCGTTAAGTCTTATAAAACAACGGACGGATGAGAGTGTTAGATTGTTTAGCGAGAGAGTCAGAGAATTACAAGCCAGAATCCAACGAAGTCTAAATAGCGTCGCCGGAATAATCGTGGAGGGGAGCTCAAGCAGTCACAACTTAGCAGCTGCCAATATGAGCAGTGTCGATGCATTGGCACTCAGAAGCTTTGTGAGCGGTCTCAAACCTGAAATACAGGAAATTGTTGCTTGGAAGGATCCCGCAACATTCGAAGCAGCGTTGGCGTTAGCACAACGAAAAGAACTCAACTTAAATAGTATTGCGCAACCTCCTCTGATCACGGCTGCAGTTACTCCAGTAGTCACCAAAATAATACAAACGACACCTGCGGTGTCAAGCACCAAGACTGAACTGGCCGCAAAAGATCCTGAGATCTCCCAGCTAGTTTCCGACATGAGAGATCTAAAATTATTCCTACTACAGGGACAAAGTAGTACGCGAACAAAAAGTCCAGGAACTGAAAGCAGGCAAAACGCTTCTCGCGCCGTGCAATTCGTTACCTGTCATGGTTGCGGCCGAAAAGGTCATTACAAACAAGATTGCCCCGACCAAGCTACAGCGGCGATGCCATCCGCCAAACTCGCAGAGGTAAACTTGCTACAGCTTGCGCCCTGTTCGAGAATCAAAGAAGTAGAACCTGAGGTGATGGCGGCGAAACGAGGAAGACCGCCCAAGGATCCTGAAAATTATGACAGACATAGAGACAAGAGGTCTCGACCTGAGAAAAGAGAGCATGCACATCGTGCAAGGCGTCGCATTGGAATCGGCGATTTGCTACTGAGTCGAGGGCAAGACGAATATTCTATAATACAAGATCTTAGCCGCCAAACAGCAAACATTATTGTCGGTCAGCTGGTTGCTAAGTGTCCATCGCTACGCCGAGAGTTGCGACAGGGGATTAACGTCCGCAAACCAAAAGTCACAGCTGAGGTACACGTCGCTGAGAAAGCTAGTGGTGATTTGAAATCTCCACAGGTGGAGGCTACCATAAACGGTTTAGAAGTTGGCGGATGCCTCATTGACGGAGGAGCGGCGGTGAATGTCATGTCAAGCTGGTTTCTCGAGGAAGCTGGATTAAAAATTAATAAGACTTCTTCACTCCGCCTCAAGGTAGCAGATCAACGCTGCGTGCGCTCGCTTGGACAAGTAAGTCAGATACCCATCGCAGTCAACGGCGTAACAGTCAAGGTGGATTTCCATATTTGAGATATATCTACAGGTAAAGGAGGATATCCACTGATTTTAGGAAGACCTTCGCTCCGGCAAGTACGAGCTGTCAATTATTGGGGTCAAGGAAAGATGAGAATCGGCACTGCCATGAACCGAGTCAACATACAAGTGATTCCAGACACCAATTCAACCGTCGACAGCGAAGATGAAGGAACCAGTGACGACAACGGTGAATCTTCGTGGGACTCCAGCCCATACATCGAATCTGCGAGCGAGTCAGAAGATTCAGAAGCTGAATTATATGCCGTAGATGTACTACCTCAAGTCATTAGCGGCTCGATGAGCCACCTGGAGGATATCAATATCTCACCATCACGACAAGAAGAACTGCTGAAGTTAGTGAAATTTGGTCCAACGTTGAGCCAATGCGAACGAACAGACCTGCAGAGCTTAGTGGTTGAGTATTCTGATTTATTTGTAACAAAACATGCCGACTTGCCAGCCATCACACTAGAAGAACATCACATCGAACTAACACCGGAAGCCAGACCGGTTTGCACCAAACAAAAGAGAATGGCTCCAGAGAAGGTAGCAATATTGCGCGCAGAATTGGACCGTTTGCTAGAAGGCGGGTTCATTACGGAAGTACACCATACAGAATGGGTGTCTCCCGTAGTAATAGTGCCCAAGAAAGGAGGTAAGTGGAGGGTGTGTGTTAATTATAAAGCTTTGAACAAATTTACAAAGAAGGACCGCCAACCTTTACCACACATCGACGAACTGTTAGACGAGGTGGCTGGACACGAGATGTTTACTTTTTGCGACGGGTACTCCGGTTATCATCAGGTCCGCATTCATGAAGATAGTGTTATATACTACCTTCACTACACCTTGGGAAACCTATGCTTGGTTAAGGATGCCTTTTGGACTCTGCAATGCGGGCAGAACATTTCAGAGATTACAACTCAAAATATTTGGTCCCTATATAGGGAAATTCATTCGCGTTTACCTCGATGATTTTTTGGTATATGGAGAAAGAATTGACCACATTAACCAAGTGAAGGCAGCTTTCCAAAGATTAAGAGAACACGGATGCTCTCTGAGCCCAGAAAAATGTCGCTTAGGATTTGAAGAAGGTCATCTCCTAGGACACATTGTTTCCAGTGAAGGCGTTAAGATCGATCCCGATAAGGTACAAAGGATTATGGAGATGGCTCCGCCTCGTTCGAGGGAACAAGTAGCACGATTATGGGGCACAACGTTGTATCACAATCGGTTCATACCGAACTTGGCGGAAATTGGAAGGCCGATCAGTTCTTTGATAAGCAAGTCGAATTTTTTCCATTGGGATGACGTACATGAGCAAGCATTCGCCCGCATCAAGATATGCTTAGCCAGTAATCCGGTGATGCGGAATCCAGACTGGAGTTGCAGATTCATCATTAATCCTACGGCTTCTGAATTTGCTGTAGCTTCTGTACTTCTTCAAAATGATAATACTGGACGAGCACATCCAATCTACTATGCAAGTAGACTTTTAACTCCTTGCGAACAACGATATTCTCCCTTAGAGAAACTCGGAGCAGCACTGCTATTCGCGTGCACCAAGTATAGGCACTATTTACTTTCTAGTCATCATTCTACTTTAGTTCAGTGTGAGGTCGAAGGGCTTAAACAACTTTTGCAACAATCCAGCCCGGAAGGACGAGCGGCTAGAGTTATGGCTGCACTTCAGACTTACGACTTGGAGATTAAAGCTGTAAAAGGGACGAGAACGTCACATGCAGGCCTACTCCTAGATTTGGGGAATCCACCTGCCGACGAGGTTGGAATCCTCTCAGACGATGTTGAATGTTTTGCTTTGACTCAAGACCCTGAACTCAACGAATTCGAATATAAAAGCATCAGAGAGTATCTACAGAGCTTAACTTTACCGCCTGGACTTACTGCCCAACAACGTAGAAAGATCCGCCGTCAGAGTCAGACATACAAGCCGGTGAACGACGATTTGTATAAATTAGGGAAAGATGGCATACTTCGGAGGGCAGTGAATCGCGCTGAAGCAGAGGAGATTCTTAAGCAGTGCCACGAAGGCGCCTCCGGAGGTCACTTTGCCTCTGACGGCACGGCGCGCAAGATTTTACAGGCAGGCTTTCATTGGCCTACTCTCTTCGCCGATTGCAACGAGTATTGTAAGACCTGTCCGCCTTGCCAAGCATACGGAAAGAGAGTAATCCCATACACTGAATTACATCCAATTTTTCCCACTCGCATCTTTGAAAAATGGGGGGTGGATTTCGTGGGACCATTACCAGTGACTGCTAAACATAATGAGTACTTGATAGTCGCCACAGATTACCTGTCGAAATGGGCAGAAGTTGCACCTGTGAGGAAGTGCAATCAAAAGGTCGCTGCAGAATTTATATTCAATCAGATCATCTGCAGGTATGGATGTCCTCTCGAAATTGTGACTGATCAAGGGACTCATATTGTCAACAAACTAGTCTCAGATTTATTACAAAAGATGTCGGTTTTATCATCGTCGAGCTAGTCCCTATTATCCACAGGCGAACGGACTTGTAGAGAAAACGAATGGAATCATTACGAGCATTATAAGCAAGATTGTGCTTGATAAAAGACGCGAGTGGGATCTCCACTTGGGTAAAGCACTTTGGGCCTACCGAACTGCTTTTAAGACTGCCACGGGTTTCACTCCATTTCAGTTGGCTTTTGGCATTGAAGCTATAGTGCCAGCCGAATTAGAACTTGGTTCGCTGCGTACTGCAATTCAGCACGGACTAGGAGATACGAACGCCATCGAGGCCTGAGTCCACCTCTTAGAGAAGTTAGACGAGACTAGGAGGAAAGCTTTACAGAATTATGAAATGGTCCAGCACCGCAGGAAACTGAAGCACGATGCTGCAAAGCCTGTTACTCGTTTCAAACCTGGAGATTCTGTACTCATGATTGACCACTAGTTACTTAAGCAACATGGACAGAAGTTTAAGCCACGTTGGCTAGGGCCCTTCGTCATTCACAGATGTTATGATAATGGATCGTATCAACTAAGCATGCCAACTGGTGAAATTATCCCAAAGAAGTACAACGGCTCCAAACTGAAATTATATCGTAGCCGCATCAAACAGACTCAATCTACTTACGAACTAGATGAGCCTGGGAAGGAGATGATGCGCTGAAATTCGGTACAAGTTGATATCCGCAACTTATGGACATACGTCCTGAACGTAGATTGATATGTCAATACGTCTAGTAAGTCGGCTTTTCAGTTAAGTGTCAGTTAAGTTTAGTAGTTCTAAGGTCAAGCAGTTAGTGGACAGTTCAAGAACCTGTCGTTCAGTTATGTAAGCAGGCAAGTATAAATAGGGCTCGATGACTCTAGGTCTTGGCGGTCGAGGGGGATTGCTATTTTGCGTGCCTAGAGCGGTGAGCGGTGAGCGGTGAGCCGTGAGCCGTGAGCCGAGAGCTGAAAAATAAAAATTTGTTGTGAGATTTTTTTGGAAAATAAAAAGTTTAGGAATAATTGTAGAATATAATATCTAAAATTAGTAAAATATGTGTGACCTAAAGCCGTGGAAAGAGGCCGCTTAATTTTTTGGGAAAAACATACCGTATACGAGGGTGTGATTCCATGAACGTATGGATTCATTCAACTTGGCAATACAGGAAGTGTAGGACCTTAGACAAGTAAATTGTGAACTTACAAATAACTTGAAGTATTTCATTGTGAAATAATGTAACGAAGGTTTATTATTTGAATACAAAGCATTTGACATCTTAGATAATGTCCTTATAGTTCCTGGACTTCTCCATGTAGTTTTGGATTCCAGATATTTAAATACTTGTTCATATCTCAAATGGAAGGTGTCGTGCATTTGATTGTATATACATGAGGTTGCGCCCTATCTAAACAATTGTCAATTTAGAAACACATCCGGTGGCCCTTGTAGTCTCACCGTTTTTGAATAATATAAAAGAAATGTAACACAGTGTTGAAATGCCCATACGGATAACTACGCACTATACTGTTTGAGAATCAAAAGTTGAATAACTTGTTTGGTCTCATTCCAGCTGAAACTAGGAGCATGCATAAATACATCAACCTCAGGATCTAATCCACAGACAATATTCAGGATGAAGTAGAGGTGCTTACAGTATGTCCATTGCGCGCGTTTGCCAAGCGACTTGTCAGACATCTCCTTGAAAGATGGACAACTACAACTCGGAAACTGACCAATCACCACCAAATATGTGGAGACCTTGGAAATGCTTGTGGACTCCAAATTCACAATGCACCCTAGAGCTGGTCGCGGCACCATAAGGATCTTGCGAATTTTGCCAACCACGGAGAGTGCAGAGGCGCAACTGTTATGATGTTTTGTAGTCGGTGCCTGCGGATTTCTGCGGATATTCTTTCCATACCTCCTTGTGGGATGCTCTAATGGGTTTACGGGCGGAGGATATTCCTCCAAGTCCACGGGCGCGGCAATGTCACTAAAAAGCTTCCTTGGAGACAATTGTAGGCGCTCGGCCAGGCGGAACCCAGCGTTTTCAAGTGCTAATATTTCCTTACTCACAAGATTCGTGCCCATCTTAACGGGCCATACATCTGGGATTTCAGGTTTGGACAAAACCCACTTCCTTCGACTGCCTTTGACACAACGCTCGATGTCGTCATTGCAAAAGAAGAACTGCATCTTCTCATGCCTATTCTTCTTGTAGCTGTCCATCATACCTGTGTAAGTCGGGGCAACGGTACTTCTCCCGCCTTGTACGATCTTGGCAACACATTTCTTCTTTGTGATGGCCTGTTGAGCAAAACACGCTTTTGCAGAGGTTTTCGGAAGTCTAGCAATGTGCCATTGTCTCTCGTCGCAATCTGATTCCATAACATTCTTGGTGTGTTGTACTCGTAAGGAGGATGGCGGAGTCGGGGAATCAGGGGCTCGAGCTGCATCATGTTCTTGACCCGGATATTGGACGTCAACCTCGATTGGAAGGACACTTATTTCTGGATTTATCCGTCCAGTCTTCACACGAGGGCGTGAGATACTGATCTTGTCGGGTCGGTGAGAGTCAAATTCAGAACCCGGCGGTAGATCAGCCTTTCTTTTCATTGAGAGAAAGACTTCTTCACCTTCAAGATGAGGGTCACGGATGCAAAATTCGTCGGCCCCAGGCATGTTGGAAAACGCTTCGTGAAGTACTTTTGAATTACCAGACTGTTGCGCAGTTCGTTGGGCGGCACGAAGTCGAAGTTCTTCTTTTCCTGGGCCAGTTCCAGCCTTCTCACCCTTCAGAAATCCATAATAGGCCACAACTTGCATGAAGGCACGAACCATGTCATCTACGGTTGCCACATATAAGTCGTTGCCTCTCTTGCCTGACTGCTGCAACCACTTGTTGTGAACGGTTTCCGCTAGATTACATGAAGGCATCTCAGCTAATTCCGACTCGGATAAAGCCTGGAAGACATAAACAATTCTACGTCAATATGTCAATTTGGCACTATAAAAAAAAACTAATCAAAATAGAGTTGTGAATATCCTTAGCAAAGAGGGATGGCGCTATCGGCTCCCATTTAGGGGTGGTTGGCGGAAGTAATCATTGCTCGACTCAGAAGGAGGGGCCGACAACAACACCTCTTTTCGTGTGGAACTCTGAATACAACAGTCGACGACTCCAAGGGGGTGCCGACAGCGGCACCCACTCTGAAGTAGAGCAAAGATTTCAGAGGTACAGCATCCAGGGAGGGTGCCGCTATTGTGACATTTGACGAGTAAAATGTGATTTATTAATTTCCGAGACTTAGGGGGGTGCCGAAGGCGGCACCTCCATCTAGCAGGAAGAAAAAAAGGACTTCGACAATATTCAACAAATGAAAAAAAAATTGGTAGATGGTCACGTCAGAGAAAATAAAAGTGAAGTATGGGTAGCTTACATGATCCATGAAGCCTCCCCACTGTCGATAGCGGAAATGCCAAAAGGCAAGCCATAAGTCGAGTCGGACGAGGCCATCATCCGTCGTTGCTCCAGAAGATAACCACCATGATCGAATGGCGAGGTATTTAGTCTGTGCCTCCTCCATGGATGTGGAATTCTTATATTGTTTGCAAAGTCGCTTGTGTTGGTCTTGCAAGTCTGCCCTAATGTCTGCCTTTGTATGTTTTTCCAATGATTGCGTCCAATGAAAGAGGCAGGTCCTTTCCCGGTTGTCCATTCGGATATTCGCGTCTCCACTTCCGTAAGTAATACGTATAGCATTCCAATTTGCCTGTGCGCTGTCGGCCATGAAGCCTTTGAAATTCACATTTGGCATATCATGCCTACCCGCCACTGCATTCAAATTGTTCCAGAATACTCGTTGCGCAGCGACATCCTCGGATTGCATGTCACAAATAGCAATGGTCATAACACGGCAATACGTGGAATCATACACATGGGAAGCCATTGTAGTCCATCCTTTGACGCGCTTCACATGATCGAACATCATCCAAGAGTCTTGCAAATCACCGCCAGGCTGCATTCGGCGTACTAAATCAACACCACTCCCTGGTCCAATCTCTGCCATCTTAAATATAAAGACCTTGTCTGCGTCTGCACCTTGTCCCGGAAAACGGTTCTCTTGGACAAAAGCCCAATTGCTAGAGCCTCTCAATTTTGTTATACTGTCCATGACTCCAAATCGACGCAAGTAACGGAATGTTGTGACTTCATTGCGGAGACTAGGGGAGGTCATCTGCTTCACCTTGTTCAAGACAGGGACAAGTTCATCTAATCCCAAGGTCTTGTGCGGAACACCGTCAGGGCAGAGGAGCAGTTCTCCAAGGTAATCCTTACTTGCTTCCAAGATGATGGAGGAGTTTGTCGCACTGGGAGTCCGTTCAACTTGTTCCCCAATCAAGGCCCTAAGTTTTGCGTTTGACTCTCTGCAATTACCTCTCTTCACCACATGACGATGATATCCCAAATGCACACATGCACGTGACATATGACTCTCTCCAACAACATAATAGACTTTAGCCATACAACTGTCTATGCATGTCGGGGGAAGCAGACAAATGGCACAAAGAACAGAAGAATTGAAAGGTGGCTCACAGCCAGGGAGAAATGAAGAGGAGGCGGTACCCTCCCACTCTGTCTCATTAGAAGGAGATGTTCGATTGGGACGTTTGAGATAGTCGCAGAGACTATTAGTGCACCTTAGGTGTCCCAAGCATGAAGACATCCGGAACGTGAGCTGCTGATCAGACTTGATGTGAGAAGTGACGGTACGAGTCCAAGCATGACCATCATGTTTCTTATCCATACCGTGGAGGTGGCCTGCCTTGGAAGAAGGAAGAGTGTTTCCAAGAGGAGGTAGTTCAAACACGATGTCTCCATCAAAAGTGGGAGGCAAAAAGTCGACTTTCTCTATGGTGATGGAATTGAAATCTATTCTACTAAGGACTGACTTTGATCTACGCCGGGAACTCAAATTTCGGAGGCAGTCCACTATGCTTAGTGGAGACGAGGCAGATGGTGCAAGAGGGGGTTTAGATCTAGGATCGGGAACAAAGCAAGAGGACGATGGACGAGGATTGGAAGAAAGAGATGAGGATTGAAACGAAGTAATGCCAGGATTCAATGGAAGGCACTCGCAATCAGAGTCGTCACTCAAAACAAAAACATTGTCATTAACTGGCTCTAATTTGACCTTTGAAAGCAGTGGTGTGACCTCACTAGCACTAGATGACAGACGCGGTGTAAACGCAGGTAAGGGTGTTCCATGGATGCTATCGAACTTGCCATAAACTCGGTATTTCCCTGCCTTCAGCGACCAAATCTCGTCCTCACCACGGCCACTACTAATCTGAGCAATTGAATGAGTAAGTTCACCCGTGACTGCATCAAACACTTCTCGGTCAACATGAACCGTTTCCTCAGAGATCTTGAACCTCAATGCAAGACGACTTCCACTCACAGAAGCAAAGCCAGTTTCATCTACTACAAATGAAACAGGGACTCCAGGACCATCTCCTCGAAGCAAGACACTACTGCTCAGTTCATCTTCAAGGTCAGCCATAATTTAGAGGACAATTGAATTGAATTCTATCAAAGACAAAGTGAATTGAATTCTAACAAAGACGACATTGAAAGAGTTGATTCAAGGGAGATATATAGGAGTATATATACTTTAAGCCCCTGAGAGTAACTATAGCAACCATAAGGTTATTAAAGGACAGTGGGCATACGTGTATCCACGATGGATGATGCTAGGGAGACATGGAAAGGGCCGTCAAATTGCAATAATGTTGCGCTATTAATATTGATAAGCTCCGCTTCTCAGATCCTGTATATAATATTCTAATGAAAGCAATCTTGATCTGGCAAAGAATTTGGCCAGCACTAACATGACTCTGAATTAGCTGATCTAATCTCAGAGCCGCCTTCGTACGGTTTTTGCTGGAGAGGGATATGTTTAGATTGAAACGGCCGCCACATAAAATTATAAGAAATTGAAAATAACAAAGAATTCGAGTCACTTCCACGATCTGAACACAGAATTGGTGGGATATTTACAATAATTTAGAAAAATTTGAATAAAAATGAGCAGACTTGCTGAATTAACTACGTTGAAACCTTGAAAGAATGGCCGCTAAAAGGTGGTGGTGAAAGAGGAGTTGAATGCAAGTAGAATCATAATTCAAAAATTATGAAGAGGCAAAAGAGAAAAGCTCTGTACTTTAGTGATGCAAAGACGCTAAAACGGAGTAGGCAAATGAGAGAGAAGAAGTCGATGCCGAGGGAGATAGATTCAGGCGAGACCGCAAGGGTTTTAAATTTTGAGGATGCATCTGACTTGAGTCCAGTTATGAGTTGTCGGAGTGGTCCGGAGCTTCAGAGAATTGCAGAGCACGTTACGGAGGATAAACAACCCAATTTCGATTTGCAATTCAACGGCAAAGGAATTTGCACCCCCCCGAGGTCGGCCATGGATTGCGATCAATGTGAGTTAATTCAAGTCCAAGTTATGTTTGTCTTTGTGATTTTAGCATTTTGTGCGAGGTCCAAGATGTCAAAGGCTGAAAAGACCCTAAAGCCGTTAAGTCAATAGTCTTTTGTTACATATGGCCAAGTCTTGTTCCCGTCCAATCCCGTCGTGAGTTCCCGCCCTTACCCGCCCTTACCTGCCATTTTGAGAAAATAGGGTTTTATTGCTGCCGATATGAGGTAGACAGGAAGAACCATTTCTATTTGCTAAGGGTTTCGAGGCATTCGCAGTGAAGAAGAGAGGAGGAACGATTTCATTCAGTGTAGGGTTTCACGATAGTGCGCAACTGATTGCACTCACATGCTTGCTTGATGAGTTCACAAAATCTAAATCTAACGTGAGGCTTGGACGCAAGTCGTCGCAGCCGAGGACAACGGGCTTCAATCTGATCGAAAGAGCGACACCCACAGCCTCGAGATTGAGGGAAGTTGCGATCATCGAAGACTCGACATGGAGGGTAAGCATCTCATGTATTTCCTCCTCTTCTTCGTAATCCTTGAGTTTATTCGTTATTTTCTCTATCGATATCTACGGCGCCACCTTCGAGGGGGTGCCGCTGTCGGCACCCCCTTGCGGGTCGCGACTTTGGATCACGGTCGGCACCCCGTAGGAGAGAAGGCGGCAGCTGCACGTTGGGGGGGCGGGGCTGTCGACATTGACAAAGCCTTCCCCGAGGGGGTGCCGCTGTCGGCACTACCCTGCGGGCCGCCGACCTGGCTCAGAAGTCGCGACCCGCAAGGGGGTCGCCGATAGCGGCACCCCCCTCGCGGGCGGCGCTGCAGCCCCGCCCCAAAGTTGCGACCCGCAAGGGAGGTGCCCACAGCTGTACCTCCTACAGGATGTTGATTTTTTTTTCCAGTTTCAGTGAACCATTAGCACACCATTTAGATATTCACCACCCTTCTTTCCGTGGTGATGTTTTCAGATTCTTCTTTCAATGAGATGCTAGAGTCCACCCAACATGATCAGGAGAACGAAGGTATTGGTAATGTGATTGGACTTACTTTTGTTTTGTTTCATTTTGATTTCCAAATCTCATGTGGTTTTCCATGATATTGCAGAAGTCCAGCCGTTGATAGAGACGGCAGACCTTGATTTGGAGGACCCAGATGAGAATTCGAAGCTTATGTCCGCCGACGAGCTTGGAAAGGAGATGGATGAACTGGTCATCAAAGAATCTGTGAATACTAACCTTGTGTTGGAAAGGCTCCGATTTAAACCAAGGCACAAATCAAAGTTGAATATTCCTCTATGCAGAATGATTTCATTACCGGTAGTTCGACCTTCTTTGAAGAATGATGTGATGGGTTTGGGTGCGCATTTTGTGAGCACGGGATATATGGATGGCCACGGTGTATTCTACGTGGCTATGGAGGACAACGAGGGCAAGACGGTAACTGTCACCCAAGCCATTTCAGATTCTTGGAGTCCATTGTGGACTCAAGCAAATGAACAATTTGAGACTGAATTGGAGATGGATGAGGATTTAAAGCAGTTTTCTGGAAGAATGTTCCATGTTTGGGATGGGAACCACAGATTACAAGCATGGATGCCAATAATCAATCGAGACCATTCCAACGATGCTAAGTGGCATTATGCGGTGGAATCTATTATCCTCAATGTGGAGGGTCAAGTGGCTCCTCTACTAACAGCTCTTCACCAAGTTAACTGGTATGATTACCATTTGCTTTCAGTTAGTTGGTGAAATTAAATTCTAAGTTATGAATTTGAGCTTGCAGGAGGAACCAAAAATCTCACGTCACCATGAACCTTGTCCACAAATTATATCGTATTCAGGGCATTGCCGGGCAGCCACTACAGTATTTTGAG
The DNA here is from genome assembly GCA_963971425.1 of Bryoerythrophyllum caledonicum. Lineage (NCBI taxonomy): Eukaryota > Viridiplantae > Streptophyta > Bryopsida > Pottiales > Pottiaceae > Bryoerythrophyllum > Bryoerythrophyllum caledonicum. The sequence goes on from OZ020517.1 coordinate 17,382,989, forward strand.
TCCTTGGTGAGCAAGGATGAAATTTCAGCTGCCGAGGCAAAGCAGAAGTCCAAGGACAGAACATGGTATACCTTGACATTCAAGTCTCTAATCGCAATTCTTTATCAGGTATTCTTGCTCTTCTATAACATCTACTCAGTATACTTGCATTTTTCATCAATGTTATAGTGGATGCTTTCCCCTACTTCAATTGTTGGTGTGTTGATCAGAATGTTCAGTGTTGTTGACGCGACACCTTGCTTGGTTTTGTAGCAAGAGTTGGGGGAGGCAGCTGCTCATGCTAATCGAAAGTTCAAGGAGAAGTTTCCAGATGACTCTCTTTGGACTTCCGCCAAGTTTCATGACTTTGTTTCAGCCGCAATTGAGAAAGTGAAGGTTCAACTAACATCTGAGCTCAAGAAGCAATTGCCAATTGCTGACCCCAAGCACACTTCCGAGTTTCTTCAACAAGTTCGAATCCACTATGAGGACCGCGAAGATGATCCTGAGATGTCTCAGGAGAAGCTCTACTACCTCGCCACCTCCGCTATGGTCCCAAGCATGAAAGTGAAATGGTTGGAAAGGTGGAACAAGCCATCTTCCCTTCGTGAACAAGTTCGCTTTCCAAAGTCTAAGTTCCCAGACCATGACTTTCCAGAATGGCTTCACAAGGCCACATGGTGGGCTCAGGTACAAGCTGAATTACCATTCTTTGATAGTGTTATTTCATTGTGCTTCTATTTCTTACTATTGTTTGAATGGTAATTGCAGCTTTCAGGGGAGACTGAATCATTGTTCCAAGGGATATTATCTGACATGGAGGTTAATATTGACTACTTTCCTGAGCATGGTATGCCTATCCAAACAATACCCGAATATGTTGAACAGATGCGCGTGCAGCTCTGGGATATTGCCTTCCATAACGAGTTTAAGGGGAAGGGAGTTCATAAGAATAATCCACCCGAGAAGCAAGTAGGACTTAAGCAAGCCATCAACCGGACTCTCTACAGGTACTTCATGTACATTCTATTCCCGAGGAAGGCAATTTCTCGTACTCCACCATCCTTCTCCAATTACTTGGAGAAGACTAGTGATATGTTCATGTTCACTGACGATATCATGAAGACATGGGGGCGTGAGCATTGGGAGCGTTGTGGTTGGTATTTGGATTGTCCCGTTAAGAGGCCTCCTTCATTTGATATCGAATTACGGAACAGTGTCCAGCCAGATCTATTGGGTACGGAAACAATACTTCCTTCTGTTTCTACAGAACTTGGTGCGAAGAAGACCCGTGTCTCCAAGAGAAAGGCTACCGCTGATGCTGAAGTTGCTGCTAAAGCAAAAGCAGAGTCAGAGGCTGCCGCGAAGGCTGAATTGGAGGCTGCAGCAGTGGAAGTGGCCAAAGCACTTGCCGCCGCGAAGGCGGAACTAGCCTCACAACATGCTCAGCTGATCACTTTGGCCTCCACCGCTCGTATTGATGACATTGAGATGTTGGATTCAGAGTCCTTAGTGGCGCCCTTGCAGTCTCAGAGGAGATCAAAGCGATCAGCACCCGAAGCATCGAACGCTTCAAGTCCCCTTTCACAGAACTCTAACATGCTTATCATGACGGTGAAGGCTGGGAGAACCTCGCCACCTCCACCAGCGAGTGTCTTTGTAGACAACACATCAATCTCTATGATCATGGATTCTTTCCCTGACCAGCATTCCACGCTTCTTGCCATGAATAAGTTTGTCCTCCAGGTACTTAAGCTAGTTTTTTACATCTCAATTTCAAGATATGTCTATTTCTTTTCTTGCCATGAATAAGTTTGGCCTCCAGGTACTTAAGCTTGTTTTTTACATCTCAATTTCAAGATATGTCTATTTCTTTTCCTGTACTTATTGATTGTTGTTGTCCCAAAAGAATAGGATTGTTTTACAACTAGAACTATAAATTATCCTCTTCATTGTAACAAAACATCCAATGCCATTGTTTCAAAACACTATTACTGACTTGTGCTTGTCCAGGCGAGGAAGAAAGCTTGCAGTTCAGGTCGTTCAGCTCACTGCCCTCACAGTGGATTCGACTTGATCTTGGCAGACATCCCTGACGGGATGCCGGTTCCATCCATCTCGAAGCATACAAATGACATTCCAACCTGGAACGAGTATTCGATTCCGGTCGTGGAGAGCTTATTTGAGTTTTCAGATTTCTTCCTCCATGACAAGGGCGGGATGCTAATCTTCTTGCCCGAGGTCCCCTCTATCCGGTCCGATGTGTTGTCTTATGCGGGCGGATACGGTTTCAAAATCCTCAGAGATTGGTGGGCAATAAACGACCTCCCATTCACCTCGCACATTGATGCTTCGCTGAAGGTGCGCTTAACCGATCCTCCTTCTTACATTTCAGATGTTTTATTTGTTGATTTTATTGTATATCTCATTCTAACTGTCTCTATTGGATTCGACGTGCATTGCAATCGCAGTCGCGTAGGTTCCGTGTTTTGTTCCTTGTTCGACAGAATGTGGATGTTGCCAACTTCAAGTTCAATAAAAACGACGCCCTCTGTGAGATGGGAATGGGCGTGGAAGAATCCGATGTTCTTTTCAATTTCACCTCTGCCGAATCACAGTCCATGCGAGGATCCATTCCATGGAGGGGGCCACGTGAGAAGGACGCTACCTTCCTCCAGATGTTGATCGAGGCTTTATCACAGCCTCAAGCGGTTGTTCTAGATGCGTTTGCCTCTATCGGTGAGTCTTCTTCATTTCTTAAGCAATGTACATAATTGTAGTCATAACTAATTTTGTTATTCCTTTGCAGGAAATTCTGTGCGCGCATGCCAGATGTCCGGCCGTCATATTGTTGCTTTGGAAAGCGACACCGTTGTCTTCAACGAGAAGTTGAAGGCCCTATCATCGCCATCAGTCGATTCGACCATCCCAAGCGAGGCGCCTCCAATGGCAACTCTCTTAGACGAAGACATTCCTATCCGCAAGATTGTGAAAAGAAATAGACTGAGTACGTAAGTTCAAAGTTGTTAAATTTGAAATTCTCTGCCATTCTCTGTGAAGAATTCCTTGATTTGATAACCTAATTTCTCTATGGACTCTGCAGTCTGATTGCCAGGGCGGCTTCCCCAACCAAAGATTTTCTGCTGCCACCTTGGGCCGCCCATGTCGCAGACTTAATGGCGACTACCTCGTCTCCTCAAATCCATACCCACAATCGGCGATATGATTCCCATGTGCTCCATTTTCTAGATGTAGAAGCAGACGTCGAAAGACATGTCCTATCCTCCTCCTCGGCCTCTAGTTCGTCTGCATCTGCGTGAACACACTTTTTATCTTCTGTGGACTCTCCTTTTTCTTTGGCGTTTATGTTATGATCTGTTTGTAAACGATCCTTATCCTTTAGAATTTCCATATTTTGTTTCCATATTAGCAGTCTCAATTCAAACTTCTATTTGGTCAATTATTGAATTCCCGCCTTTCTGTAATTCAGTGCACGATTGTTTCATTGGCTGCTAACATAATGTGGCTTGCAAAATATATATTTCTTTTTGTCATCCTCACAACCAAATTTCATGCTACACTTCTTGGCTATTTCTTTAGTGCTATAGCCCAATATATCTTCATCCTATTACATTATTTGCTTTAATCTTCCTTCATTTGGTGATCTCCATATCTTGAACTCTTGGAACGTTAAAGACAAGTACAAATTTAACAACATATTTACATTGTGAAATTTTTGCCTTCAATTACCCAACTTGTTGTATCTTCCATGAAGAGTGTCGTTGTGAAATTTGAAGTTCATATATACGCTTGCTCAAGCGTAAGCACCCATGGAGTATATTAACCTGATTCATAGTTCTAAAACTCATGCAATAGCAAGGAATACAATGAATAACCAATGAGAATCACTAAAGTACTATGAGTTGCATGCCTTTTGCTCTGTTTGGTTTCATTCATATTCAATAAGATTAATGTCTGGAATTTTGATTGAACCGTGTCGTCTTTCAGATTGCGAGATTTAAATTTGTTCCTCAGATTAAAAATTTTGTCGATTCATGAAGACTTTCATTGTAGGCCATTTAAATTTACTAAGTTTATCATGTACCAACAAGTTGAGCAATGTAAAAATTCAACAATGCTCTGGAATGAAGTTTACTTTACATATAATATGCCACTGCAAAACTGTCTACCTAGCTCCTACTTTGACCAGTAATTTAATATACAAAAATCCTTCCTATCATCTCTTCCTACACAAGCACTCTATTCTCCCAAGTCCACATTTTCCACTATATATATGAGGTATCTTTAATCATTATAATTTGTATCCTAAAACATTCCATGTTTTCTACGGGTATTCTGAAATTTAAAATATACTATTTATTTCTATTATGTACGATCATGCAACGTAACTGGCATTGCATTTTCTATGAATGCTGATAAAATGTAAAAATCAACACACAAAATGGTTTCATATAAACATGATGCTGAATAATAGGGATATTTATGCAACATCACTTATTGAAGAGAGTTTTGGAAATCCACGGTCATAGGGTTTCTACAACCCTCACCAATTTCATTCACCACCCCCTTCTTAAAAAGTACCTCCCTAGGTACTTTGGTATACAAACAAATAAATCATATAAGACTAGGAATCCATGGCTATAGGCCCTCTACCGTCACCTTTTGCTTTAATTTTCACTTTCTCATTTACATTAATTCCAACTTTATCAATAACTTTTCCCAAAAAATGCCCCACTATTTTACTCTAGGCTCACCGCTCACCGCTCACCGCTCTCCGCTCACCGCTCACGGCACGCAAAATAGCTTCGTCCGGCGGTCGAGCACGTAGCAAAATGGACATGCAAGGAAGGGGAGCCGCCATGCATAGGTTCAAAAAGTCTTAGGGTCACTCATCAAGAACCATGCACATCTTTCTGTCAAGCACTGTACCTTCTGGCGAACCTGTTTTCATCAGAGTGATCATGATAATGCAATTTCGACCTGTTAAGAACTGAACCTTTGAGAAACTGTTTCAATCAGCAGAGCGAGTTAATGTTCAGATTTTCAGTACCAATAGACATTTATCTTACAATGCTACATTTTTAGCGTTTAATGTATTTTCCCATTTTCGTACTACATTATGCATAGTAAAAAAATATGAATAGTAGTGTCTACATTCTACTTGATAATAGTGGTGTGATTATGGATGTACTTAAGCCTCATAAGGATTTGTGCATTTGTATAAACAAAAATGGTGTGGACCAATTTTTAAACCTCCAAACATTTTTAATCCCTAAAGGACCAAGGCATTTTTGCACCAAAAACACTTCAAAACTGCCCGGCTATAGTATAATGCCTAAGAAGGGAGACAAAACCTTTTTATTTCTATATCTAACCGTAGGATCTCAATAAATACTTTTTTGTTAATGTCCCCACAAAATTTCATAAATTTTAACCGCATGGATTGAAAGACTTGCATAGCTCCCATGCTATTCACTACTTGGTATCAAATTTTTGCACTACATAAGGCCTAAATCCATTACTAATGGTAGTTTAGGATGATGTTAGTTCCTTATACACCAATTGTTAGAGGTAGAAAAAGGGTGTAGCTTATTCAAGTCAACTATGCTAGTAGTGGAAGCTAAAAAATGGGCAATTAACGTTTTAGTTTTTAGATACTTGATATGTTTTAGATTGATGATCCAAACGGTCAATATGAAGGTCTACACCACATATTGTTGTGAAAAAAATCAAAAGTATAAAAAGTTAAAATCTCTAAGTTTAATGTGGTAAGACGTTTTTGTTTTTGGTACCTTGCCCGATTTATTTTTGGCAATATGTGAAAATCTTTGACTTGAGTTGAAGCGGTATTTTCCACTAAAGACAAGATTTATTTTTTTAAATTTGAAAGGAAATAATTTTTTACACTCTTATGTTTGCTTTAAAACTAATAGGGAGATAATAAAGGTGTTCCTTATTGGAGAGCATGCCGTCAAAGTACAAAAGTTGTACTTTCCATTTCGCCTTCCTCCCTAGAACTAGGGAAAGACATAATCTGTGTGTTATTTTAAGTGCATTAGGATCTTGTCGGAACCAAAAATAAATCACCCCATATTTAATTGTGCACCCACCTCATGGAGATGAGGAGTGCCTCGGCCAAGCAACAATGGCCTCAAATGCCTCCTTCAAGAGTTATGTGGGGACAACCCCCCCCCCAAATTTTCAAGCATATGTCCCAGCCCTCTACCGAGGCTGGGGCGGAGACGTCTCCGCCCCCTACCGAAGTAGGAGCGGGGATGTCTCCGCCCCTACCAGATTACTATTTTAATAGAGAAACTCCTCATTTGTCCCCGCCTCGCATACTCCTATCCATCCATCTCTTCATTGAGCTGGATGTTGGCATCGTGCGAGGTCTTCATTCATCCATCCACGCCAGATTTTTTGGAGAACACATGCAAACCATGTCTTCACCCGAACAATTGGCCAATGAGGAGCGAGACAAGACCCGTGCATGAGTGGGGAACTCCCATCGAAAGCGGTTGCACGTTCTTCGTAATCGTGCGAAGTTGGCTTTTTGAGGTTGAGAAGACGTACAAGAGCCATGAAGTTTAGATGATTGCGCGAACTTCATCGAGTGGTGCCACATCGACAAGGCTTTCCCACAGGAGCGATACAACTATCACTTACGCCTCCACAAGGCAAACTTGAAACACTGCGTCGACGAGGCGTTTAAAAATTGATTCATCAAAGTTTACCAAGTGTTGTATGACGTCCCATTCGTCAAACGCAACAAAGTAAATCTCTTCATTGCGCAGAGTGTTCGTGCGGAGGTGAAGTTGGGCAAGAGAGTGGATTGGTCCACTTTGAAGTCAATGCCGGGGAAGGTAAAAATTCCTCGCCCTGAAAATGGAATAATTCCAATGGGATGGCGCAAGTATCCGGAAGGTGGATTGGGCATGTTCATGATTGTGATGGACGACACACCTAGCTACGATACTGACACGTCGAGTTCAGATGTTGACTCCGACGGAACCCACGTCCAAGTCGCGAGCGAAAAGGCACAAGCACGTGGTAGGCTGAGAAGGACCGAACAAGCCCTTCACCAACGTTACTACTGACTAGGAGTATTTAAAGGTTTAGAACGTAGCAAATTTTTTTTGCGAACAATACTTTTGCTCTAAACATTATATGATTTTAAATATCCTTTTTGTTTGTAATGGTACAATTTATTTAGAGAACTTGCACATTACATTCTACTAGAGGCTTATACTACCCCTTATGGATGGGGACTTGCATAGCTCCCATGCTATTCACTACTTGATTTATTTTTTCTTTAATGGTATGTGGTACATTCCTAATCTTTTGTGGGGCAATTGTGTTTAAATTGTTTATTTAGAGAACTTGCACATTACATTCTACTAGAGGCTTATACTACCCCTTATGGATGGGGACTTGCATGATCCCATGCTATTCACTACTTGATCTAAAAGGGAGCTAATAAAGGTGTTCATTATTGGACAGCATGCCGTCAAAGGACAAAAGTAGTACTTTCCATTTAGCCTTCCTTTGTAGACATAATCTCCTTCTTATTCTAAGTGTGTCGCAATCTTGTTGGAACCAAAAATAAGGCACCCTATATTAAAACCTCCACCCTCCTCATGGAGAAGAGAAGTGCCTAAGCACCCAAAATACCCCAAAGGCCTCCTTCTCCTGGGTTGGAGAGACATCCCCGCCCATACCCGGATAAAGGCGGGGACGTCTCCGCCCCTTCATGGAGACGTCCCCGCCCTTGGCGCGTTAGGTCCCACCCGTTCTTGGCTCGTGTATAAAAGGATTGGGGAGGGCCGTTTGTCCACACGCTTGTCACCTTGGCCTCTATCTCTTGGACCTTAATTCAGTTTGAGCTCCTTGCGAGTTTACTTGGGTGGCAGGCGGCACTGGTGTGCGGCTCAGGTCATGTAAAAATTGATTCAAGTCGTGCATCAGCGCTATCAGAACTCATATTTTCACCCGATTCTATACTATAACTAGCCCCGTATTTTGGCTTAGACGGGACTTGCACATTATTTGGCATAAGCCGTGAATGCAATGGGAAGTCAAAGGAAGCAAACAAAAGAATGGGAACCTTGGTACAATTTTGGTGACAACGGGGGCAAAGTGAGTTGTGTTTTCTGCAACTATACTTTTAGCTACAAACGTGAGCGTGCGTTTGCTCACTTTGAATATGGTGCCAAGTTAGAGAGGTCGATTTGTCGTAGCCTACCTCCCCATGTGCGACATCGATTTGCCAATTGTGGAAACATTGTTCCGCAACGAATGACGGGCGGGGACATGTATGGTGGAGATTCAAGTCCGAGTGGTCCATCGAGGACACCAACTATTGACACTTCAAGCCAATCCAACGCTGAAAATAATGTGGCGGGTGGGGTAACAAGTGGGCCTCGGGAATGAGTGCCTAATCTCTCTGAAGGAAACGACCCTACACATGTGTCGGGTGGTCTGACCGCCTCGAATTCCACTGGATCTGGGCAACTACATCAACAACGGATGCTTGATGCTTTCGACATTGCAAAGAGGAAGGAACTTGATGAGAAGTGGGCAACCGTTTTCTATCAGGCAAATGTGCCTTTTAATGTGGCGCAAAATCAGGCATTCATCGATGTGGTGAGGGCAACATCCGTGGCAAAGTTTGAGTACACCCCTCCTTCATATCACCAGTTGAGGACTAGATTGATTGAACCTAAGAGGTTGCAAATTGAGAAAGAGATTGAAGCCAAAGTTGGTTTTGCAATCAAGAATTATGGGGTGTCGATATGCACGTATGGTTGGGATGATGTCCACCGGAGGCCCCTCATGAATTTAATGATGTCGAGCCCCACTCTTGACGTATTCTTGGGGAGCATAGACACCAGTGGTGAGAAGAAGTCCATGCGGTACATAGCGGACCAAGTGAAAGTTTACATTGAGAAGGTGGGTTTCAAGAATGTGACACAGATTTGTACAGACAATGCTCCCAACATGCTTGGAGCGATGGATGATATTATTCTCACATACCCGCACATTCACAAGTAGGGGTGCATGGCACATGCATTGGATCTCATGTTGGAAGATTGGGCGAAGGTCCAAGAATTTAAAGATTTAATAGAGAGGGCAAAGAAATTGTGCAAATACATTAGAAACCATCACTCGACAATGGGGACACTTTGTGAGTTGAGTCCAAACCTGCATATTATAGTGCCTAGTGAAACCCGCTTTGCTTGTAATTTCCTTATGTTGGATCGATTGGTGAGACTCAAAGGAGTGTTGGAGCAGTTGAAAGACCACCCTTGTGTTGTAAACTACATTGCAACCCTACAGAATAAACAAAATGGAGAGCAAGCTGCAATCGCTTTGCGTTATGTGGTGCTCACCATCAAAGATGTGGCCTTTTGGCAAAGATGTCAAAATTACATGCACATGACTAGGGATGTTTTGAAAACATTGCGTGTGTTTGATGGCCGCAAACTAGCCATGGATCGTGCGTGGCTCGTGATGCATAATTTGCGAGAACACGTGTACTCTTTGAGAGAGTCACCCTTTACTCTATGAGCTGACATAGCATCCACTCTTGAGCAATCTTTTGATGCCCGGTGGCAAATGGTTTTTACCGATGTTCACTACGCCGCGGCTCTTTTGAATCCATACCTCAAGGATAATGTGGGGCTTAGGGCTGACGGAATCATACAAAGAGCATTGAATCGGGTTGTTCGCAAAATGATGGAGGTATTGGACATCTCTTATGACGACGTTGTCGTGCCATGAATTTTCAATTTTTTAGTTAGATAGTAGGAAGTGATAAATTAGACAAGCAGGGTAAGATTGTGATCTAATCTAAACTAGAATTAGCACGTAGTAGGAATTAGAGCAACTAGAATAAAAGAACTAAGTGGCCCTCTTAAACAATATAAGTGGGGGCTTTAAATCCGAGTCTTAGACTCAAGCCAAGCAATGGCTTGACCGAGACCCTACCTCCCAAATTTCCATAAGCTAGCTTGGGTAGGCTAGCTCGGGTAGGCTAGCTCAGATAAGCGAGGTCGGATAAGGGAGCTCAGATAAGGGAGCTCGGCACCATGAAGGGAAGAATGAGGAAGGAGTCCAAGAAGGAACTGAGAAGGAGCCAACTGGCCTTACCGTAATTACAAAAGCAAGACCACGGAGGCGAACAACAAGAGCAAGACGAGCAGGAGGATCCGAGCTGACCAAGACAAGCACGAGGATCCAAGCTGACCAGGGAGGCGAACAACAAGAGCAAGACAAAGCAAGAGGATCCGAGCTGACCAGGAAGGCGAACAACAAGAACAAGACGAGCAGGAGGATCCGAGATCCGAGCAAGAGCAAGACGACGAGAGCAATACGACCACGAAAGAACCAAGTCCGGACTGATCGTAGCTGACCAAGGGAATTGTGTGAGGCTCCGAAGGGATCGTGTGAGGCTGACCGATGGAATTGTGTGAGGCTCCGAGGAAACCTGGTGAGTGCTGAGGTAGCCTGGAGAGCTAGTCCGAGCAGGGAAGAGCCAAGGGAGTGCAAGGGGAGTGTTGAGATAGCCTGCCGAGCTAGTCCGAGCTAGTGAGAGCTGAGGGAGACTTGTGCTGGATAAGGAAACCTTGTGTAAGTGGAGGGATATGAGCTAGGGACTTACTCACTCTAGCTGGTGTGAGCCAAATAAACCGCCCCTAAAGGGTGGCATACCTTGAACACAAGATCCTAATACGGGGCCTAGTTACTTGTGTAACCAATCCTCGGCCCATTCATACACAACTTATACAAGCATGGTGACACATCTCATGTTCACTTGGGTTCCTTGTGGTTACTTAGTGAGGTGGTGACTTGATCCAGCCTTCTAATTGAACCCACCTTTGAACAAGTGTAACTTTTGCTCTAGGGCTCCGAATGCAACGCTTCCAACTCTTATGGGTTCACTTCAGCATTCCGAACTTGATTAGACCCTTAATGATCAGTTTCAGGCTTAGGTGTGACCCTGGGACCAGTTGGCAGCAGACAGGCTTCCCTACTTCCTACAACGTCATAATCCTAATTATCTCCTCGACTCTAACTCCGATTCTTATGTTTGTTTTTTCTATTCCTATTAGTTTTTTATGCTTAACATGATGGCAGCCTTCAATTAATCATTTGACTCGACCCTGGACCTCACAGCCAGCGACCAGCAGTGCACCTTCAACATACATGTTTACTCAAAAGTTGTAGCCAAACATTCACATGCACGCCCATATACTTCACATGATTAACCCCACCTTAACACTAAGCTACTCATGAGCATCCAGCTGCGTTCTCTTATTCTTATAGAGTGATCACCTAGTTAAGTGGAGTTGACTGTAACCCTAATTCTAGTGAAATTTTGACAGCGCTTCCGCGTAACGTGTGTGAATAGAAAAATTAGGGTTTCCTTAAGCACAAGGAATTGACTATTAGCCGGGGGAAGGGAGGGGCTCCGTGATTCGATTCAATTCACCCTCATTCCTTGAGTTTGCTGGTCTTCTTCTTCGTGATAGCCTCCTCTTCGTGTGCTAGTCCTCTTCTTCGTGATAGCCTCCTCTTCGTGTGCTGGTCCTCTTCTTCGTGATAGCCTCCTCTTCGTGTGCTGGTCCTCTTCTTCGTGATAGCCTCCTCTTCGTGTGCTGGTCCTCTTCTTCGTGATCTCGTCATCTTCTTCGCTGGTCCTCTTCTTCGTGTGCTGGTCCTCTTCTTCGTGATAGCCTCCTCTTCGTTCGTTGGTCCTCTTCTTCGTGATCGCGTCCTCTTCTTCGCTGGTCCTCTTCTTCGTGTGTTGGTCCTCTTCTTCGTGATCGCGTCCTCTTCTTCGTTGGTCCTCCTCTTCGTGTACTGGTCCTCTTCTTCGTGATCTCGTCCTCTTCGTGTGTTGGTCCTCTTCTTCGTAATCTCGTCCTCTTCTTCGCTGGTCCTCTTCTTCGTGTTCTCGTCCTCTTCTTCGTGATCGCGTCCTCTTCTTCGCTGGTCCTCTTCTTCGTGATAGCCTCCTCTTCATGTGTTGGTCCTCTTCTTCGTGATCGCGTCCTCTTCGTTCGTTGGTCCTCTTCTTCGTGATCTCGTCCTCTTCGTGGGCTGGTCCTCTTCTTCGTGATCTCGTCCTCTTCTTCGCTGGTCCTCTTATTCGTGATCTCGTCCTCTTTGTTCGTTGGTCCTCTTCTTCGTGATCTCGTCCTCTTCGTGTACTGGTCCTCTTCTTCGTTTCCGGTTCAGCTCCTGTCCTCACCTTATTCGCACTTCCAGTGGCCGGGGCTTCCGGCTCTCATTCCTCAGTTCCTCTTCTTGTACATTCTCTCCACACCCCATGTTCCCTCTTTTCCTACGCCCTGTCTAACCGAATGCCATCGCTCCAGGGAGTAACCCCCTAGCCTTCGTTCTCCTTGAGTTCCCAAGAAAAGTTCCCCGCCGCCTTTTGCCTTCTTTCATTAATGGCTTACTCCTTACAAAACCTATTAAACCTATATCTACTAATTCCGTGCCACCCTTGCATTTAACAAGAGTGGGTGTCCCACTAACCAAGGAATATCTAAATCTAAACATTGACTCCATGCCACATGGGTGTGCATGATCTCAATAAGTGAGCTATTAGCTAATTTCCAAAGGTGCTAAATCTAATTTAATCTACCTAAATTGAATTCCCCTTGCTTGGGGTTAGGATTAAGTTACCAAGTGATGGTGAGGGCGTTTCCCACTTCTTTTGGACCCCTTTCTTCTTTTTTCTACTTCTCCTCATCATTATTCTTCTTCTTCTCCTAATTTTTCCCCGTGGTTTCCCCCACCACTTTACTTTCTTTCTTTTCTATTGATTTTGTTTTTGTTTTTTTTTTCCATCTCTAGTCTTCTCTTCATTTTTCCTTCCCTAATTTTTTTTTTTTTGGTTAACTTAATAAAACCCGTGGTCGCCATAAAGTGGCTCCTATTTAAGAAATTAGTGAATGGAAAGGCCATTTAGCAATATTGATAAAAAATCATGGGTTAATCTTATTGGATTACCCACTTCAACTACTAGTTGAACCTAACACAATTGATGTGCGGTCCATTCATCGTCCGGAGCCGTTTTGGCGGCTCACACTCTGAGAAGACCTTCGATGGTTAAAGAGCTCGGATTGCATACATGACTGTAAGTGCCATTTCAAGTAGTTCACTTCTCAAGTCTATACTAATTGTCTAATCATTGTTTCCTTGTTCCATCAAGTAGATTAGTCGGGGTGGATGAGAATAACAAGTGAGGTGAGAAGATAGCTATTAGGGGCGTGACTCTAACTCTAATCGTACAATTGTTTCCTTGTTCCATCGAGTAGATTAGTAGGGGTGGATGGGAATAACAGGTGAGATTATATGTGTCTAGAGGAGGACGAGGGGGAGTGACGGATGTGTAAAGGGTCCTAGCAAGTCTTGAGTGACCTTCCGGCGTACCGATTGGTGTCGGTTGAGAAGACTGGTACCATTCCCTGAAATATCCTACCTCCAGCCGCATCGGATGTGGAGGGTGACTCAGAGGAGGACGGATAGTGGGCGGGTAGGCCCCTTGCTCACTTACATCACGCCACTCGTAGTTTTGGAAACACGGGCCGAACACCCGTGCATAGGGGTCCTAGTGACACCATAACCATCCAATGGAGTGAGTAGAGTTAGAAGGAGAGAACGGGAGGAAGAGTAACTATTACTTGTGTCAAACGCTAGAATCTCTGTGAGTCCACGAAATATCGTCAGTGGTGATATACTCTTTATCCCAGTACTCGTGTACTCCGGATATTTATAGTGTGAATAGTTGTAAAGATAACCCCCTCTCTCTTGACCGGGACTCCGGACGAGGTAGGCTCCTACCCGAGGGTTCCTACCTTCCGAGCAAAGTAGGATCCTACCCAAAGGTTCCTACCTTCTGAGCAAAGTAGGATCCTACCCGAAGGTTCCTACCTTCCGAGCAAAGTAGGATCCTACCCGAAGGTTCCTACCCTCCAAGCAAAGTAGGATCGAAGGAGCACTCGGGCTCTCGACATCGGCGACACGAGGCATTGGATTGCACTCTAGGTTTGACGGATATGGTCTTGTTCGACGTTCCAGAGGATTTACCTGTTCCCGACATTGACGGCGGCATTGCGGTACCAAATTGGAACATGCTTCCAACCTGGTTATCATACGGAGGTAAGAAAGAATCTCATTGGATTTACAGGGCCTTTGAGATGGTTGGGGCGTTTCTTCGTGACGAGGCGTTGCTTATAGTTTTCTACCCAGATTCGAAGTTCATCTCCAATGAGTTTGTAGCGTGGGCCGATTGGGCGGGCTTTGTGGAGGAGACAAAGTGGTTTGCCATCAACGGGCTGCCACTATTCCACGATGGCCACCCTAGGCGCACTAACAAGTGCTTCCTTGTGAAGTGCTTCGTGAGGAAATTGGATCCAGCGGTTCCATTCTCTTTCTTTGATAGGATGGAGGTGCAACGAGATGGAATTCAGCTGTCTTCAAATGGTCACATGACCAATCTCATTACTCATGAGACTTTGACCATGAGGGCAGATAGCGACGTACCATGGCATGGTGCGCGAGAGAAGTCCACAAACCTCATGGAGGCTCTGATTCATCTCTGCACTCAAGAGGAGGACATTGTCCTGGATCTCACTGCATCTACTGGTTAGAACTCTTTCATATGAACCCACTTCTTCTGTTATACTCTGGCTTTTATGTGCTAACATCGCATGTTTTTTTTTCATGAAGGGGTGTCTATTAAGGCCTGCAAGGCTCTTAAGCGACACATATTGGCACTAGAGGAGGACCGAGAGTTGATGGAAGAAATTCTCCTTCCTTTGATTCCTGACACTATTGAGGTCGTGTCAGCTCCGCCAACGGTGGTGGCGGAAGGCTCTCGCAAGCGCCCGTTGGAGATTGATGACGACGAGCCAGAGGTGAAGACCGTCTTGAAGAGACGTTGTGAGTAAGTCCTACCCTTAATTGATTTCAATTTTGGAATGCGGTTTACAATTTTTGTTTGATACATGAGACAAATTCTAAACCCCATTTAATTTGTGCAGTCGGCCTTCGTCGTTGATGGCATCATTGTCATCTACCCATGTTGGAATGCTTTCTCCCTTGTTGTTGGAGGTGAAGAGCCCCACGCGACGATTCCATTTGAATCCCTGGGATGCCGCTGTTGCAGACGCCATGGCAGCACAACATTCCCCTCAACGTCTTCAAACGGTAGTCCCACGTAGGTCCCTTGCATGTCCTTTCATAGATGGGGAGGCTTACGTTAGTGGCTCGGAGAGTAGTGATAGTTATTCGAACGATAGTGACGCGAGTGACCTTTTCGCGGAAGGATCTTGATTCCTTTGCATTGGTTTGTTGTTTTGTTTTACTATCACAGTACCAGTTGATTGTCTTCATTATTTTCCCATCATTGGTCATCTTCATTCATGTCAATATCCCATTCTTTTCACGTATATCTAACAAAAAACATCGTATGTGATTAATGCGTGATTGAAAGATTTCGTTCTATCTACAATTAATTATTTTATTCATTGTAATTATCCTTTGAAACTTCGTTACATGTCCTCTGAGTTTACAATCTTTGTATTTTAGGCATTGCTATTTTTACCCTAAACTGCTATCAAAGAATGGGAATATTTCAATTCAGGGTGGTTCGAACACAACGGGTATCTCCATGGTATCTAATTTTTATCCCCTAGGTATTACATGGATATCACCAAGGTATTAGAAGGGTATGAACTAGATATCACTTAAATTCTGCCTGCCACCCTAAACCATATCATTTTGGATTTTTCCATTGAATTTCTTAGTCTATTGGGGACAAGTCAATAACATAGAACTATAAATCCTCACCCATAAGCGTCCCTTCCAATTTCAATTGAAATGTTGCAATCAAGCCTAAAGTACTCATACTTCCATATGTCCAAGTACATTGTCGTTGTAAATTTTTGTTTCTTTTTCATATGTCAACACAGTCTAAATAGAACCGACGGCCATAGGTGGCCCTTTCCAAATTCAACAAAAAACACTACCAATTTTTTTTTAAATTCAGTGCTCAACGCTCGCCACTCGCCGCTCGCCGCTCACAAGATAGCAATCCTGGATATTGACATGGATCTTACGATGAAGTGGAATTTTAAGTGGCAATTGACGTGGATGGTGACGTGTAATCATATGTGGCAGCTTACGGTCTATCCTCGAGAGGGGGAAGTAGTTCCTGCTTACTACTTCCTTGTCCGGTGGACATGGTCTTAGTAGTGGAACGAACAGACATTCTATTCACGCCGGCCTCCCTTGGAGACCGGCGTTCTTCTTCTTCTGGCAGCTTACGTGTCATTTCTTCTAGGACCCACTTACTATTGCGTGGAGGCATTTGATTGGATGAAATTTGTAAGCACACTATATAGTTATTTTGTAGTAATTTTGGAATGTTACCATAGTCATTATTTTCTTCTTACTCTATAGTTGTTCTAAAGTTGTTTTATATTTATTCCAGAGTTATTTTCTAGTGATTGTTCAAATATTACACAGCTATTGAATAGTTATTCTCTACGTATTTTTGAGTTAATAAGACCTAATTATTAGTTACCAAATAAGTGATTCTAAAATAATTATCAAGTGATTACATAGTTACCTTTTAGTGATTATATAGTGATTAGAGAGTTATTCGCAAGTGAATTTATTAGTTATTATATATATAGGGATTGCAAACACAATATGCGCCCAAAAAATCCATACATGTATAGTAATTCATTTTCAAGTACAACTGTAAATAAATAGTGATATATTGTCTCATTCAACAAAATTCTCCAAAGTCCAAGCTTGAATATAGTACTAAAATCCCTACCAATGTTGGAAAATACATGCCTAATCAAAAACCAACCCTGAGTTATGGCTGAGCTTTAGAAGTTGGATATTCTAAAATATCACTAAATTCCTAATTCTTCTACAAGGTACTAAATCTTCTACATGGTATTACTAAATCTTCCACATGGTACTGCCAGGCCACTTAACACAATTGTAATTAAATAATCCATGTAGATGCATTTCTGTACAATGACTACATACTTATAACACTCTAACTATACAATGACACTGACATAACCACAGAGTGTTAGAACAAAGCAGAAGTATTCCTTTGAAATGACTAAATAGTTACTACACAATAAGTATGTTCTTATTCATAAACAACTATACATGACTCTGACATGACTACAAAATGACATAATATAGCAAAAGTATTACTTTGAAATGACTAAATAATCACCATATACTTACTCAAAAACAACTACAAAATGACAATTGATCTAACTTGTAGAATTGAATAGAAGTGGCGCTCACAGGACCAAATTTTCAGTTGTCCCTTGTGTTCTTCCTCTTCAAAATGGGGGCCTCAAAAGTGCTCAAAAATGGATGGGAGTGGGTAGATTGATTAGATCTAGATTGGATCTAGTGAAATGAGATCCAATCTACTCAATTCAAAAGGTCCTCTACACAAAACCACTCTCTAAGAAAAAAATCTCATGTCCATACACTAGGCCTTGCCTCCAAACACACATTGGGATTTTAATATAGTGCCATTACTTCACAAAACCTTCACAAAGTACTCGGTGTGTACTCATTTAACCCTAATAACCAGTTTAGACACTCTAACAACTCTACACTACCACCTTCAAGGCAATATTCATTAAATTGAGATATTTTATTGTCTCAAATGAGTGACTTTGAACTCAACACTAGTAGGGATGGAAGTTTCAAACTTCGTGAAATGTCTCAATTTCGTAAAAATATGGCCACCTTCTAGTTCTCTCCCTACACACACATCCCATTACAAGAGAGAGTGAGAGAATGAGGGCGTTTGCCACTATCCACCGTCCAATTTAATACAAATATATTACTAAGGCACAGTCCACAAGTTATTTTTTAGTCATAAATTATATTACTGCTTGAGTTATTTTACAGCTATACAATAGTTATTCCTGAATGTATTACAAATGAATTACTAAGGCACAATCCACGTCACAACGTACTTGCCACAACAGCACCACCGGACATACATAGGCAACCATCCACATCATCAATCATGTAAAAATATCCACAAGCTATATTTTAGTGTTATATTATATTATTACCTAAGTTATTTTACAATTATAGAGTAGTTATTCTTGAATGTATTACTAGTGAATTACTAAGGCATAATCCACGTCACCCACATACTTGCCACATCATCAGTACTAGACGTAAGTAGGCATATATTCACCTCAATTTTTATGTAAAAATATCCATGAGTTTTTTTTAATTCATAAATATATTACTGCTTGAATTATTGTATAGTTATTAATTAGTTATTCTCAAACGTATTAAATTGCGGGCGCTTTTCAACAAGTACTTCTATGTGAGATGGAAATCATCCTCACTTTGCATGAATGGACGTCATCTCTACCATGTACAAGAATGATGGAGTGTTCCACATTTTGGTGGGCGGTATTGTTGGAACCAACGTTGGGGAATCGACACTTATTCCTCAACGCTATGACCGACTCGAACAAGTGAGTTCCTCAATCCTTTCATTCCATAATTTCTTGCATTGTATTTGTTAGCTTATTTAAATTGAATTATTATCACTGAAGAAGTTTATGTTTATCCTCTTTATGGCTGAAGGATTCCGACCACGTGACTCAGCAGCTTACGCATGAGCTGAAGAGAATTCAATATTTTGGCTTATTGGACTTTGATCACTTGAAGGAGTTGATTAGTGAGGAGGACTATGAAGCCCATGTGGCGGGGTAGGAGCGGAAGAGGACAAATAAATGGTACCATATGACCCTTGATACATTTCTCAAGTTATTGTATGAAGTACGTTCATAGTCTACAGACTAATTATATCAAGGTACTTCTTGAATCAATTCATGGGAGACTTAGCAAAGCTTGCTTGCTCGTTTTTGTGAGTTTAGCGGGAGGTGATTGCTACATGAGAGGATTGCATTTACTCATATCGGGACTTTGTTGTCACGGGTGTTGGAGCTGATCGGATTGGCAACTCAACAAAATTGGTGACTAAATGCTCTGAAGCGGTGGTGAAGAAGAAGATTCAATGTAGTATCTTCTTCACCTGCCTGCTCAAAATTGTGAGCCCGAGAAACAACGAGGAGTTCTAGTAGATATGTGCATCTCCTAATTTAATGTGTATGTCTGTTTATCTGAATTTATTGAACATTATTGGTGATCAATTAATGCATCAATGATTTTCAACAATGATTTTCAACTAAACTCCTAATATGTTCGTTTTGTTTCAAATTTTAGGCCATTGCAACATATACCTGAGTAAGTCGGGGATCACGCTATATATGGTGGGCTTCCTGAATCCAATCCTTCACATCGAGTCTTGGATTGAGTTCCATTGTCTCACGTTTTGAAATAGGGCGTTCAAAAATCATTTGGGGGTGAAGCTCGGGTACGTGAAGCCAGAAGAATTTCTCAAGCAACCCGAGACGTTGCAGACCTTGAGGAGGGTGGTACTTAGATATTTCTAGAAGGAGCTTGTTGCCAATGGTGTGTTGAAGCCGCGGGATTTGTCCATCCGGTTCAAAAAGTGCATTGATACTAATGTGTGCAAGAATTTCATCTTCACCGACTCACAAGTACGGCGCTTCATTTGCCATCACCTAGCTCAGTGTCCCTAGTACTTAGAACTCCGGATTCTCCAACTCCGGGTGATGAGGTGGAGCACTGGGAGTCTTGCATTGCCTTGGCTTTGCAGTCTGGAGCGGGCGTCGCGGTGAGCTCTGCACTGCTTGTGACAGAAGAACTCGAGCTTACTGAGAAGGCCAAGGCAAGGGTAGCGGAGCGAGTGGCCAAGATTGCAGCCAAGGCAGTAGAGCGGGCGACTACACAGTTGGAGAAGGAGATATCAAAGAAGAAGCGCAATAATCCTATGGTCAGGAACAAGGAGCTGATAGTGTTGGTAGCAAAAGAGGGGCTCAAGAAGTTGCTTTTGGTGGTGGGTCTCGGAGCGTCTTTGCAGCCACCACCCGCATTGACCACGTTAGATGTTTCTCCATCCGCCAACAATCGACATGGAAGGTACGTCGCAAAGCCTTTGTAGACGGTCTACTCCATTCTTGTGGTGGAACATGTCAAGTCCGACGTTGGCGTTGAGGTATTGTGTCACAACACCCTCTGTATCTTTGTTGAGTTTGAGAGTGTTGCATCTTTGGAGGATGTTCTGCCGCTTTGGAGGGACATGGTGCAGTGGTTGAAGGCCCACAAAGGATCAAGGTTGCGATATTTAAAGGGAGATCTGTCCAAGGATGGATTGGCAAACTTGTTTGTATGCGACGTCCCCGAGGACTTGCCCATTCCAAGTATTGACGGTGGTACCGTGGTCTCAGTGTAGAACATGCTTCCCACAATGCCGACCACAAATGGCAAGAAGAAATTCCGTGGATTCACAAGTGCTTTGAGCTGGCCACAGATTTCCTTCGCGATGGAGGGGCAATCATTGTGTACCACCTAGATTTGAGGTTCATTTTATGAATCGGTTCCTCGGGCGGTGTGGGCAGATTTCCGAGAGGAGGCAAAGTAGTTTGCCATCAACGGACTTTCTTTCTTCTCTGACGCTCGTCCGGGCTGCATGCACAAGACCATTATGGTCAAGTGATTTGTTATGAAGACCGATCCGCCAATTCCATTTGTCTTCAATAACAAAGTGGAGCTTTTGGCAATTGTGATTAAGCTATCGACTAATGGTCATTTGACCAACTTCATTATCCATGACACTTACCTCGAAGGCCTTTACTAGGACACCATGGCGGGGTGCAAGAGAGAAGTCTCAAATCCTCAAGGAAGCTTTCATCAATCTCTATACAAAAGGACCTCATCGCTTCTACGCATTTGAATCTTATTTTTTCGATTTTTTGTTTTTTGTTTTTATATTTCTCACTGTAACTTCTCATGTTTTCCACACTTTTTTCACGTGCATCCATCAAGGCTTGCAAGGCCTTGAAGCACAATATCCTTGCCTCGGAGGCGGATAAGGATTTGGTTGACAAGGTGCTCCAACCTACTGTTCCCCTCATGGTGGAGGTGGAGTCCGCAATTGCAGAGTCGATGGAGGAGCCTTCTCGCAAGCGCCCATTGGAGGTTGGTGATGAGGAGCTAGAGATCAAGACCATGCGAAAGAAAACTTGTAAGTAAGTTATCTTCCTCTTCAAGTGATTTTTGTTATTGTATTCTATTGAGTTGGATAGAAGTTAGCTAGGATTACACTCTTTTGGGCCAAAAAAATATACCAAAGTATACTATGTTGGGCCAAAAAAACTTGATTTCTCCAAATTTATGGAAAAAAACTTTTTCTTAAGAAAAAAGTATGTTTCAAGATGGATCTATATATGATGTATCTGATTGGATAAGGAAATAAAGCAAGAATCAACATTTATACCTATTTGAGAAGCCCCAAAAAAATAGAATGTCTTTATGCAATAAAAGAGAAAATAAATTTCTGATCTAGAATTTTCAATTATAATATATAAACACATTGTGGCATGAATGTGTCCCAAATTTTTTGAAGTATTTTACTTCCTAGAACTCTCAAAATAAGTATATTTGGTAAATGTCATATACTTGTGACAGGTATATATTGATGAAAGATATACCTATTATGGCCAAACCGTAAGTCAGAACTCAATATTTTTGGAATTTATGTACTTTAAATCAAGGCAACTATCACATTCTAGCAATAGAATTCCAAGATCCATGCCACTTTCACCCTATGCATCAATAAAAGGTTTGTGACCCTTTCCTAAACCATTTGTGATAATATAAATATACCACCTTAGTGGACTTTCACCCAGTCGCATTTCTAATCAGAATTATTTGCAGACAAATATTGACGTCGTTGATGGCTTTTCTATCAACACCTCAGCTTGAACTATTGGCTCGTTTTGCAAATAATAAGGATAGATCACTAAGATCCTCCATTTTTAATTACTATTAATAAAAAAAACAAACAAACAATGATATTATGAACCAAAAGAGGAGAGATTAAATTTAAAACAATGGATATATTTATAGGTAGTGCAAGAAATGGAATAAAAATATCAAATAGTTATATCGGTTTTAGAACAATTTATTTTAAAGTAAAGCTGAAATTAACCCCTAAAGAACCACAACTATGTTTTTCAAAACAAAACTTGAACAACCATTTGTAGTGCCCAGATTACAAATTTGAAAATAATAATCTCATTCCACTTCTAACAAGGATCTTGTTATGTGCTACTAGAAGAAGCACCACGGCCTTGGTGTAGTGGTTTGGGTCATGGCAAACTGGTGAGGTGGTTGTGAGTTCAAGTCCTATTGCCGGCGTGGTGCCTACCACTATAGTCCACCCAATTATTGTGGGGGGTCATGTCGAGTGATTTTTCACCACTCTAATAAAACACCCAAGTATATCCACACCTCATAGGATTTGTTACGAGGATGATCATACGCCTAGTTTTAAGTAATTGAAGCTTAATTGTGTAGTTAAAGCTATCCTCTTGGTTAATTCTTAAGGTTATCTATCTAGATTTTAGGAAAATAGGGCTATTAGCATTACTCTTAAGGGGTCCATCCACAAAGTATAACCCCAAAAGATCTTTCGTGTCTTAAGAAGGAACATTAGTCCTTTTAAGATTGTGCTTGTGCCACTAACTCTATTACATATGCCACACTAGGCTAATGGAAGATTCCATTAGTTCTCATTGCATTGGTTCCTTAATTACACCCTTTAAGAATTCAAAGTCTTACCTCATGCAATTTGTTCCACTTCTCACGTCCGTCCACTTGATCCACGTGATCACGTACTTAATCCAAGGGTTAGTTTCCAATAATCAGACACACAAGTTAACTCAAGTCTTAACGAATACACCTCTTAAGTCTTCACTAAAGTTCACTCATCCACATTTAACCCTTTAAAACGAACAGTATTCTACACTTACTCTTATCTTTCATGAACCGTACCACTTAGTCTTTAAAATATCTGACTGTTACTTAAGTCTTTTCTCATGGTCGACTCCATGTTCTTAAGGACACAACTTCTGGTCTTAAGGTTCTTAAGCACTCACACTCTTATTTCGAACTGATTATTTAAGAACCCGCACAGTTTAGACCAAATCAACCTAACCGTGTTCTTAAGTTTCCGACTTAAGACTACCAAAGCAGGGAATGCATCTCACTGAATGCAATTGATGTCCTATGCTCTCGCCCATACACACCTTTAAGTCCAAGCCCTTAAACCTAAGGGTCTCTTGGTACTTAAGGTCTTAATCTTCATAAGCTTATGGTATCCAATCTTGGATTTAAGATTCTTAAGTTTCCATGCTCTTACTTAAGTCTTCCTTTAGGATTTGTTCCTTACTTACTCTCTTATGATAGATTCTTTAAATGCTCACAAATTAGCCTACCTTAAAGAATCCCTTCCGTTAAGGCTAGACTTAATGCTAATTATATGTATGCATATGACACTCTTTGCCATGCATCAAGGTATGCCACTCTTGATGTTTATTGCAAAAATTGCATTAACATGAATAAGAACTCCACTCTTATTCTTAAGATTCTCAAGTTATGCTCACTCACACTTGAGATCCTATTAAGTACTTATGCACCCCACTCCTTATGCATTAAGTCACTTAATTTTGTATTAACTCAATTAAGCCTCACAATTATAATACTCCAACTCACATAAGGTCACACACACAATCTTCAATAGTTAGGGTATTTCCCTAACTTATTCCATGAAGAATAAATATATAATGCATTCATGCATAGGAATTTTGTCCACGATTAATACCTAATGCATGCACTTGCATTTACAAAACACAATGTCAAATTTAGTCAATGAAGATCACATATTATTGCAATTATACATATGACTCAAGCCACACACAAGGCTCTACATATGCAAATTCAATAATAATTATATATATAATTAATTAATTAAATACTCTTACAACATTAAGAGTCATCAACTAGCTTTTCCACCTAAAGCTAGGGCTCACTCCAATCTTCCTCCAAGGAATTCGTCTTGTCTCAGCAGCAACTCCCCTTCGCGATGTTCTTCCCCTCTTGTCTCAGCAGCAACTCCCCTTCGCGATGTTCTTCCCCTCTCGACAGCAGCTCGTGATCTTCGTGTTTGTCTTGCGTGATCTTCTCTTCTCTTCGCCCAGCAGCTCATCATCTTCGTGTTCGTCTTGTGTGGTCTTCTTTTCTCTAGTGTATCTTGCCGTTCTCTGTAGCTCTCGGTTCTAACCTAATTGCACTCACTTCCAGCTGGGGCTTCCGATTCCTCTCTCATTCTCTCGACCTCGTCCCTTTCTCTCCCCTCGAATCTCAGTCTTCATTCCATGTCCTCGCGCTTCGAATGAGAGCCCCCCAGGGAGTCCCTTCTCCCAGTCTTCCGCTCCCAATGGCTCCTCATGTTCCCTCGTCGTTCCCTAGGTTCATTCCCCACGTATTGGCAGGCTTTAGCCGCCATCTTGGCTACCACCACTAATGACTCACTAAAAAAACATTAACCTACATACTAAATCTTCCCAAGCCAACCTTGCAACAAGGGAGGTGCCTCTACTTAACTTAAAAAAACTTCCACTAATAATTTTAACCCCTCGTCACATGATGTGCACATGGGCAACAATAAGTGAGGCTCTTTACCTAATTCAAGGGTTCTAATCCCACCTACATCTACCTAACCTTAAACCGCCCTTGCATGGGACCATGGTTAATTAATTAGTGATTGGTGGAGGGTTTTGCCTCAAGCCATTTTGGCTTTTCTTGACGAATTTTTAATAGGATTTTTACGTTAAAACACCGGGGCTACTCGTGGTCTCCGAATTGGTAGAAGGTAATTCGTTCTTCCGTTCTTTTCTTTTTTATCATTTCTATTGTTTTTATTTTTTAACCTTTACTTTTTTCCACCCTATTTATTTTTTGGTTAACCATATAAAAATCTTGATCACCATAATATGGCTTCTAAATTGAGAATTAATAGACTAAAAGGCCAATTGGCCATTCTAGCCAAAAATCATGAGTTACTTCCATGGTTTAACCCAACTCACTACTTTCTAACCTCAATGTGTGAGTTGTGTGGTCCTTTAGTCATCGTGAGCCGATTTTGTGGCTTACATTGGTGTAAAATCGTCACAGTACCTTAGGGGTTAAATCCTTACAAAGTTGCTACTATGTTGCACTTTCATGAAAATAATCTAGGTGGTAAACTTTTATAATTTTTAAAGAAATAGTGTTGGCTTTTCTTAAATTTTCTACTATCTTTAATGTTTAGTACACAAGGTAATACTTTAAGGACCAAGTGTCAACAAATGGCATTTTGAAGGTTTGGTTGAGTTCCTATGGTGTCAATTTCTAGCATTCCTCTTTGATAATTTTAGTGTAGAAGGGCATTACTAATACCGTAGTGGGAGAACAATTTTTTTTCTTCTAAATAGGACATTTTATGAAAAAATTATAGGGTTTTGAATTTCAAACAGGGAAAGACGGCACGTCAAGCACGTCGGGCACCTCCAAATACTTTTGCTAGGACACTCTATTGTATGTAAGGTTTCAAACATTGGCAAGTAATACTACTTCCTTTCAAATTGTCAAAAAAACTCTTGTCTTTAGTGAAAAATCGCATGTTAACCCAAGTCAAACATTTTCACGCATTGTTCGGCAAGGTACCAAAAAAAACTTCTTCCTTTCCACATAAAACTTAGAGATCTTCATTTTGTTGTTTTAAAAAAAAATCACAACAATACGTGGTGTAAACCTTCTTACCAACCATTTAGATTATCACTCTAGAATATGTTAAAATTCACGAAAAAATAAAATGTGAATTGGCAAATTTTGAACCTCCACTCCTTGCATAGTTGTTTTGAATATGCTACAACCCTAGAATCCAGCATTTTTGAAATTATGGTGGTTCTAGTTTGCCACATCATGGTTTGTTATTGGGTGATGTTTAAATTCAACTTTGAAACACGATGGACTTATTTGAACATGCAGTAGTTTGACAATGCAAAGTGAATAATTGCAGGGAAAAAAGGAAGTTGTATCAATAAGCATGAGAAATGGTACCATTATTCATCAAAAGACATGGTACCTGATGAGATAACAAAAAGTGGTTATTACTGTACTAAAAAAATACCTTTTTTATTCATATACATATACTTCCTCTGTGTTGAATCATGTACTCCTAAAAGAGGCTGATTATTTTTTAATATTTAATAAATATAAATATAGACATTGCATGACAAAATAGCTTGATTGAATTTTTATGGAAAAGTTTCTAATAGACATAGTAGGTACTTTGAAGGTTTCTTGAAGAAGTATTACAAACCAATCCAATAGGAAGTAAAACAAGCCTATTCTAAGTTTCTACTTATTGCCCAATGCCAAGAAAAAAATCACGTAGAAGAACATGCATTGTTCTCACAAAATCTGTGCACCAATTTCCACAAATCCATAACATTTGTTAGCTACAGAAACCTTCTATTTGATATTGGTAAATCTCTATAATATAATTTTATTATTCTCATAATTTAATATCTACTACAGGTCATCTTTAGCTAAAGTTGCATACAAGAAGAAGAGTGGTTCCATGGAGTCCACAATCTATAGTCTTTTTAATAATCCACTATTGCATTTTGGATCTAGACACAATTGCTAGTTAACCTCTAAATGAAAAAAGTCCCGAGGTGGGCTTTCGCAAATCTTGGGCACGTTCACATGGTTGCAATATATATTTGCAATTCTTGAAATTTTGTACATAGATGCAAGAAGGCAAGAGGTAAGTGGGAATTTTATTCTCATCGAACTTCATAAAAAAAAGAAGTTTTGACATCTTAACCCCTAAGGTACCAAGACAGTTTTACACCAAAAACACTTCAAAATTAATGGATTCTAGTGCAATGAATAAAGAAGGTAACAAAAACTTTGATTTTTAGTTCTGACCGTAGGATCTCAATAAAGGCTTATTAAGTAATACATGTACAAAATTTCATAAACTTTGACCGCACGGATTGAAAGATTATAGTGTTTGAAGTCAAGCAAATGGTTCATTTTCTTCCCTGCGTTTAGTGGATCAGCAGACTTTGACTTCAGTTGGTGTCAAGAAATTTCACTACACAAGGTCTAAATCTATTACCATCTTGTTAAGCATGACTTAAGCTCCTTGCACACCAATTTTTAGAGGTAGAGACAGGGTGTAGCATATTCAAAACAAGTGTGCAAGGAGTGGAGGCTCGAAATTTGTTAATTCACACTTTAATTTTTTTTGAACTTAATATGTTTTCGATTGATAATCCGAATGGTCAATAAGAAGGTTTACATTACATATTGTTGTGGAAAAAATAAAAAGTGAAAAATATGAAGATCTCTAGGTTTTATGTGGAAAAGAAGAAGTTTTTTTGGTACCTTGCCCAACAATGAGTGACAATGTGTGAAAATGTTTGACTTGGGTTGGTATGCTATTTTTCACTAAAGACAAGAACTTTTTTTTGACAACATGAAGGGAAATAGTATTACTTGCAAGTACTCAAAATCTCACTTTCAAAAGAGTGTCCTATCAAAAGTTCTTGGAGGTGCCCAAGGTGCCCGCCCTCCCCATTTAAAATTCAAAACCCTATAACTTTTTTATCAAATGTCCAATTTAGGAGAAAAATTGTTTTCCCACTGAGCTCTAGGTAATGTCTTTCTATAGTAAAAATTTCCAAGTGGAATGTTGGAAATTGACACCATAGGAACCTGACCGATTTTTCAAAAAACCAAATTTGGACACTTGGTCCTTTAGGGGTTAAAGAAAAGATTGTCGACTGCGGGCACGTGGGGCAACTCCAAAAACTTTTGCTATGACACTCCAGTAAATTTGAGATTTCCAATACTAGACCAAACACAAAATATAGTGTGGATTCATAATCTATGCGATAAACCGACACTAATTTGCATTAGGCACATGTATGTCAAAATTCGATTTGCTATTTGTTTTCAAGCAAGTGTGTGCAAGTTGCCGATTGGATGTAAATTTCCAATTAGTGTAGAAACTCAAACTACTCTTGTCGACACTATATGCAATGTTTGGTGTAGTTTGTAATATTATTCCTTTCATATTTAAAAAAAACATTTCTTGTATTTAGTAAAAAAATGCAATTTATCTGAAGTCAAAGATTTTCACACATAGCCACAGATTGTTGGGCAAGGAACCAAAAAAACTTCTTCGTTCCACATAAAACTTTGAGATCTTCAAATTTCTCACTTTTTATTTTTTCTATTGCAAGACGTGGTGTAAACCTTCTTCTTGACCATTTACATTATCATTCTAAAACATGTTTTGTTCCCCCCAAAAAATGAAAATTGACACTTTTTGAACCTCCACTCCTTGCACAATTTTTTTTTTGAATATGCTACACCTTCTTCTACCTCGAAAAAATCAGTGTATAAAGAGTTATTACCATGATCAACATGATGATATAAAATTTAGACCTTGTGAAGTGCAAGAATTTGACACCGAATGAAGTCAAAGTCTGTTGATCCACTCACCCAAGGACGAAAATGAACCCTTTTTTCTACTTCAAACACTACAATCTTTCAATCCGTGGGGGTCAAAGTTGATGGAGTTTTGTGAGTATGTTATCTACCCAGTGTCAAATGAGATCCTATGGTTTAAACTAGAAACACAGCTTCTTCTTTTTTTTCCCTTCCTTACACAGTGCACTGGGATTAGGAGTGTTTGAAGTGTTTTCGGTGCAGAATTATCAAAGGACATTTAGGGTTTAATGTGATGTCCACCAAAACTCTCAAAAGTCACTCAAAATGAGCTTGTTGTCCATCCACCAACACAACATTTGTCATGTAAGGCCCACAGGCATGCATATGCAAGCAGATCACTGAACATGATTTTGAAAATTACATTAAATTAAAAACAAAAATCCCAGCACTGGCTGGCCCTGCATGCTAACAGTTACAATAATATGATGCATGATGAGCATTAAGGATAATGTTAAAAAACACCAAAAGAAAAAGCAGCCCCCTGTCGTTGCTGGGCCGCCGGATCAAATTCGGGCTTTGAGTTCATCCTCATCTAGTGGCACCCATCTACACCACTGCAATGGCACCAGCGTCCCAATAGGACACCACAAATAGTCACAATCACCAATACCCACCCTGTATGCTACAATTAAAAAAAACCACATATATGATTGCTTGCATCATACACAAACTGAAGACCCAGTCTGACAACAACCCTTCATCTTAGCAATGGCTAAGTTACCAGATGACCAGATCCTGATGTAGGTGTCAGGTGTGGCGCGGACAGGAAACCCCCCACGCTCGGAGTTACCCGAGGTGGGGCCCGTCTTTATTGCATGGGCTCATTTTTCTGGCCCTCCCATTTTGGGGGGTTCAGAGGCTTTTTTTGGCTTTTTTATTTCTAAATTGGAGCCTACGGCCCCAATTCAGAATTGGAGTACCCCTTGCTAAATTCAGGGCCCCATCCAAAAACAAAATAGGGGCCAGGTTTTGGCCCCACCACCTCCTCCCCACCTGGTAAGTCTGAGCGTGAGGGGTTTCCTGTCAAATCGGTCAGGTGTCAGGTTTAAATATGCATTTAAATTTATGGAGTTCGATTCTTTGGCATTGAATACAATGATGATGATAATCATGGTGATGCCTTTGGTTGACTGCATTGGAGCTCCACATTCCCACTCCCTGCTGATTAGGGGACCATGGTGTAGTTATGGTACAGGAAATAGAGGTAAATTACTTTTTAAAACCCCCTTAAAAAACCTCTAATTGGGGCCCACATGATAAACATCCCTATGGTTTAGGATATGTGGGGCCTACTCTGGGGTGACTTGTGAAGAACTCATACTGTGGGTCCCAGCTCCTAAATATGATGTACATGCATAAGATAAGGTTGGCATTCAGATGCTGAATAGAAATAATGAGTGAGTTCTTCTAGTTACCTACCAGAAACTAGTTGTCCCTGTTGGAGATTCTAATTTGCATTTCCTAGGCAAGAGTGGCATCTAGAATCAAGGTGGGTCTTGAACTGATTCAGCATCTCTTCAAATTGTTGAGTAGTACGAGAAGCCTTCCATTAACCCTTTAACAGTAGACATGCCCAAAATGGGCCTCTACAACACTGTCTCCAGGAATTCCGCGGCGTTAAAGGGTTAAACAAACGCACATGTAGCTAGACACAGCTCCCATCTCAACCCCAAAAGGAGATTTGACAGGACATCCCCCACTCTCAAGGCCCGTTCGCACTAGCACTTG
Organism: Bryoerythrophyllum caledonicum; assembly: GCA_963971425.1. Lineage (NCBI taxonomy): Eukaryota > Viridiplantae > Streptophyta > Bryopsida > Pottiales > Pottiaceae > Bryoerythrophyllum > Bryoerythrophyllum caledonicum. The sequence continues at coordinate 17,413,304 of OZ020517.1, forward strand.
CGGTGGACTTGCGTTCCGCGTTAGGGTAATTTGAGAAAACATTTTCTTATTCAAAAACACTGTAGACTCTTGTCTCATACCAACTCAAGTCACTATTGCATGCGGTTGCCGCACGCAAGCCAAGATGAGCCATTATTTTGCGTTAGTAAGTACTATTCAAGTGGCCGCAAGAACTATTCACTTTTGGATTTTAGTTCATTAATTTTTTGAATGATTTTTTACATTTACCCTTATGACGCAGATTCTTGTAGCACTTGCGGTGAACATGAGTTCTTCCGCCTAGTGCGAACGGGCCTTCAGACTTACTGGGTGGGGGATGAGGTGGTGGGGCCAAAACCTGGCCCCTATTTTGTTTTTGAATGACGACCTAAATTTAGTCAAAGGGGGATCTACAGACTCTGTTGGGGCCTTGGGCCCCAATGTTGTTTTTAAAAAAGCCAAAAAAAGCCTCTGACCCCCCAAAATGGGAGGGCCAGAAAAATGAGCGCATGCAATTAAGACAGGGGCCCACCTCGGGTAAGTCCGAGCGTGGGGGATGTCCTGTCCGCGCCCCCAAAAGGCCTCATGATGTGAAATTTTGTTTTCTGACATTTTAAAGTTACACATTGGGAACACCAAGGAATGACCGTGCCCGCTTGGAAACTTGCTTGAGAATGCACTCAGGAAGATTGGGAACACATGGGACAATGTGGGAACACATGGGACAATGTGGGAACACATGGGACAATGTGGGAACACATGGGACAATGTGGGAACACATGGGACAATGTGGGAACACATGGGACAATGTGGGAACACATGGGACAATGTGGGAACACATGGGACAATGTGGGAACACATGGGACAATGTGGGAACACATGGGACAATGTGGGAACACATGGGACAATGTGGGAACACATGGGACAATGTGGGAACACATGGGACAATGTGGGAACACATGGGACAATGTGGGAACACATGGGACAATGTGGGAACACATGGGACAATGTGGGAACACATGGGACAATGTGGGAACACATGGGACAATGTGGGAACACATGGGACAATGTGGGAACACATGGGACAATGTGGGAACACATGGGACAATGTGGGAACACATGGGACAATGTGGGAACACATGGGACAATGTGGGAACACATGGGACAATGTGGGAACACATTGGTTACAAATATGGTAAAAATTGTAAAGTCGAAGAAGGGTAAATAAATGGTTTGGTTTGTGATCAAACTAGTTTTCCACCTCAACCCGATATGGGTGTGAGACACCAAACCCGGCCTTGTAGGAGCCGGATTTGGTACCTCACAACACTGCACAATGCTCATGTGCGTATGCTTATTGCATGCATTTAAGCTTAGGGGGGTTCACACGTGGACCGTGGACCGGACTATGTCAAGAGGTTGAGTTTTGGAGTTGGAAAAAAACATATAAATATGCAATTTGCGGAATTTGGGTCCTTGTAGGATGAAAGCATCAGGGACCGAGTTGAGAGGTCGAGACCCATACCATTTGGCAAGTTCCAAGTCAATTTCTACTTCTTAACCCCTAAGAGCCCAAGTGTATGTGGGGCGTACCTTTTAGATTTTGGGCAGGTTGCTAAAATTTGAAAAAAATACCTTTTTTTGAATCTCTTATAATATATTTTCCCTGATAAGAGCTCCATGGAAATATTTTTATTATTATTTTTGGATTCATTATTTGAAAGTTAGTACCACGCAAAGTTAGAAATGGGGACTCCAGGCACCTCCAAAATTTTGCTAGAAGTCTCTATTGACATTGAGATTTTACATTAATGTAAAGAGTGTTACGTTCTTTGAAGATAACAAAAAAAATCATGTCTTCACCTGTATAAAAACATTTTTACACATTTTGGGCAAGCAAGGGAAAAAACTTCATCTTTTTAGTATAAGACCTAGAGATCTTCATAATTTTTACTTTTTATTTTTTCTACAACAATGTGTGGTGTAAACCTTCTTATTGACCGTTTAGATTATCATTCTAAAACATATTAGATTTCTTTTTTATTAAATTGTAAATTGACAATTTTTGAACTTCTATTCCTTGCACACTTGTTTTGAATATGCTACACCCCTTCTCTACCTCTAAAAATTGTTGTATATGGAACCAACATCATGCTCAACACAATGGTAAAAGATTTTAACCTTGTGTAGCCCAAAAATATAATACCAAGTGAAGTCAAAGTCTGTTGATCTACTCAACGAAGGGAAGAAAATGAACCACTTTCTTGACTTCAAACACTATAATCTTTCAATTCATGCGGTCAAAGTGTATGAAGCTTTGTAAGTATGTTACTTAGTAACCCTTTATGAAGATCCTACGGTCAAAAGGATAAATATGAGGTTTTGTTTCCTTCCATACTCATTGCACTAGAATCAACAATTTTGAAGTGTTTTTGGTGTGAAACTGTCACGGGCTTTTAGGGGTTAAGGGTCTTACTTTTATAAAATTTTCCTCTCTCACATTCTCTAGCCATGAAGTCTACTAGGGAACACATTCTTGGTTTAAAAAATCAAGAAAATGGTCAAAAAGCTCATTATACAAAATGTTAAAAATGTTTGGCACCTCAACAAGAGTTTGGTCCAAACGAGAATAGAAACCCAAACTTCTCTTAAGGGACCAAACTCTTGGCGCCAAAACCTCCAAAAATTGTTGCCATGTAAACATTTTTAACACCCTTGGCCTCTCGACCCTTGGTCTGTGTGTGAAAGCCAAGAGGCCGACCAAGGCCAATTTTGAGGCTCTAGACCAATCGAATTGCAAGTAGCACAACCCTCAGTCTGCATGTGAAACCCCCTTCCAGTCAAGGCTCTCACTGGCACATTTGTTTGAAGAGATAAGGTTTTGCAAGAGAATGTGAGTGGATCTGCGTGCCCTGTGCACACATATGATAGCTGGAGAATGGTCTTTGAGTCCATTTAGTTCATTCATCTGGACAAACAATCTTGCCGGAACTACAAGTAGTGAAGCACAAAGCCACAGCAAGCTGCTAATTTTCTTATGCTTTACGTTACCTCTGCTGTCTGAAAAGAACACCTTTGAGTAAGATTGACCAATTCCACACACATGTGCTGGGAAAATCTGTAAAGTGGGTGTTGAATATCATCTCCACGCATGGTATGAGTACTGTTCAGTATCTACCAAGATGTTGACAAAGGCTTTCAAAAACACAGCCAGCATTCCTCATCGCCTTTGCTCATGCAAAAGCAGCACTGATACGCAGCCCCCCCCCCCTCTTTTTATGTAGGTGAAATGGTGCCACAGTGGCAGTTTTCATTTTCCAAATTTTGGAATATTCTCTCGGTTATTGGATTTTTGGTCCACTAGAAAGCATTTGATAAGCTTGTGGCCATTGCCGAATGGGTGAAAAAATGTATGTAGGGGTGAAATGTAACCCTCATTTGGATAGATATTTCATAGAACAAGGGATGAAGTCAATTCTGTTCACCACTGTAACACATTGAAAATTTGTTTGTCGCAGATTTGACTACACCTGGAAAACCAAAATATAAAAAATGACCTGATGATAGGCACTGACAAAGGCAAATGGGGTTCTAGAAGTTGATTGTTGGCCTTCTAAAGGACCAGCAAATTGGAAAGGCTTTGAGATACGATGACTGCACACCAAGACAATAAACATGTAACTTACAGTATTGGACTCTTCTTCATCAAGGCATGGAAAAAGGTAATAAAGTCTCCAGATATTTGATCTAGTCAGTACTCACAACACATGCATAAAAGCACATAAAGAATGCCGCCCACAATTGGAAATTCACAGTCTTCTAGACTTGTTAGGCACACAATACACATTTATATGTCTTTCACCAAATATCAGCTATTGATGGTGAACTAGTTTTAGAAGTATCTCAAATACTCTAAGGTATTTTTTTTTCACCCCTAAATTCCAACGAGACTCTTTAGTGTTAAAGATTTTCCCGAAACTTCATACACTTTGACCGCACGGATTGAAAGATTATAGTGTTTGAAGTCGAGAAAATGGTTCATTTTCTTTCCTGTGTGGATCAGCAGACTTTGACTTCACTTGGTATTATATTTTTGCACTACACAAGGTCTAAATCTTTTACCATTGTGTTAAGCATGATGTTAGTTCCCTACACACCAATTTTTAGAGGTAGAGAGGGGGTGTGGCATATTCAAAACAACTATGCAAGGAGTGGAGGTTCAAAAATTGTCAACTCACGATTTTCTTTTTAGAATCTAATATGTTTTAGAATGATAATCTAGACAGCCAATAAGAAGGTCTACACCACATATTGTTGTAGAAAAAAATAAGGTGAAAAATATGAAGATCTCTAGGTCTAATGTAAAAAAGATGAAGTTTTTTTCCCCGCTTGCCCGAAATGTGTAAAATGTTTGACTTGAGTAAAAAAAAATTACACTAAAGACAATAATTTGTTTTTGACATCTTCAAAGAAGATATATTCTCTACATGCATGGAAAATCTCAATGTTAATAGAGACTTCTAGCAAAATTTTGGAGCTGCTCGGAGTCCCCATTTCTAACTTTGAGTGGTACTAACTTACAAACCATGAATCCAAAAATAACGATAATAATATACCCATGGAGCTCTTATCAGGAACAATCTGATATAAAAGTTTCCAAAAGAAAAAATATGATTTAAGGAACCTGCCGAAATCAAAATCGTCCTCTGAAGGGACACAAGTTTATAGCAGAGAAAGGAATGGAAACACATAAAGTAACCCCCTACAATTGACAAATTAAGCAATGTGTATATGTAGAGAACAAATAATTTTTTTTTTTAGTAATAGCCAATAGAATCACTATCTCAACCTTTGTGATTCAATATTATTCCAATAAAATTTGGATTAGTTATGAACTTTCAAAGAGCATTGCCATGATTAGCCGGTGGTTGCAAATAGGTAATCAAAAGTGAAAACCGAGAGTAAGTGGTTCTTATTAAAAACAGACCTTCATTTGAAGTTGAATGGGTGGTATTGGGATGGAAGTGGGTTGAGTATACCCCAATTTTATAGCTACCAGTTGTAAGTTGTCGTTGGTTCCTAGGGGTTATTAGAATCCCCATCTAGGATCAAATTTGGATCTAGACCAAGACATGGGACAACATAAAAGGGATTGTTTAGGACCTACTCATTTCCATTGAGGAGAGTCTTTAGCAAAGATCTTAGGGGCACACATTGTGAAGTTCTTTAATCCCTAGAAGACCAAGAAGAAGAAGAACTTGGTCCCCAACAGAGACCAGCGTGAATATAGTGTTTGTAAATTCTCTTCACTAAGCCTATGGCCACGGGACATAGGGTAGTGTAATAGAACTACTTCCTTCTTTTAAAGGTTAACACCTTTCTACACTAAATGTCTTAAAGACAACCAACATGTCATCTCTCCAAGGGCTTTCTTGGGTACCCACACAACGAGGTCTTAAGACCCCTCACCATAGTTGGGTGGATTATGGTGGTAGGCACCACCCCGACGTGGAGACTATAACTCACAACCACCTCACCGTTGTGCCATGACTCAAACCACTACACTAAGGCCGTGGTGCCTTTCCATTTTTTATTACCGTGGATCCCTACGTGGAAACATGTCATTCTATACCACTCATCTATCTCATGTTTTTCTATACCACTCATCTATCTCATGTTTTTCTATACCACTCATCTATCTCATGTAAAATAGATTCAGTATTGGAACAAACAAACCATATAAATTAACCACTTTAACCCCTAGAGTCTTAAGACTTTGTCACACCAAAACCACCACAGACTTCTTTTGAGATGTTGCAAGACAAGTATAAACAAAGTTTTACTATTTGTTCAACCATAAAAATTTCAACTTTACTACTACAAGACGACAATTTCAATTTTGTAGTAAACCTTGATCACACGGATTATAAGATACATACATTTGAAAAGTGGAGTGTGGTTTTTTTCTTCCTTGCATAGATAAGGTCAACGTGCTTTGACTCATTGTACTTTGACTCAAGATGATGGCGTCATTTTCCACTACACTTCGAATAAAATTTATGGATCAATGTTCAACCTATAACCTTGTGTTAACTCATATTGCACGCCAGAAATCACAAGTACTAGATGTCTTTAGGATAAGACAAATGGATTTTGCAATGACTATGGGTATAGAAAGTAGTCATTTGTTTGGAGAAGCAATATTTATCCACTTAACCTGTAAGGTACCGTGACAGTTTAACACCAAAAATACTTCAGAATTATTGGATTCTAGTGTAATGAATGAAAAAGGATACAAGAACTTTTATTCCTATTTTTGACCGTAGGATCTCAAACAAGATTTGTTAAGTATGGTACTCACAAAATTTTGTTAGTTTTGACCACACAGATTGAAAGATAATAGTGTTTGAAGCCAAGCACATGGATCATTTTCTTCCCTGAACTCAATGGATCAACAGATTTTGACTTCACTTGGTGTCAATTTTTTGTACAACACAAGGTCTAAATCATAGCAAAAGTTTTGGAGGTGCTCAAAGTGCTCGGTCTCCCCATTTGAAATTCAATACCCCGTAAATTTTTCAATACATGTTGGACACAAGAAAAAATGATTATCTTATTGAGGTCTTAGTAATGACCTTCTACAGTAAAATTTTCAAAGTCGAATGTTGTAAATTGACACCATAGGAATTTGACTCAACTTTCAAAATGTCCATTTTTGACACTTGGGCCTTCAGAGATTAATTGAATTTTTTTTTTATTGGATCTAAAATCCAAACAGTGGATGTTGTACAATCATTATTCCTTCTTCTCTTAGGAGAATTATGTTTAAATGAAAGTGTAATCCTAAATTTTTATGCATTTTAAAGTAAAAACAATGAGGGTTGCCTAGAACTTTCCTGCCCTCCTACTCACCTCAAAAAATTGTACTATTCATCTCTACAATGATACCAAACAAGTTCTACAATAATACTATTTAGCTCTATAGTACCCTACATGTCCGCCCACTTTGAAAATTGATTTGGGTAGCATGATTGTTCCATTTAATATTGGATTTAGAAGAAAAAAATTGTACTCCCATAAAACTTTTAGTAATGTCCCTTTAGATTAGAAATTTCAAAGAGGAATGTTAGAAATGGACACCAAGTAATCTGCCCAAACCTTTAAAAGTCCCATGAGGGAATTGTTGGGAATTTCAATGCTAGCAAGTAATATTATTTCCTTTCATATTGTCTTAAAAAATCTCTTGTCTTCAATGAAAAATGCATTTTATCCCAAGTTGAAGATTTTAACACATTGCCACAAATTGCCGGGCAAGAAACCAAAAAAACTTCTTCTTTTCCACATAAAACTTAGAGATCTTCATGTTTTCACTTTTTATTTCTTCTATTACAAGACGTTGTATAGACCTTCTTATTGACCGTTCGGATTATCAATCTAAAACATACTTTGTTCCCAAAAAATTAAAACGTGAATTGGCACTATTTGAACCTCCACTAGTTGCACAATTTTTGAATATGCTACACCCCTTCTCTACCTCTAAAAATTGGTGTACAAGGAGTTAATATCATGATCAACATGATGATATAAAATTTAGACTTTGTGTAGTGCAAAATTTTGACACCAAGTGTAATCAAGGCTTGTTGATCCACTCAACGCAGGGATGAAAATGTACCATTGTTTCAACTTCAAACACTATAATCTTACAATCCATGCGGTCAAAGTTGATGAAATTTTGAGAGCATGTTATTTATTAGGTGTTGAATGAGATCCTACGGTTAATACTAAGAATAGTATTTTCCCCTTCCTTACTCATTGCACTAGAATTAACACTCTTGAAGTGTTTTTGGTATGAAATTGTTGAGGAAATTTAGGGGTTAAGTGATAGTTGTAGTAAATTTCAATAATACTTAGATTTAACACCAAAGTAGTAAAAACACGAAGATAAATAGAATTCTGAGTGGTCTTCAGAGACCGAAATTCTGAAAATTATATAAACTAGTGCTTGTGCTTCCCAACAGGAAAGAACTTTTGTTTAATTCAAATTTTCTATGTAAAATATGATAACAATCTGAACTTGAATCAGAATTTAATCAAAACTGGTTTTCACTGACTGTTTTTTATTAGTCAGTCACCTACTCTTAAATTTACAATAAGAGAGGTATGTTTGATCAGTAAGCAAGTATAATCATTAAATAAATTAGAGTTATCCACAAGGTACCCCAAATCCTCAATTTTTGACCTGTTAAATGGAAAAGCCAGGGTCGCCGAGTCCACTAGCAGGGTTTTACTGTAGACCTTGAATAGAACATTGGACAAATTAGTTTTTGAGCCCCAGTATTCCCAAACTCCAATTTGAGCCTGGCTTTTATTGAGCGCTGAGTGTTGTCACATGGTACACACTGTTCAAGTTAGCCATGTCAACGACATTCTGCATTTGTATGAGCCAGACTTGTTCAATCAGCCATGTCAGCGACTTTGCTGAATATGCATACCACACTGGTCCAATCAACCAACACTGTTCAACACTGTTCTTGTTTGTTTTTGAGAGATTTGTGCCATTTGTAATACCTGACACCTCCATAAAACCCTCAAATCCTGAATTTATTTCACAGGATTACTTTGCGACTACACTCAAATACAGGTTAGATTTTCATTTCCATGAAAAGCGGAGGACCAAAGACCGGTTCCCTTTACAAATAACTCTATTATCACCAGTTTTTTGAACAATTTCATGTCATCAATCGATTCCAGAGAATCTTGTGCATGACCATATAATTGCCTAAAAATTGAACCTACATGTGCCATCACTGAGCATGAAGAAGGCAAGGCTGGCCCTGATACTGGAAACAGACATTATATAAGCATAAAGACAAAATAGCATGGGATAAACCAGTGAATTAAAATAGACGAAGGTGTGCATGGGTGGTGCACTTATGTGTTTCTAATTTAGCGTACATTAGGTGGGTTGACCCAAAAGCACCCACTCACCTAAAACACCAACTTCTATGCCTTTCATAGAATTCAGTATGTAGATGTACACATACGTTACACCAGCATTGTAATGGGTGTCTATACAAATTTGTGAAGAGGTTTGGTGCCAGACATCTCATCAATCCTTCATACACAGAGTGTCACTTGGCAAGTGCAGAGTGGATCATGTAGCAACAGACATCAACTTCTTCTGTTATTTTTTTACTATTTTTGGTTTTATAGTTTTTTTTTATGAGACATGAAGTTAGTCATCAGGTGATTTTGGTCTGGCCCATGGGGTTTGTGGACACCCATAAGACCAATTGGACCACCTCTCATCATGGTATGTTGGAGCATGCCCACCAGTGGCTGTAATGAAAAGCCTTTGGCAAGGCTTTCATTGAGGCACTGCTCCCCACCAGCATTGTATCAAGGCACAGCATTGTGTGACCAGTGGGCCGATGGGGCTTACTTTTATGGCTCTATTCATTTGGAGGGTCACTGGTATTTTTGACAGATTTTAAGTCAAAATTTGAGACTTGTGGCCCCGAACTTCTGTGGAAGACCTCGCCGTGGCCCTTTAAACATCAATGGGGTTTTTTAATTTGTTAAAAGTGGACAACCAAAATATAAGGGGTCCATCCCCCACCCTCCAAAAGATGAGTCTTGGCGCAATGCCCATGGGGGGTTTTTAGTCGGATCATTCACAAAAATGGAGTGTCAATGGAGTGTCAGGTTAAGTGTCTCCACTAGCCACTTCATGAAGACATTTTGTACTATAAAATAAGTAAATTATGAAAAGCCGTCTTTCTTTGAAACTACATGAGGTTCTCAAAGAGAAGAAGGTCTCCAAGTTTTAGCTACACTCATTGCTCAGATAAGTTATAATCTACTAACTTATCACCTCTGCTAACATGGATGGAGGTTTTTTTTGTTTTTGTTTTTGTTTTGTTTTGTTTTTTTTTTTTTTTTGACACAAGCTAAGAGAGCCTTTACTGCAAGGGGGAGGGGGAGAAAAACAAAAGGTCCAGGTAGACCCCGCCAGGACCGACGAGGCTGGGTAAGGCCCGGACCGGGTTAAATGTTAGAGGAGGGGTTAGTTCTAGTGTTAGTCCTAAGCGAATAAGGAAGCGAGTTCCAACGCGGCTTCTCATCAACCCAAGACGCTAGAACTTCGTTGCAACACCACATATCCTTGAACTGCTTCGAAAACTTCGTGTTCTTTTCCGGGGCTTGAGTACTCCTCGACTTCGCCCTGGACTAGGCGGCGCGGCCGTAATCCAACAAGCTGAGCCACACATGGATGGAGGTTCTGATTGGGCTACATTTACCAAGTCCCCTGCTAAATTTTAACAAATTTTAATCTCTACCAGATCCATCCACCAGCGCTACACTTAATTGTAACCTATATGAGGAATGAGTTTATAATGGTTTGGAGAGTGTTTTAAAAATGTTGTTACATTTAATGGGTGGCCTCTTTCAAAGAGGCTTTTCAAATAACAGAGCCATTTTACACACACTCGTGGACTCATTTTCATGATCAATGCCATATTATCTCAATAAAGAGCAGTTTGCAGAGGCTTGCGGCTATGCTCTTACTGCTTCTGAATCCATTCCAAATTTACACAACACCCTTGTGACCCTTAAAAGTCATCTTTAATCCCCACATGTCCAAGCATCTACGTCTTGATTACAAACAAAAAAAAATTCATCCTTGATTTCTTATCTACATTTGCACTGTTTGAAGTTTAAAAAACTAAAAAAAATTCCTGCTTCCTAATTTCCTAATCTCCTAATGTCCTTAAAAAAACTCCAGAATATCCACTAGAAAAATAAATTAGAACCCCACAAAGCTCTCACTAATTCCAACATTTGTATAAAAACATCTAAGGGCCGCTTCACACATAATGCCCGAGTCGAGAGTCCGTCGGTTTCCGCCAATGAGATTGCTTGAATGGCCAAAGTCCAAAGGCGGTCGTCTTCCTATGAGCCTACATGGCAGTACTTTTGGAGAGTTTTGGCGCCAAGGCAACGGACTCTGGAGCAAAACTTGGGTCCCCGTTTCTAGTCAACCCAAACTTTCTTTGAGAGTCCGTCGATTTTTTCAATGAAATAATCAAAATGTGACAAGATCTTGACCATTAGATGAAAGAGGCCAAATTTTTTGGCTAATTTCGTTTGGCTAATTTTTTATGGTTGATTTTTTTTGGCGTAATGATATGGGGTTGGGGCTTCACACCACAACGGCCCAAAGGCTTCAATATATATATATATATATATGTATATATGATGTTTTTTTTAAATCCAAATGTTTGGACTCTCGCCATAGTTTGGGCAGAAATTTTGAAGAATGGACTCTCGACTTGGCCAGGTGTGAAGCGGCCCTAAAACTCTCACACTCAAAATCTGTGTTGTGACAAAGAACCTGTCACGAAAAGTTCCAGAAAAGAAAAAGGTTAGAAAAGCAATTAAATTAACCCGCCGTCTCCAAAGGGTAAACTACATGGTCCCGTCACAAAAAATGATGTAATTGTTTTTTTGGTAAAGGAAACAGTTTTTAAAAGGATTAAAAAATCTTGGTGTTTGTAATCTTGCGACAATTTGCTTCTGTTTTAAATGCTTTTTCCTCCAGGATGCCAGAGAAATCTTAAGGGCCGCCTCCATTGGTGATGTGCAGCACTGGCAGAGATGGATTGTGTGCCTTGTGTGCTGCCTTTTTTTAAATATATATATTTGGGGTTTGGTCCCCTAGGGAGGAAGGCAGGTAGTTAGGGGCCAAGCTTAGCCTGTCACCACTTCGCATAGGCCTTGCCTCCAACTTGGCAACTTCCACCTTCTTGCTTGCTGTTTCTAAGGAAAACGGAGGCAACTTTATTCCTATGTTCGTGGTGGGCTGTGTGCCATTTCCTGTTTTTTTTACTAGCATGAGTTACTTTTTTTGTCAACCCAAGTTGCTTTGCACCTAGTCATTTTTTTTTTCCATTTAGAGGGGTCAGTTTCATGGCTGTGGTTGAACTCCCATAACACCTTTTTTCTCGTCTGGTAGTTAGGGTCAACTGAAGCCATGCAGAGTGTTTTTTGTGTTGTGAGTTTCATTCCTATGTTTTTGGGGGACGTATCGTTTTGTACGTATGATGAGCATGGGTCACTTTTTTTCAGATCCACAACATGCACACAAGCTGCTTCAGAAACTCACTGTTCCATGCTGTGGAGAGGGTTTGGGGTCATGAGGGCCGCGCACATGATACCAAATTAGTCCCGTATGAGTGTCCTTGGGGTGCGGATTTAGCTGAACCTCCATGACGGATCTCCTTATTGATCCTGGTCGAGCGTTGCACCAAACCTCAGCCTTGGGTGGTAAAAAAATTGGTGAAATTGGGGCCTACAGCCCTAAATTACACTCCATAGACCCTCCATAGATCAAATAGGGTCCACTCCAACACAAAAATAAGGGCAGGTTTTGTCCCATCCCTCCTAAGTCCTCCCAAGCTAGTGGCTTAACTCAACGCTTGATCGGGGTGAATAGGCAAATCTGAACCTGACGTGCTGATCGGTTCAACACATTGTGTAGGGAATTGCCTATTGCCCCCACTGGAGCGTTGAGTCGAGCCACAGGCTCGGGATGGCTTGGGAGGGGTGGGACAAAACCTGCCCCTATTATGGTGTTGGAGTGGGCCCTATTTGATCTATGGAGGGTCTATGGAGTGTAATTTCGGGCTATAGGCCCCAATTTTGGCAATTTTTTTTCCAAGTAAGCCTCTAGAATCCTAAAACGGGTAGGGCTAGGAAAATGGACCTACTCGAGGCTGAGGTTTGGTGCAACGCTCGACCAGGATCAATAAAGAGATCCGTTAGGTTCACCTCCAAATACAGTTTGGCGACGCTTTTTAGGTCCCATGTATGTGATCCAATGGTTGGGGTTGGACTCCCTTGGGTAACCATAGCAGACCTGAGGGTGCCCATTTTTATCATGTGGCAGCATAAAGCTAAGTGGTTTTTTTTTGGAAGGGAGGGGTGCAATAGTGTTTTACACATATCTTTATATAAAACAATTAGACACCCGTCCGTTGGAGCTGATTGGGTCTCAGGTCGATAGGGTATTGTGGGACATGACAAGGTACAATCAATAGGAACGGGGTATAAGAGAAGTTATTGGAGAGACAATTGAGTTATTCGTAAAGGAAACCGGTCTTTAGTCCTCCTTTTTTCATGCAGAAGAGAATCTAACGTGTATTTGAGTGTAGCCGCAAAGTAATCATGTGAAGAAATTCAGGGTTTGAGGGTTTTGAGGAGGTGTTATTTATGGCACAAGTGGCACAAATCTCCCAAAAAAAACAAGAACAATCGTGAACGTCATGACACTCTGGCATGTATCCTACAATCCTAGAGTTGTGCATGATGTGAAGGGTCAGAGTTTGCTTAAAATAAAAGCCAGGCACAAACTCGAGTTTGGGAATTCTAGGGCTCAAAAACTAGGCTATCCAGTGTTCTATTCAAGGTCTACAGTGAAACCCTGCCAGTGGACTCGGCGACCTTGGCTTTTCCATTTTACAGGTAAGAAACTAAGGATTTGGGGTACTTTGCAGATAACTCTAATATTGAGACAAGTTATCAAAGTTATGGTACTGCTCCAGGATAAGGTCTTGGGGGACCGCCTTTATCCCATTGGGAATTATGGATATCTACACTTGTACTAAATAACACGAACTATTTTGACAAATTGATATTAGATCATTTTGGTTTCCATGTCATTTCTCATCAATATTGGCTTGTATTTGTAAAAAGAGGGACAAATTCTTCAAGAAGAATGGTATGAGTATGATGAACCTATGGTGACAAGTTGTAGACTAGTGGTGTAGAACCTACACAAACTTAGAGTGGATAATCTTGGTTTCCATGTTGTTTTTTTTAAAAATTATATGGAAAATTTGATACTACCGTAGGTGAACCTCTAGTCCGTCTTTAAATAATTAGAAAAGTCCATGCCGAATTAAGTGGAAAATAATTTTTTGAAAATGCCGAATTTATTGGAAATTTATATTTACAGATTTTGTCGCATTGAGAGACATCGAAGGGGATTAAGGCTTGGAAAGGTCTTCATTCATGGCCTCTCATGCATGAACTCTTGGATTTGGAATCGCAAGGTCTTTAGTACAATCCCTGTGGACACCAAAGTATGTAAAATACAGTAGTCTATGACTTCTTGCCAAAAATTACATTATTATTATTTTGAATGCTGAATGTCATTTTTTCACTTTAATTAATTATTCGGCATTAAGGGTTGAATTAGAGGTTCACCTATGGTAGTTGCACCCTTCAAATTTGCGTATACTCCACATCTTAACAAAAACATTTTATATTAACATATTCTACATCATTTCATGACAATTGCACAAAAGTAACATTGGCATTTTTGACTAGCGTGAACAAAGAGTTTCTTGGATATTAATTCATTTAGTTTCAGAAAAGTATATTTATACATGTTTTTCACAAGTAGTGTAGTGCAAGAAACATTACATAGATCATATTTGTTTTTAAAAAATTCAATCACTATCATAGGTCCTAATCAAACGCATAAGACCCCTTTCTCACACATTAACAATTTATGAGCGGAGGTTCAAAAATTGCCAATTTGTGTTTTAATTTTTTTGGAACTAAATATGTTTTAGATTGATAATCCAAATGGTCAACAAGAAAATTTACACTACTTACTGCTGTGGGAAAATAAAAAGTCAAAAATATGAAGATCTCTAAGTTTTATGTGGAAAAGAAAAAGTTTTTTTGGTACCTTGCCAGACTATGTGTGACAATGTTTGAAAATGTTTGGCTTGGGTTTATATACTATTTTTCACTAAAGACAAGAACTTTTTTTGACAATATAAAGGGAAAAATATTACTTGCTAGTATTAAAAATCTCACATTCAAGAGTGTCCTATCAAAAGTTTTTGGAGGTGCCCAAAGTGTCCGCTCTCCCCATTTGAAATTCAAAACCCTATAACTTTTTCATTACATACCGGATTTAGGAAAAAAATATTCTTCCATTGAGGTCATAGTAATTTCCTTCTATTGTAAAAATTTCAAAGTGGAATGTTGGAAATTGACAGCATGGGCACTTGACCAAACTTTCAATAAGCCCATTTTTGACACTTGGTCCTTTAGGGGTTAACATGCATGGGGCTTGCATTGGCCCTTTACCCTTTAACGACAAGGCCATGCATGGGGTCCTCCATTTTATGATTTAATAGATTTTGCACAATAGCATCTACACGATGAGTATATTTCATTGTTCATTTTTTTCACATGAATCATTGTACTTTGTTATTGCCTCAACCTATTGGAGATCAGAAAGATGGGTTAGATTGAGAAAAGCATAGCGCACAACCGCTTCGACTAGTGCAAATGAATCCAACGATTCAATCACTTGTGGCTCTCCAAAAACTCGTTTCATTTACCACAATTTGGTTCCTTCATCTATAAAGGATTAAGAACGAGGCTTGAAGCGACCATGGGCGGAATCTACGAGGGTCATATATGTTGTTGTCTCTCATCAAGGCAGCTCGTACATTCTACCCATGGTCGTTTTGGCCTCATCCTTAACTCCTAAAAGCCCAAGGCATTTTCCCTCAAGAAACAATCCAAAACTGCCACTATCAACTAGTGGCAAGAAAATCCAATTTTGAAGTACAATTTTGGACTTCAAACTATAAGATTTCGAAATAGACTTCTGTATGAACTTTCCAAAAAAATTGGCTGCAATCCATCGCACGGATATGAAGATTATAGTGTTTAACCCCTAAAGGACCACGACCTATTTCGCTCTAAAACCAATCCAAAACTGCCACTGTCAAAAAGAGACATGAAAATCACATTTTCAAGTAAATTTTTTATTTTCAACCGTAAGATCTTAAAATAGACTTTCATATAAACATGCCATCAAATTTTGGTTGTAATCCACCGCACGGATTGATAGATTTTAGTGTTTAAAGTCAAAACAATGGTTCATTTTCATCCCTGCGTTGAGTAGATCAGCTGACTTTGACTTCATTTTGTATCAAATTTTTGCACTGTACAAGGTCTAAATCTTTTACCATTGTCTTAAGCATGATGTTATTTCCCCACACACCAATTTTTAGAGGTAAAAAAGGGGTGAAGCATATTCAAAACAAGTGTGCAAGGAGTGGAGGTTCAAAAATTGCCATTTCACGTTTTATTTTTTTTGTGAACTACGTATGTATTTAAATGATAATCCAAACGGTCAATAAGAAGGTTTTCACCACATATTGTTGTTGAAAAAATAAAAAGTGAAAAATATGAAGATCTCTAGGTTTTATGTAGAAAAGATGAAGTTTTTTCCCCCTGTTGCCCAACAATGTGTGAAAATGTTTGACTTGGAATAAAATGCCTTTTTACACTAAAGACAAGATTTTTTTTTGAAAATTTCTAAATATGGAAATATTCTTTACATGTGTGAAAAATCTCAATGTCAATAGAAACTTTTGTCAAAATTTTTGGAGGTGCCCGAAGTCCCACTTTTGGCTTTAAGTGGTACTAACTTTCAAACCACAAATCCAAAAAAAAATTAAAAAAATCTCCACGAAGCTCTTATCAGATCCTATCTTGAAAAAAAATTAATTAAAAAGGATTTTTTTTCAAATTGTAGGTACATGCCCAAAATCCAAAATGACCCCGGGGGGACGTTTGGTCCTTTAGGGGTTAAAGTCATGAATGGCTCATTTTTTTCCATGCGTTGAGTGAATCAACAAACTTGGACTTTACCTAATGTCAAATCTTTGCACTACACAAGGTCTAAATCCTTTATTGTTGTGTTGAGCATGATGTTAGTTCCTTGTCCACCAATTTTTAGAGACAAAGAGGGGTGTAGGCTGTAGCATATCCAAAACAAGTGTGCAAGGAGTGGAGGTTCAAAAATTGCCAATTCACTTTATTTTTTTCTGAACTCAATATGTTTAAGAATGATAATCCAAACGGTCAATATTAAATAAGAAGGTTTTCACCACATATTGTTGTCAAAAAAATAAACAGTGAAATATATGAAGATCTCTAGGTTTTAAGTAGAAAAGAAGAAGATTTTTTGATACCTTGCCCGACAATGTGTTAAAATGTTCGACTCGGGTTAAAAAAAATTTACACTTACATCAAGATTTTTTTTGGACATCTTCAAGTAAGGTAATATTTTCTATGAGTATGAAAAATCTCAATGTCAATAGAAACTTCTAGGAAAAGTTTTTGAGTGGCCCGGAGTCCTTAATTTAACTTTGAAGGCTAATAACTTTCATATAATGAATCACAAAAGATCTCGTGAGGGACAATTTAGTTAATATTTTCAAAAAGAAAAAAAATGTTTTCTAAATTGAAGAACCTGCCCAAAATGCAAATCGTTCCTCTAGTGTTAAATGGGTTTTAGGGGTTAAAGGGTTAATCTTCTCCAGTTGCTTGAAATGAAATCAACTTTTAGGCCAAGTTAGAGCATTGTGATTGTGCTTCAAGTCATGTGGCAGCTCACGAAAAGCTTTGGACGGTGAATGAAACAGAGGGGATATTTGTGTGAGAGAAACCCTTTTTTTCACCTTTTGGTACCCTAGGCATGGATCAGGTTCAACCAAATAATCATAATATTTGAAATTGAGTACCGTTTGCTCAAAATGTTGGGAAATCAGAGTTATGTGAGGGAAAATACAATGAGTTTTGACCGCTTTTCTTATCTTTTTATTTTTTATTTTTATCAACCCTGCGTAGCTCAAAATTGCCACAATAAGTTCAAAGAGGAGAAAAAAGCAGCTAAGAATCAGGTCCCAACATGACCTCTCCTTCTTCCTTCTCAAAGGTGGTTAAAATTGTTTATAGTTTTAGTTTAGAGACAACAAGTTGTTCTATGTCTAATAGCATTTAAAAAATAAAGTTAACAACACAAATAGCACTTTTAAAACAAAAATAACATATGTTGTATTGAAAATTTAGGTGATTTTACATATACCTTAGCTTTTTAGAAACATGTACTTGAGAATCAATTTAATGTTTAAAGTTTCTTGACTATTTCACAAAAACTCTTCAAAATGGCCCATTCTAGTGTAAAGAGTGGAAATGGAGACAAAATGTTTTTATTCCAATTTAACCCTAGTAAGATCTTAATAAGCTAATAAGCTAATAATATAACATTCTCACAAATTTTCATCAATTTTGACTGCATTGATTGGAAGATTATTGTGTTTGAAGTGAAGATAAAGATTATATTTTCATCCCATCTTTGAGAAGATCAACAAACTTAGATTTCACTTGGTGCCAAATGTTTGCATCATATAATGTCTAAATTGTATACCTTGATGTTATCATGATATCTCTTCCTAGTTCACCAATTTTTAGAGGTAAAAGGATGATAGTAGCATATTCAAAAGAATTGTGCAAGGATTAATGGTTCAAAAAAGCCAATGCACATTTTGATTTTTTGATAATCGAGTTTGTTATAGAATGAGAATCCAAAGAGTGGAAAAGAAGGTTTATACCACAATTTAAATTAGTGAAATAAACTAGAAAACATCAAAAACAAATACAACAATGTAAATGTTTTTATTGAAATGATTCAAGGGACTAAAAAAGTGACTTGAAATGTTTCAACAAACAATGACTTGAAATGTTTGAGTTGTATTAGAATAGAATTCATGCACAAAAGACAATTTTATAAAAATCTAAAAACTAGAACATTGTATGTAAACTCAACGTCTATAGAAGGTCATCGCAAACGTTTTGGAGCTACCTGGAGAATAAAATTCCAATGCATAACATTAAATGAATAGTAATTGCACTTAAAAAAGCATAACTTTTATTCTAGAAGTCCAATATGAGAAGAAGTTGTATTCTCGTAAAGATAATACTATGGCACATTTTCACCAAAAAAATACAAAATTTGTGATTTAAGTTGATAGCACAGGAACCTAGTTAGAATGGCAATGTCCCTCGAGAGGCAAAATGTCCTTTAGGATTCAACTAGCAAACATTGGTTATAAATTGTTTGAGCCTCTCTTTGACCACCGTGTGTTGCATGTTGAAATTTAAAAATGAATCATGTATTGGTATGAAGGAAAAGTTTGGAATGGCTGAGTGAGCTCTGCATTTTCTAGTGAGGGAACCACATAGATCCTAATCTCATCATCCAATTTCTTGAATTCAAATATAGTGATGATAGACTTTCACCTACAACAATTGAAAACAAAATAAACAAATATCAACCAATTATTAATGACATTACTGCATGAATATGATTAATAAACACTGAATGATTTTGCTTCATGATTTGGCAAAATTATTATGACATGTTTGGTATATAGAAAAATATATAGACTTCAATAGTGCATATAGAATAACGTCATAGGTACTGAAGAAAAAACTATTTTTTTTTAAATTCCATAAGTTCAAGCAATTTACAAAAATCAAAATATTGTATCATGGAATGATTCAAGAAAGCACATTCAAATGTATGAAGTAGATATAAATGATAATACTATTATTTTGAAAATGAAATCAATATTCAATCAAAATAATGTAAGTAATTGTCTAAGCGCATATAGTTAATATGGAATTGAAATTGTGTCACCATTTCTCCTAAGTGTATATCTTGTAAATATTAGTAATCTTTGTAAAATAAAAATGAATTTCTTTACAACATTCATCTTAGAATATATAGAATTGTCTTTGTTTTTTTATCTTAATACTATTTCATATTTATATATGTATGCATGATGATGTTGATAGTTAATATTTCAATTTAAATATGGAAATGTTAACATATTTGTTTTTATATCTAAATATCCATGTTTTTATATACAAATTTCATAAGAAGAATTGTTCATGATTTTATAAATAACGTAAAATTCATAATTGTATATTTGTATGTAGATTGAATAAGGGTAGTAGTGATATGGTTGAATTGAACATTGA
This sequence comes from Bryoerythrophyllum caledonicum, assembly GCA_963971425.1. Taxonomy (NCBI): domain Eukaryota; kingdom Viridiplantae; phylum Streptophyta; class Bryopsida; order Pottiales; family Pottiaceae; genus Bryoerythrophyllum; species Bryoerythrophyllum caledonicum. The sequence continues at coordinate 17,433,206 of OZ020517.1, forward strand.
ATTTGGATAATGTTTACAAGATAATGCTAATTTTTTACCAAATCCTCATCCCGGCACCACGTTGTTATATTTAAAAAAAAAACAACAAACTGCTAAGGTATATTGTAAACACCTAAAAATATTTGCAACTTTTGAATGCAATATAAGCACCTATAAAATACTATCACTTTGGACTTACTTTACATACCTATTAAATGTCATTTCTTCTAGGCATGATCTAAGTACATGAAGATGCCGCTACTTTTAACCCCATCTATGTACCTATCCCATGTCGTTAGTTTTGGCACACTTTAAGTATCTATTACAAGCTACTAGCTTTAGATATAATTCATGTATCCATCAAATGTTGCTACTTCTTGGCATAAATTTTTCATTAAATGTTGGATTTAGGAAAAGATTGTACCTAGAAAGAGTTTTTCGTAATGTTCATCTACAATAAAAATTTCAAAGAAGAATGTTGTAAAGTAACACCACAGGAACGTGTCAAACCTTCAAAAGTCTCCCGAGGGGACTCTTGGGAATTTAGGGATTATGTCTTTTTTTGGTTTAAAACAAGATAAAATTACACAAGCAAAAATTTGAGCTTGAGTTTGAAGCGGCTCTACTTTGAAATCATGTAGAAATATCAATGCATTTGTGCAGGACTTTGAACATGAAAGTGGAGGAAAACGACCGCCTAGAAAGCACTAGGAGACCCTCTTGTTGAAGGACTGCCCTTTGATTGTTTATATACTTGTGGGAGGTAGGCTTCTTTAAATCAAATCAATACATGAGGGGGCCTGGTTGATGTGACAAGAGACGCGCACCTTTAACTTCCTTGTTTAAGTTGTAGTAACTTGGTGGCTCTTGTGAAAACATGAGGAGATCACCAACTATAACGTATTTTTGACATCTGTCTCCCAGAGTCTGGATGAATTATGTCATGATTTCCAGCACAACACCATCAATTCTTTCACAGGACATTTTTGTACTGTACATTCTTGCGACAAGGCTGAATTTGTTCATGTTGGATACAGGCTTGCATGACAGAACACGCTCATGTAGATAACATGGCAAGTAATCATACACAACCGATGCTCCACATTTTTATAAATTCTCAAACTTAGTTGGCTCTCCAAACCCACAAACTCATCTTGTGTGATCTCACATCCTGTCCCTGGCAGGGAAATTGATTCCAAGGATAGGCTCAAATCAAGCTTCCCTTCCTGCCATTGGTTGTAATTTATACAAGCGATACTTTTTACTGCTGTTGAGGACCAGAAAAATAAAATAGAACTCTTTCTCTCTGCAAAATGTAACCGATAACCTCCACCAAATAAACCTACCCAACTGTACCTGCCTCCAGTCATTCTTTTACCAATAAACTCCAATCTTCATTAACCCCTAAAGGACCAAACGTCCCCCAGGGTCATTTTGGATTTTGGGCATATACCTACAATTTGAAAAAAAATCCTTTTCAATTAATTTTTTTTTTCAAGATAGGATCTGAAAAAGGGCTTCGTGGAGATATATATATATATATATATATATATATATATATATATATTTGGATTTGTGGTTTGAAAGTTAGTACCACTTAAAGCCAAAAGTGGGACTTCGGGCACCTCCAAAAATTTTGACAAAAGTTTCTATTGACATTGAGATTTTTCACACATGTAAAGAATATTTCCATATTTAGAAATTTTCAAAAAAAATCTTGTCTTTAGTGTAAAAAGGCATTTTATTCCAAGTCAAACATTTTCACACATTGTCGGGCAACGGGGAAAAAAACTTCATCTTTTCTACATAAAACCTAGAGATCTTCATATTTTTCACTTTTTATTTTTTCAACAACAATATGTGGTGAAAACCTTCTTATTGACGGTTTGGATTATCATTTAAATACATGCGTAGTTCACAAAAAATGGCATTTTTTGAACCTCCACTCCTTGCACACTTGTTTTGAATATGCTACACCCCTTTTTTACCTCTAAAAAATGGTGTGTGGGGAAATAACATCATGCTTAAGACAGTGGTAAAAGATTTAGACCTTGTACAGTGCAAAAATTTGATACAAAATGAAGTCAAAGTCAGCTGATCTACTCAACGCACGGATGAAAATGAACCATTGTTTCGACTTTAAACACTAAAATCTATCAATCCGTGCGGTGGATTACAACCAAAATTTGATGGCATGTTTATATGAAAGTCTATTTTAAGATCTTACGGTTGAAAATAAAAAATTCACTTGAAAATGTGATTTTCATGTCTCTTTTTGACAGTGGCAGTTTTGGACTGGTTTTAGAGCGAATTAGGTCGTGGTCCTTTAGGGGTTAAAAGTACTCTGAGAGATGGTATGAGACGACCAATGAGTATATATCAAAGAGTATACCAATGAGTATATCAAAGAGCGACTAGCTTGTCATAATCTGGTATTCAATTTTTGAAGATTATTTATCTTATTACAACATACATGCAAAAATAATTCTATCATTTAAAACATTTCAAAGTAAATAATTTAATTTGTAATATGAGCATCCCTTACAACACCTCCATACCATATGTGCGGGTTAGTTTTGGCACCCAAGTGCCAAAAGAGTTACTTTTTTCCTCACGCAAGCATTTGACACAGACATTACATGGGAATTACATGGGTATCACCTAGACATTACATGGGCATTACAAAGGCATTATGTGGGTATCACCTTGACAAATCTCTTGAATTTTCCGATTTTTTTTGGACATTCCATTGTGAATTGATTATGTACAAAAGTGACTCGCAAGTAGAATAGCATCCATCGCCATCCAAAGGTAATTCAAGAGGCTGCAAGAAGCAAAAGGCTACAAGCATCAAAGGGTAGCTAGTAGTCGTTGTAGGCTTTAGATACAAGCATCAAAGGGGAGCTAGCCTTGTTGGGAGTCGTTGCAGGATTTAGATCTGAGTCAGAAGAGTCTTGGATAAGCAGTGTGTGTATTAGACAAAGTCTCAAACTTTAGATCTCAAGATTAGTATGTTGTGAAGTGTGTTTGGAGGCTAGATCTGTGCAGAAAACGTTATGAAAAGCTTGGAATTTCCTGTTGGTGCATAGTTTTAGCCTCACTTATTTTGGTGACAAGAAGACTACTGAGATTTGGACCAAGAGATATTGATCTGCAAATCTCTCATTAGTCTCTCCTCCTCTAAACCTACACATTCAACAGGTGAGATTACGCACAAGGTCGGCGTTGCATTACTGCGTGGCACCGTTCACCCTCCCACACATGCTTACCTTTCTACTTTTTTGTTTTATGGTCATTATATTGCATTCATAAACCACTAAGCTCGCACAAGAGAAATCTAGACATGGACAACTCTAACACAAAACTCAGTTGCAATAACCCAACAACGAGATCCAAGACAGATCAAGCCCCGAAGCAACCAACAAGAGCATCTCAAAGATCGTCCGAACTAGTAGGATCAACACAAAGATCGTCGGAAGAAGCACTTAGTCTTTGATCAACGGACCCACACCCGGAGCATAAGCACAACAAATCACAAAGATTGGGAAGACACCGCAAACCAGACCAAGAGGCAACTTAGACCACAACTCTGCGAAAACAGCCGCCGCAACACGACACACGGAAAGACACCAAGCCCGCATACATTCATGTGGATATCCACAACATCACTACTAACCTGACCAAGGACAAGCTCACTACAACAAATTGCTACTTACAAATTCAGGCTTGCCTCTCTCACTCTACTCATTCCATTAACTATCATTTGCTCTAATTTGTTTGTTGCATTCTTGAAACTCATACACTTACTAATCATAATAACATGCAAGGAGATTCTATAATGGTATACTCTAGATGGAACATTGGATTACACTAACCATACAAAACTAGTGGTACATGCTTCATTCTTAAACTCACAGGGACAGCTTGGTGGAGCCCAATATTCCCTTCATCAAAGGAAAACTGCACCATATCCCAACAAAACTTGCTCAAAGAACGAGAAACGAGGTAAGATTCCCAACCTAACAATTTTTTGTGAAACCAATCTCCTTATAAACACAACAAACCAACATAAAAGTCTACAAAACAAACATAATAAGGTCGTGGCTAGGTTGCAAGTCAAAATATGAAAACTTTATAAAATCAAAATAAAAAGAATTCATACATAACTAACATACTAAGAACAAGACATCCACATGCATAAAAAGAAACTTTAAAATCACATGTAATCTTAGCTACCTAACTTTGCATGGTAGTAGCAACAAACTTTTTGCGCTAACCAAAGCTGCGCAAGCCTACATCCTCCAGTAGTAGACTGCACCCTTAGCTTAAGCTTGAAACACTAAGCAACGCCTACATTCTCAAACAAAGCAAGTGTCAATGCCCACTTAGTAAAGGAAGAACCAAGGACTATAGAACCCAAATATACGGTGCATATGGCGTAGCACTGCTCTCCATATCCCCAGTAGCAGCTGCGGAGAGAAGATCACAAGAAAACGAGACGCAGAGCCTCGCCTCTCGATATGGACCCTCGACCGAAACCTGAATTTCCTACACAAAGCTCAGAATTAACAGCTCTCAACTCAAGCACCCGACTCCAAGATCCAAGCCATAAAATCCAAGACCATTCTTGTAGCTCACCCCACTCCCAATCCAAGACCATGTTCTTGACCTAGAATCCTAAAATCAAAGTATCCAACCCCGAACCACAAGTCCTCAACCCCGGTCGACAACCGCTACCCATGGAATTCTTCCTCCTATCCGTGCGACTCCGGACCCACAACTGCCAAATTCAACTTCAAAGACATCTAACCCCCGACTCACACCCACCTCCAATCCTCAACTCCCAATTAAGACACAAACAGCTAGAAGCCCCAACCCTCTTTAACAGACGTTGAACTACAACAATAAGAATATCTGAACATCCAATGGAGTAGCACCAAGAGCACAAGAAGAACAAACCGGACTAAGGCAAGTAGGGCATCGGTTCTTTGAGAAGCATAGTGGAAAACAAATAGAAGCCGTTTCTAAAGATGACATCAGCAAATGCCATACCCGCCATGGAATAAAACCAAAGCAATCTAAGCAACGAGCAAAATCGAGGCAACCCAACAAATGCCCCCATCAGGTAAGTTCATTAACCCAATCCCCTCTTCTCTTACCCAACATGGTGGAAAGTACCAAGAGGAGTCTTAACACCAATATGGAGGTAGAAGCTATGGAAGACAACTCCACAGTGACTTCAAGTGTGAAGACATCAAGAACAATGAATAAAGAAGGTGGCTGAAGTAAGAAAAGCAAGGTTTCTGCCGGTCAAGAAAGTAAGATAATTTGTGTACAAAAACTTTACTCTTTCAAATTTTGGATGAGCTTCCAAGCTATGGAAGCACTGGTAATGGAAGAAGGTGTTAAAGAATTATTTAGTCGTGAGACGGTGGAAGATATGGTCACTAGACGGCTAAAATCGGATGAGGCCAAAGAGGCCAACATTGCAAGGGTGGCTTTCCTCCAAATTCAACAACTTCTATATCCAATGTTAAGGAAAGGGGTTGTTGGACAACACCTCAACCTTATCCAAATTCTTTTCAACATTCCCACAAACCAAAATTCCAATATGTCACTAGACTTTCATGTTGGAATTCACCTTGGATTTTTGGGAGGAAACAACAAATTATAAACCAATATGGCTAGCGGGAGATATGTAGAAGGCCCAGCTGCATGCTCAATTTGTTCGAGTTCTGATTGGTAACCTTTTAGGCTGATGTGATTAGGAAGTATGGATGTGAAACCACTATGATTTTAGAAGGGTGTTGAGGATTCCTCTACGATTTGCCCTATACTTGATGAGTTGAATGCCCATGCTGGTGCCACGAGTAGTGGAGATACGGAGAGGTATCAACGTGGAGTTGAAGTAGCGTGGAGCAGCACGACTCAACTTCTGAAGGATGATGAGCAAGTCATTGAAGATGCTTGGCAACATTTGATGCTCCTACAAGTGGAAGATGAATTTGGAAGGGACCAAGATTTAAAACCACACCTGGACACTTTTACCATTCATTGAAAGGCACCATAGGATGGAATTGTCTTCTTGGAGTGATTCAGCAGAATAGGAAGTAGTTTGGTGGCAGTGCTACAAGCGGGGATCAAAGTCAAACGCTATATCCATGTAGATGTTGATGAAGCAACAAGGCACGTGGCCAAGCTCCATTCACGGCGATTGAGGACACAATTTCCGGACTTGTTGGCCACTAGTGCCATCAAGACTTCCTTTTCCAAGCTTGTTGGTGATATTGCGTTGCTTTCAACAGAGGACATTCACCCATTTGGCCATGTGGACCTTGTCATTGCGGGTTGGCCATGTCAGAGTATGTCCATGGTTGGACATCAGAACGGGTTGAAAAATACTCGTTCTTTGCTGTTTCATGATGTGATCCGCATATTGCGTTTGCTTCAGATTTCTCAGAAGCAACCATTAGGTTACACTCAAGAGAATGTACTGATGGTGATTAGCTCCAGGTCGAGGACCTTAGAAGGCATACACCACATACACCAAACTCTGGATTTGCCAGTGTTGTAGGATGCGGCTACGGTGGGATTGCGAGCACATCGCCCGCAATTATTGTGGACAATTATGACATCTCAAGACTTGCTACAGTCTGCCGTGGGTTGTATCAAACGGCCGGATGTCTATATGAGTGATATTTTGGATCCTCACAGGGCACCTTGGCGCGTTTACCATGACAACCAAATACCTTTGGCAATGGTTAATTGCAAAGGAGAACCGCGTAGGGCATTGCCGACGTTGGTTAGTTTTTGCTAGGTTGTATGCCTTTATGGATAATGGCCCTGGCCTTGTTTGGGATTTCTATCTCTAGATATGGTAGAGCCCAATGCTGATGAGCGGGAGAGAGCCATGGGATTTTTCACAGGCACTACTAATGCGCCCGACATTTTGGAGCAACATTGAAATTTTTTTACTCAGGCAAGCAATGGATTTAAACTGCTTGACTTGGATCGTTTTGTTACTAGTGGGAGAGCAGAAGCGGTTAGCTTTTAGTTTCACCAATTACATGGGATCTTATGAGTTGTAGGCGGCCGAAGAACCATTTGTCTTTGTCAAGGTGATACGCTAAGTGGTTGGAGGGAAGAGGGCTTTAGCAACTCACCCGTGGAACATGTGGGGTACCGCGAATCTTTTTGCAACAGTTAAGGCTAAGGATCCTCACCCTGGAGTAGAGGATTGGAGACAATATTGGGGATTGGCCCACCAAAGGAAGAACTTGGAGGAAGCTGTGGAAAAGATGTTTATGGAAGAACACAGTGCACACAACTCACTATATGGAAGAGATTGGCAGATTAAGCCAATTGGAAGGACTTGGAAGCATGATGGAGAAGGAGGAAGTAGAGTTTCCTCGATCTGGCATTCAATAGCAACCAAGGAAGGAGAATCTTGCTCCAAAGGAAGCGAAGGAGGCGGTGACCAAGGATACTTGGAAATCGATAGTTGGCGTGGTAGATGGAGCAGTTGAGGCAGAGGAACATGAGTTCTTCAAGGAGTCCATGAATTTTTTTGCCTTTAGTCTAGAAGATCTTGGAGTATTGAAGGGCAAGAAGTACGTATCAAGTTGACGAACAAAGCAACAATATATTGCAAGCCGTACAAGTATAGCAATGTTGAATGGAAGATGATACGTGCTCGTATGGAGGAGTTGGTGGTTGAAGGGCTATTGAAGTTGGCTCCACCAGATTGTGGATATGCATCGGTGATGGTTATGCGATCCAAGAAAGATATCTACTGTAATTGAACCAAGAAGAGAATTTTCAGGGACTATAAGAGGATTAATAAATTCACCAAGTTGGATCATTATGCCATGCCAACGTTGGAGGAGAACTTTGAGACTATTAGGCACGCCAAAGTGTTTAGTTTGTTGGACTTACGCTCTGGATTCCACCAAATTCGACAGAGACAGGAAGACAAGGAGAAGAGCGCGTTCTTGGGCATTGACAAAGATAGGACGGACCGGATGTTCCAATGGAAGTTCTTACCATTTGGATTGAAGAATGCCCTTGCCAAATTCCAGAAGGTTATGGACTGAGTATTCTCAGACTTGGACTTTGTGAGATGCTACATTGACGACATTGTTGTCTTTAGCAAGAATCAAAGGCAACATAGGCTGTACTTGATGAAAGTGTTTGCTAGAATAAGACTCCACAGTTTGAAATTGCACCTTGGTAAGTGCCAATTCTATTTCGATCGCATTGAATGCTTAGGCCACCTGATTTATTTAAGTGGATTGGGTGTGGTAGCTAGCAAGGTGGAAGTGGTGATGTCTATTCCTAGACCATGAGATGTTAATAGGCTACGGGCATTCTTGGAATAGTGTAACTATTATAGAAAGTTTGTAAAGACTTGTAGTGCTCTTGCAAAGCCATTGACCATGTTGACAAGGAATGGTCAACCTTGGACCTGGGGAGATGAGGAAGAGGCGGCCTATCAAGAGTTGAAGGACCGCTTGGCATCAACACCAATATTTTTGAGGCCAATAGCAGAAAGGGCATACAAGCTATATACGGACTAAAGCGCATTGAGAATCGGCGTGGTGTTGACGCAGATGGATGACGACGGGAAGGAGTTTGTGATCGCTTATGCCAATTGATTCAACAACAACGCGGAGGCTTAGTATTATTGATGTAAAAGGAGCAGAGAGGTGGTTTCACAAGCAAGTGAAAGACACATAAGGTAGTACAAACAATGCTTGGAATGAGATTTTGCCTTCTTTCAAAGGTCTTTACTTACACTACCACTTAGTGGCGTCTCATGTATCTTATAAGTAGCTTCTCAAGCAATTTGCAAGTCTCTTTATGCCAGCTCATCGCTACCCACTTGTCCTTGCTTATCCCATGCAAGACATGTAGGTTGGTCTCACCTCTTTGACCTTGCGCCATACATGTACCTCTCAAGTTCTTTTCACCCCTCCTCCATTTCTCCCCATTAACTTTTCCCTCTAAATCTACCTCAACAACTATTTACAATGCCGTAATAACTACAAGCAACTTTTGATTTGAACAAGTATAGCTTGTATGAAGGAGAAATATGGGCAATTGCTCATTTTCAGTGATATCTGTATGGTAATGTGTTTCTGTTGGTTACAGATTATTAACCTTTAAAGTGGTTGATGGAGTCTGACAAACTATCAAGGAAACTAGTACGGTGGGCCTTGATGTTGATGGCGTACGACTTCAAGGTGGTGCACAGAGCTAGATTGGTGAACATGGATGCCAACGGCATTAGCCGCATTCAAATTCTAAATGAAGCGAATGCTACACGCGCTAGGTGGCACGATGAGGATGAGGCCAATTGGTTGCCAAGTTAACATTGTTCGGCCTTTCCAAATGTGTTGGCAATGCGTGGAGATGACACCAGAGAAGCTACTCTGGCCACAGTAGATGAGGATGGCGGTGAAGAATCTAGAGGCAACAAAGACATATGTGAAGACATGAATGTGATGCACTTGCTGAAGAATGAAGAACTGGTGCAAAAGTGGTCCGCTAAGGAAAGAGATCAGGTCTCACAACCAGTAAAACGGTTCGTGTGGGACACGCATGAAGACCTTGGGTACTTTGGAATGCGGAGAACTTATAGCTTGCTTCAGTTTCACTATTGGTGGCAAGGAATGCAGTCACAAGTTCAAGCTTTGGTGGTCTAGTGCATGGTGTGTGATCGTGTGCGAGCATCTTTTAACGCTCCTATGCTACAATTGCAATCATTATTAATTATGGGCTTGGGATATAAGTGGAGCTTGGGACTTTGCATGTCCATTACCACTGACACCTTGATACAACAAGTATGTGTTAGTGGTCATTGTACACTTTTCAAAGTGGATAGAGTTGGTAGCCTTGCCTGATAAGTTCAGTCAAGGCCCCGCTTACTCTTTCCTTAATCGTGTTCAAAGTCGCTTTGGAGCTCTAGCGGAAGTTCTTACAGACTAAGGACGTGAGTTCTTGGATGAATTTCAAACATTGTGTGAGCAAGCAATGATAAATCACCACTCTACTTCAAGGGATCACCTTGAAGCGGATGGATTGGCGGAGCGCATGGTGCAAATCGTCAAGAGGGGGCTCCGGAAGTATAGTTTGAAGAAGAGACATGACCAGAATTGGAACTTACAGTTACTATGGATAGCTATGGGATGTTGGTTTAGTAAGCAAGCATCTTTGGCGTCCTTTTGTCCTTACTTCTTGTTGTGTGGAAGGCATCCGGTATTACCGAAGGCCATTCAGACAAGTGTTGACACAGTGTTGGCTTACATGGACAATCCAGATACATGGGCCCAAGTGTGAGCAATGGGTAGATTTGTTCAAACGAGTAATGCTCATGGCATTGGAGAATCTCTCCACTGCTAAACATCAGAACATGTTGCGATATGCTATGTTACTAGGAGGAGGCTACCGACTACAAGTGCGGCGTTTCACTCCTAGAAACTATGTGTATTTGCAGCAAGCAACGCCCAACACCTTGGATGTGACGGCGGAACGGGTGATTTTACGAGTTCGTGAGGTAAAGAACTTAGGAGTGTTATTGTTTAAGGGTCGTGATGGTAAGGTATAGAAGGATCACACGCTCGATTGCGCGCCTTGCCATCTGCCACATTGATGGCACGGTACACCCTAGTCTTTCTCACATCTCTGCTAGATTGCAATGTCGATTGTGTGGTAGTGTGAAACGAGCAGCCACAATGGTCATTTACAACTTCTGTTCTATGAGGCCGTATCTAGAATGTCTGACTAACTCCACCTCTTTTAGAAGTACTAGTGGGTCAATGGTCGTGTCCACAATGTTTAGCACATTAAGCGTCTACGTAGACAAGGTCTATCCATTACAAGTGTTAGAGGCGATTCACGATGGAGCTTCCATTGCACCCGCCCTATCCTTTGCCTATACGGCCTATTAGTGTCCTTTCTGTCGCTCAACTTGATTTCCATGGACTTGAGAGGTTTTCATCATCGGTTGTTCGTCCTATTTTAGTTAATTGTATGGTTCACCGGTGTAAAAGGGGCTTCAGCACGGGCAAAGGTGGGGAGTAAAGGGGTCCTTGTAGACCAATTACTAAATATTGTGGTCTAGATATTTACATATTTTTTCCTAGCCTAGGTTGTTGAGTGGTTATAGTTTCTTCTGTGAACTATTGTTTTCGTTGTTTATGAAGACAACAGTGATGGTTTAGTCACCGTTGCTTTGAGTTTGTTGTTAATTGTGCGCTCTCACCTTCTAGCACGATGTTATTTTTGAACAATGTATTTGTGCACGACAACTGTCACGATCAACGCACGGAGGCGTTTGTGTAGGTGATTTTTGGTTAGGAACCACTAGGAAGTTGTAGAGTTATCGGAAGGCGTACAACTTAGTTCTAATCAGTGATTAGGGTTAGGATCAGTGCCGTATGACGGCTAGGTCAACGGTGGTGTCTTTTGACACTTCATTGGGGAATTGGAGCCCCAAATGACCTCCACGTGTGGTTGACATAGACTCATCTTTCTCTAGTTGAGTCTCCCACGTGATGAGGTGAGGGTGTGTGTGCACACCGTTAGCCGCATCGTGATCATGCTATCACTCTTTAAGAGTGGCATGGACTCAACTTATTGTGATTTGTGAGTATTTTGCACTTATTTATTAGTAAAAGTGTCTTTGTAGACCAATTACTATATGTTGTGGTTTGGGCATGCCGCATTTATTTGTCTTTCCCTAGCCTAGGTTGTTGAGTGGTTGATAGTTTCTTTTGAGAACTATTGTTTTCGTTATTTACGGAGACAACAGTGATGGTTTAGTCACCGTTGCTCCGGGTTTGTTGTTAATTGTGCGCTCACATGTTGGCACGATGTGTTTGTGCACGACATGGAAATAACTATGTTGATTATGCACGGCTCCGACGTAGCAAGGAAGGGAGCACCCCTCCTAACATGGAAGAAATCAAATCCTTTGGATTTGATGATATCAACACCGTGTCCACCTTCCAAATGCAAGAAAAGACCAACAATGTGACCAAGAAGGAACTATTGGTGTTATTGGAAGAAAACAACAAGAAAATTTGGAAGGAGAATAGAGAGTATGCCGCTATGAAGAGCGATGAATTAACCCCTTAGAGCCCAATGTACGTGGGACGTACGTTTTGGATTTTGGGCAGGTTCCTTCAATTCAATTTTTTTTTCTCTGAAACTCTCATACTAGATTGTCCGTGATAAGAGCTCCATGGAGATATTTTTATTATTATTTTTGGATTCATGGTTTGAAAGTTAGTACCACTGAAAGTTAAAAATGGGGACTCTGGGCGGCTCCAAAATTTTGCTAGAAGTCTCTATTGACATTGAGCTTTTTCATACATGTAGAGAATTTTACTTTCTTCAAAGACGTCAATAATCAAATTCTTGTCTTTAGTGAAAAAAAAATTAACACATTTTTACACATTTCGGGCAAGAGGGAAAAAACTTCATCTTTTTTACATAAAACCTAGAGATTTTCATATTTTTCACTTTTTATTTTTTTGACAACAATGTGTGGTGTAAACCTTCCTATTGACGGTTTAGATTATCATTCTAAAACATATTAAATTCTCAAATTTTGTTTTGGAGAATTGACAATTTTTAAACCTCTACTCCTTGCACACTTGTTTTGAATATGCTACACCCTTTCTTTACGTCTAAATATCGTTTTAAACATAACTAACATTATGCTCAACACAATGGTAAAAGATTTAGACCTTGAGTAGTGCAAAAATTTGATACCAAGTGAAGTCAAAGTTTGTTGATCCACTCAATGCAAGGAAGAAAATGAACCATTGTTTTGACTTCAAACACTATAAGGGCCGCTTCACACTTGGTGGCCAAGTCGAGTGGCCGTCAATTTCTTCCAATGAGATTGCTAGAATGACCAAAGTCCGGACTTTGGGCCTTCACACTTGTGCCCAAACTCCAAAGGCCATCGTCCTACATGGCAACACTTTTGGGCTGTTTTGGCGCCAAAGCGACAGCCTCTCGAGCAAAACTTGGGCCGCCTATCATAGCGGACCCAAACTATAATCGAGAGTCCGTCGAATTTTTTATTAAAATAACAAAAAACTAACAAGATTTGGACTGATAGATGAAAGAGGCCAAATTTTTTGGCTCATTTTTTTTGGCGTAATGATATGGGGTTTGGACTTTGGACTTGGCCTTTGGGGCTTCTCACCACGGCCGGCCAAACCTTTAATCTTTATTATTTAATGTATTTTTTTGGCAAAAAAGTTTGGCCTCTCGCCATAGTTTGGCCACTCATTTTGACAGACCGTCACTCGACTTGGGCATAGTGTAAAGCGGCCCTAATCTTTCAATCCGTCCGGTCAAAAAGTATGAAATTTTGTGAGTATGTTACTTAATAAGTCTTTATAAAGATCCTACGGTCAAAAAGACAAATATAAGGTTTTATTTCCTTCCTTACTCATTGCACTAGAATCAACAATTTTGAAGTGTTTTTTGGTGTGAAATCGTCACCAACTTTTAGGGATTAAAGAAACAAATGGCAAGCGTGCAAGATTCTATGAAGGTTGCCCTTGCTACACTACAAGCCATGGCAAGTTATATGTCCACTCCAATGCTAGAAGATTGACGGCCAAACTAGATATGAGCAAAGACTACAAACTACTACAAAGATATCGTATAGTAATACATATCCATAGTATACTACATAATATAGTATTCAGACACTATACTAAATACTTAATAATATACACGCATACCAGTACATACTCGGTATATAAATACCATATTAGACACTACACTCAATACAAATATTATGTACCAAATACGGATATGGACAGAGATACAGATACAAAATTGAATATACATACAAAATAAATATATGTATGGGTACTAATACAATCCAATATAATACACCTGATGAAAATACATGCACAACCACATACATCCACACACACATGTACAAATATAGACATAACTACACATACAACCATAGACATACGTAAATACACAACAAGGTACACACACAAAATTATTATAGACATAATCATCTACACCCCTTACCGCCCAACTTCCTCCACAACCTCCTATAAAAAGTTTACACAATTGATAATACACACAAAAACATTACACAATTACATCCAAAGACAAATGATACCATCTACTCAAATTCCTACACATACACAATTATACCCACCTTCATACACACACAAACTACTTTCACAACCACAAATTCAAACCCAACTACCCACTCCAACACATATAAAACACAAATTTTTGCCTACAAAAATGCCTACAACATCCACACAAAAATAACTACCCACCACTCCACAACAACCTACAATCCCTACATAAACACACACATAAGACCAAACACATAGAAAAAATATAAGCACATAGAAACCTACATCCAAACTTACATACACAACCGCCTAAAATAAAACAATTACTTACATTAACAAAATCACATACATACACATAAACATAAACACACACACACATACACACAAATAAGAATCCACACACAAACACATACACAATAACATACACAAAAATAGCATGGAGAACTTCAAAACAAAGTTCTTTGAAGAAAGTACCACAAAAATCAACTCCCTAATTTACACTCTAGAAAATCATGACCAACTCTCTCAAACACAATGGCACGAAGTATGCCACACTTTAGACCTACCTATCAACAACATTTCCAAAACACTCAAACAAACTTGTAAAGCCCGACCCATACTACAAATGACAAATCAAACATCTCGACAAGGTGGTTATCAACCCTGAAAACTCTCTAAAACATGGAAACAACACCTAGCCACATACCACATAATACGAAAAACTATCCAAACGGTAAAAAATAATCCCCTAGGGCACAATCACCCTATTTGTAATGAAATACAAAACATCCAACATATCCAAATTTTGGCACCACCTCCCCCTCGTCTACCCCATGATACTTGGATAAATAACAATGCATTAATCACAAAAATGCAAACACACAAGCCCGAAAAATAATTACTAAATACACCAAAGAAAATATCAAAAAAACCATATCAAAATACGGACAAATCTACGAAACTAGCTCGAAGAAAATAAACCATAGTCTTCAAAAACACTAAATTCCCACCTTTAGATTGTATCACTGATCAATACAATAATATTTTAACCAACCCCAAAGACATTGCAAATGAGATATTTATTCAACAAACAAAAAATAATAGACCTACCGTACCTACATGAACTTCTTACCAGACCATCCAACTACATGTACATGTGCGGTAAGACAATACCCATGGCATGACCTTGATGGCTTCATTATAGAAAAACGTGGTGAACCACAAATCCGGCTACACACTTACTTTAACCGAGCCACATACGACACATGCCTCAGAAATCTAGGAAACAATAAAGCCTTAGGGCCAAATTGCATTTCAAATTCAATACTAAAACTAATGCCCCCGAGATTCCACAAACTTATCTCCCTATTCTTTTCTCATTGCTACAAACAAAAACAAATCCGGGGCTCATGGAAAACCACTTCTACAATATCATTATATGAAAAAGATGACCCCTCAATGCTTCCAAACCATAGACCAATTGCCTAAGCCAACACTATCTATAAACTCTTCACATGCACATTCACATCTTTATTATCCTCATACGGAGAAAAACATTAAATCCTACACGACATCCAAGAAGGCTTTTGTGCAGAAAAAGGTACAGCTAGACAACTCCAAACGATAATAGTTGCACTTAAAGGCGCAAGATTTACAAACCAAGACATATGTATTTTATACATAGACTTCAAAAATGCATTCGGCTCTATTGACCACATACAATTATTAGCAATAATGTCCGACCTCGGATACACCACTGACGCATTTGTACTAGTTGGAAACATCTACTCTCACTTGTCCACTTCATACGTTGGAGAAAATTTCAGAATAACTTGTCCCATTCCCATACAACGCAAAACTATACAAGGTGATATCTTAAGCCCATATTTACATATGATTTTTTTAAACCACTACTAAGATGGATGCAAAGAGAAATAACGGCTACACTTTTGGAATATCTCAAGTCACCATAAACTTGGCCGCATACGCTGACGATCTTGCCGATGTAACCGGTAAACTTAAATCACTACGAATCCAACTCAATAAAATTGATAGACTTTGCAATAAGTCCGGAATCGATGTTGGCACCCAAAAATGTGCCGCCACGGGGTGTCCAAACAAATCCAAAATGAACCCCACCGCATTCAAAGCACTTATACAAGCCGCCAACATCAAATATTGTAACCAACACATCCCCGTACTACATCAAAACGAAGCATACGTATATCTAGGTACAAATCTCATCCCCTCACTAAAGTCCAAGATATAAATTCACATCACTATCGCAAAACTTACTAAACAATGCAAAAACTAGTAACATGGCCAACCACCCTGACACAAAACATAAAAATGGTAGACACCGTATTTAGACCCGGAGTAGCATACAATTTCTACGTAGTCCGATACTCCATGCATGCTATTAAAAAATTGGACAAAAAAATCTTAGCCATAAAAATCTTAGCCATACAAAAATCCATTTGTGGCCTTCCCAAATGTATGTCAAATGTTATAACCCAACTCCAACAAAATTTATTTGAACTACAAGCTTTTTCCCTTAAAAATGCTTACCTTGCAATGTATAAGGGAACAACTCCAAAACGCACTCAACAATAAAGGTAGACTTCGCAAGATTTACAAAGGACTCACCCACTCCATCCTTGCCAAATACGGTGGCGCTAAAAATATCCCTAGAATAAACAAAGCCGATTGCATTAGATCACCAATCACCCAAACATTTTTTTTTAAAAAAATGAAGCAAAAGTTTATCTAAAAAGCACACTCACAGTTTTCTTCTTAGAATCCTCACCTTTGGAACAAATGTAGCTACAAGAAACCAAAATGACATAAGAATCAACCAACACCTCTCTCAAAAACTCTTACAAAAACTATTCTGAGTAAATATTACGAACTAAAATAAATTACACTACCAAATGGAACACAAATCATGAACCACAAAGACTTCAAAACTTTCCATGCTACACCATCCAAACTAATAAAGAGCGCGCTTAATATTGCATAACATCTATTTTGCTACCCCCCGTGTCCTAATACATGCACCTCACCATGCCCCACACATCCAAACCCCTACACACTCAAAGACACATTTATCACCACCAACAACAACATCCAACCTAGAAACAACCTCCCGACAATCATCCCCCCACACACACCATATACACTCTTTCCTCCCCCCCAATACACATTCTCAAAAATCCATCTACATACCCCGTAGACCTCATTATTAACCATAAACATAAAAAGCATATGGACCCCAACAAAGTTATGAAGAATGATACTAAATATTTATGCCAATGGCAACACAATAATAATACCTACAACAAATGGTTACCCCAACAAAACCTCTTCCCATGGCATGACCAAAACACCTCCATTCATAACTCTACAAAACTAACACAAAATTATAAAAACACCCAAAACAAATTCTACTTAGAAATCACTCAAGCACACCATCCTCAAGAGCAATTTCAAGACTCAAGATCCGTTACCCCACCCATAATCATTATCCTTTTTAATATATATACAACCAAAGGCAACCTGGAAATGACATTTTCACATCAAGGGGTACAATTGAAATTAACCCCTAAATTTCCAAGAGTCCTCTCAAGGGACTCTAGAAGGTTCGGGCAAGTTCATGTGGTGTCAATTTACAACATTTTTCTTTGAAATTTTCAGTGAAGATGGAAGTCACCAAAATCTTTGTGTGAGTTCAAGTTTTTCCTCAATCCAACATTTAATGAAAAAGTTATAGGGTTTTGAAGTTCAAAATGGTTAGAGCGGGCATGTCGGGCAACTCCAAAAACTTTTGCTAGGACACTCTATTAAATGTGAGATTTTCAATACTAGCAAATTATATTATTTCCTTTCATATTATCAAAAAAAATCTCTTGTCTTATGTGGAAAATAGCATAAAAATTTAAGTCAAACATTTTCACACATTGTCACACATTGTTGGGCAAGGTACCAAAAAACTTCTTCTTTTCCACATTAAACTTAGAGATCTTCTTGTTTTTCACATTTTATTTTTTCCATAGCATTATATGGTGTGAAACTTTGCATTGACCGTTTGGATTCTCATTCTAAAACATATTAAGTTCACAAAAAATATAACATGAATTGACATTATTTTGAACCTCCACTACTTCCACAATTTTTTTGAATATTCTACACCCCACCTCTACCTCTAAAATATGGTGTACAAGGAACTAGTATCATCTTTAACATGATGGAAATGAAATTAGACCTTGTGTAGCGCAAATGTTTGACACCAAGTGAAGTCAAAGTCTGCTGATCCACTAAACCCAGGAAAGAAAATGAACCTTTTTTCTACTTTAAACACTATTATCTTCGAATCCGTCCGGCCAAAGTTATGAAATTTTGTGAATATGTTACTAAAAACGTCTTAATTGAGATCCTATGATTAAAATTAGAAATAAAAGTTTTACGTTTCTTCCTTACTCATTGCACTATAACTAGCAGTTTTGAAGTGTTTTTGGTGCGAGATTGTCAAAGAAATTTAGGGGTCAACAAAGACCACGCTCGTATATACGAAGACAACGGGAGGCATCTAATCTCAATTCCCGTCACTAGACTCCAATGACTATGGAACCAATACCATAACAAATTACAAACTTTCACAAATATAAAACCAATAATCCAACCATTTGAAACTGAAATAATTTGGCTGTACCAAAGATATAAATATGGCATCCCAAAAAATGACCCCCCCCCAAACTAGCACATTACACATTACCCACACCCATTCTAGACTCACAAATCTCATCCTTCATCATCCAACACTTTTACTTTTCATCCGCCATCACATGCTCCATTCTACTTACTAAGTTCTATTCACCTTTCGAAAGAAATAATTTTTTTTGGCTCAATAGGAAATGCCTCTAACCACAAATGGATTAGAAATGGTATTGCACACCTCCACAACATAGAAGAACCACAACAAGTAATACATTGGGCAAGACCTCCGGCCAAAAATGATCCAAACTCTACCTCCACTATTTTTATTACACCGGACAATAATTGGTACCAAAACTTCAACCCACACTTAGGCCTATTTTTACACTCTCACATCATAGCTCTCTTTGAGACAAACTCGGTACCATATGAAGAACCCACCTTACCACTCAAATTATTAAATAAATGTAGGCTTGAATCATCTACCATACAAATACTATGCATACACCATCAAAACAATAACATTCGTCCGGCGGAACAACTTGTCACACTCACCTCCATAACAAACAACCTCAACATAAGCCGACTATATACAAAAATAGCTCCACCTACACCTCTCCAAACCCCAACAAACCATAACAAAAAACGGTCCCAATTTAGATATGTCAATACAACACAAACCCACATCACCACACCACCCCCCTATCCACATATCAAAACCATACCCCCTTAAAGTTTGCCCCCGCATATAGTTACTATATAAATGGTTCTTTTAAAGAACCAACAGAAGTCAACCCGAGACATTGGCATAGAGAAAAAGTTGGATATGATATATACAACTCAATCAAAGCAATAAAAGTTATTCAATAGACTACATGGACTTCAAAATATCCTCAGAGCAGAAATGATGGCCCTCCATAAAACTCTCTTCATTATCACTACACAATATGCTAATGAACATGCACAAATCTTTACAAATTGTATAAACGTATTGTATCTATTAAACACACAAATAACACATCCTACCCTCCACACTAGCCACCTCGACCAAGCCACACTGACATTTATGGTTCAAAATGCTTCAATATTGAACTCAAACTACAACCCTCCATAAGGTTAGAGCACATGTCAATATAGAACAGAAGAAACAAGCGGATACTCTAGCCAAAGGCCCAAAGAAGGACTAGGTAAATTCCATTGAAATGCCAAACATCCGCATGAACACGCCCACGCTACCCCATAGTCAAGTAGAGGCACTCAATTCCGATCACTTAAGCCGGTTGGGGACTAAAATGACATTGTATGTCAAAAACATTTATGTAGAAAGATGCGGAATTAGAAATGGAACTCAACAAATATTTTTTCAAAACTGATTACATAGATTTGGAATTGGTATAGAATTTAGAAACCAAGAAACCATCGGAGCCTATAATCAAACTATAGAGCAGGTGAGATTTGGTGCCCTCCTTTGCCCAATGCCAATAAGTAAGAGTGAGTAAAAAGAGAGAAGACATGCCATGGATAACCAACTCATGGAGGTACCTAATGTTGACCGGCCTTATTCAACTTTTGAGGCAAGGCCACCAATGAGAGCTCAATTAAGGTGGAGCAATCCAAAATTGCACACTTCATGACCCAATGGCAATAATGACTCGAGTTTTCAGATTTTGAGTTATCGGTTTTCGGCCGCTTCATGCACCATTTCATGCACCATTCCATGCATACTTTTACTGATTGAAATTGAGTGGCCGATTGAAATTGAGTGCCTCTACCTAACCTTCAAAGATAATGTTGGTCTTCTACGGAAGACACCCCAAACAAAGGCCCCATAAGATAAATACCTAAAAAACAAGATCTAACTAACAACCTTGATCTAATCTCAAAAAGTCTCCCTTACATAGACAAGTGGACCGATAATAACGCCGTTGATAACGAACTCTCTACAAACTTTTGGAAAAATCCCACAATTACAAGTTCACAAAAAACATGCCTTATCAATCTTTGTACTGGACAATACATGGAAAATGCCCGCAAACAAACTCTTCTTTGGAATAGAACAATTTCCATCTATAACATGGCCAATATGCACCTTCATTGACCCAGACACATGGTTACACGTACTCTTCAAATGCCAAAACCAACATATACACTACCTAATTGTCGAAAAGGCACAATAAAGCGGTATGAGAAATCCGTATATTAATAATATCCTTTATTAAATCACAATGCTTTATATTTATGAACGTTCGAACCTTCAGCAACAAACCACAAGAAAATATAGTCCCTTCATGGCTACTCCCATGCACATGTGGAACATAAATATGTCACTATATTTGAGTTATTTGTAAAGGGAACTGGTCTTTTGTCCTCCTTTTTTCATGCAAAAGAGAATCTAACCTATATTTGAGTGTAGCCGCAAAGTAATCCTGTGAAAAAAATTCAGGGTTTGAGGGTTTTGAGGAGGTGTTATTTATGGCACAAGTGGCACAAATCTCCCAAAAAAAACACAAGAACAATCATGAACGTCATGACACTCTGGCATGTATCCTACATCCTAGAGTTGTGCATGATGTGAAGGGTCAATGATTGCTTAAAATAAAAGCCAGGCACAAACTCGAGTGTGGGAATTCTAAGGCTCAAAAACTAGTCTATCCAGTGTTCTATTCTAGGTCTACAGTGAAACCCTACCAATGGACTCGGCGACCCTGGCTTTTCCATTTTACAGGTTAGAAACTGAGGATTTGGGGTACTTTGCGGATAACTCTATTGTCAAATTCAAACCAGACGTACTATGTGTAAAAGGACTACCATATAGAGGCCCCCCACCTGACCACGTAAACACAATCCTTACTATCCAATTTATTGAATTCAAATATTGTAATGATAGATTTTTTCCAAAATCAATTGAATTTTTTTTTAATAAATACCAACCACTTATTAATGACATTGCAGTTCTTGGATGGAAAGTTGAACCCCTTATTTTCATCACCGTTGGAGCTAGAGCCACTACCTTTATTCCCTTTATAAAATGTCTTGAAAAAACATTCAATATCCCTAATAATCCAATTAAAATAGACATTCACAAAAATTAACACCATTGCTACCGAACATGCGATGTCCATACTCCTACACAAACGGAAATTTGAAAATAATCAACCTCTCCTAGAATTAAATGATACCCCTCAAACCCTCTTAAAATCACACTTTTAACCTTCACATATCACCTCTTCAAGTTGAGCCGTGTGACTTTGAGGCGAGGGAGAATTGACCCCCTCGCTTGTCCTTGCCCGTGGGGGTCACGATGTGGTGGGGCCAAACCTCGCCCCTATTTTGTTTTTGGATGGGGCCCTATTTATAGCAAAGAGGGTCTTCTACGGTAAACAAAGCCCAAAGGCTTCAAATTTGTAAAAAAAATCCGAAAAAAGCCTCTGGACCCCCCAAAATAAGAGGGCCAGAAAAATGACCCCATGCAATTAAGGTGGGGGCCCACCTCGGGCAAGGACGAGCAAGGGGGTCAATTCTCCCTGGCCGTGACTTTGATGGGTCCTTGATCCTTGGTTACTACACTAAAGATCACATTTAGTGTAATGCTCAGTAAATGACTTGTAAATGTGATAAGTTTTTACTTTAAGTGAACATTTTTACCAACTATGTTTATAATGATCCTCTTATATGAATACCATAGAGAGTTG
This sequence comes from Bryoerythrophyllum caledonicum, assembly GCA_963971425.1. Taxonomy (NCBI): domain Eukaryota; kingdom Viridiplantae; phylum Streptophyta; class Bryopsida; order Pottiales; family Pottiaceae; genus Bryoerythrophyllum; species Bryoerythrophyllum caledonicum. Next base: position 17,455,716 of record OZ020517.1, read on the forward strand.
TGCTCTTGGTAAAAATTGGCATCAAGAGTAAAAACTTATCGCATTTACAAGTCATTTACTGAGCATTACACTAAATGTGATCTTTAGTGTAGTTACTGGTATTGGTTACAAGTTATATAGTGTCTATCCTCAAGAGGGGGGAGTAATTCCATACTACTAAACCTATGTCTAGCGGACATTGATTTAGTGGTGGTATGAATAGACACTTTATTCACTCGGGCCTCTTTCTAGTAACTAGTAACCAAGGATTGGAGTTCTTTGTATATATATATATACCCCTTCCACAAGCCCCTCTACAGACCCCACTCTCCTACCTGCCCACCTACTGACCCACCTACCTACCTACCTACCAACCTGCCATATTCACGGCAAGCAGCGTGTGTGTGCGCTTCCTTAATTTCGCAGCGCATCGCTCGCGACATTACTTATTCACAATTCATCGTCTTGTTGCCCCAGACATTTCCGCAGCCAGCCAGCCAACTCGCTCACTCTTCCCACTCCAATTGCGCGCCCGGCGCTCATCATCTCGCCCTATCAACGCACTTTCTGCAACAACCTCACTGGCTCTCTCTCTCTCTCTCTCTCTCTCTCTCTCTCTCTCTCTCTCTCTCTCTCTCTCTCTCTCTCTCTCTCGCTTTCTCGCAGCAGTCTTAGGATTTTTTTTCTCTCTCGGTATACTTGCACATGCCGGTGCGAGCCGGCGCGGCGTCTGCTTCCTCTGGGGCTTCTGGTAGTGGGGGAGCTGTGAAGTGAGGAATTTGCGAGGTTTGGGTTGGTTGCGGTGATGTTTTTGGAGATGACGACGGGGGGCGTGAACCACAAGCGCCAGGCGCAGAACTTCGTCGCGGAGCTGACGGGCGGGTGTGCCGTGAGGCGGGAGCAGCAGCATGGGTGCTCCGGCTACGGCGGTGGCGACGCCGTGGCACACTCCTACGTGCACGCGGACGAGCTTCCCGTGCCCATGTTTGGCGTGGACTTGAACCTGCGGTGCACGTTCTGGAACAGGTGAGGGAGAGAGAGAGAGAGGGAGAAGGTTTCTTGGTGGAATTTGTGAGAAGGCATTGTGAGAGGATCGTTGATTGAATTGGGTGAGTGGAGGTGGGTTCTGGTAGTTGAGTTGGCGATCCGCTTGGAGCCCCTACTGGTGGGTGGCGTCTCGATCGCGTTAGAGAGCGTCGTTGAAAGGGAAGGTGGGGTCTTGGGAGTGAGTGAGTGGGAATTTCTTGCAACAACACGGATTTGGGAGTGAAATCGGGGGTTGCTGATGTATAGTTTCGTTGGTTGGTTTTCAGACGTGCGACTGAGGCGACTGGGTGGAGCGATACTGAGGTGCTGGGGAATCCGAGGTTCACCGCGACTATTTTCAGCCACCAGAAGGACAGCGAGAAGTGAGTGCTTTGTTAAGTTGTTTGGCGATCTCGTGAGTGGAGTGTTTCTTGGATCCTAAACGTGGTGTGATTGAATTCTTCTTCCTCTTTCAGGGACTGCGTTGAGCTTCTGAAGGCCGCGTTGGACAGCAGCGACGGCGTCCAGGAGATTTGGACGCTGAAGACCAAGTGGGGGAGCGAGGTGATCGCGGCGCTGATGGCCAATGCGCACACGGACAGCATGGGAGCCCCGTGCGGCGTTGTGTGCGTGATCATGCCTCTGGGTGCGTCTCAGCAGCCGAGCCTGAAGCTGGACGTGAGCAATGTGAGCGCCCTGGACCACCTGAGCCTCTTGGACCTGGAGGAGGACGTGAACAGCTACGGCAGCCCTCGCGAGGAGGACTCGTTCCTGGCCGCGCTCGAGCAGCCCCCGTCGCCCTACTTCGACGGCTCCGTGCGCTGCGACCTGTACGGCGACCCGGCACACACGTTCTACGAGCCCGAGAGCTCCTCCATGTGCTCCCAGGACTGGTGCAAGAGCGAGCAGAGCCCGGATGCCAGCAAGGCCAGCCGCAACAGCCTGGAGCGCAGCAGCCTCACGCAGGCCCGCGCCATGGTGGTGGTCCCCGACGCCCGCGACCGCAAGTCCCTCAACCTCATGCTCGAGCGCTGCGGCTTCGAAGTCTCCTGCGTCTCCAGCGGCCGCGAGGCCCTCTGGACCTTCGAGCAGAGCATGCAAGACCCCGAAGGCTTCTCCATCGTGTTCGTCAACCTCGACAGCGCGCGCAGCGACGACTACGTCCTCATCCGCCACCTCCGCACCATGGAATCCAACTCTACACCCCCCAACATCACCTCCCAAGTCGTCATCGTCGCCATCACCCACCTCAACAGGTAACAGCACCCCCTCTCCTCTCTCCTCTCCTCCTCTCTGTTCTCCTCTCCTCTCTCCCCTTCTCTCCTTGCAACCTGTTTCTAACTACCCGCATTCTGTTCACAGATGGCAAGACTCCACCCAGAGAGATATCTCCGCGACACAGAAGGACATGTCGGCCGGTCTGGACGCGATCATGAACTACCCGCTGCGCGTGCAGCAGCTGCGCGACACGCTCAACTCGCTGGGCGTGCAGATCGACCACCTCGACTTCGGCAACAAAACGCTCCGGGCGTCCTTCAACTCGTGGAACAACCCGCTCATCCTCGCCAGATAGCACAGCATGGATTATCTTAGTAGTAAATTTTAGGTACGCATACTACCAATTCGAAATTTCCCTCTGGTTCCTTCCATCTTTTAAGTGAAGTGACCAGCCACCCTCTGCTCGGTAGATCCTCAAATTTTAGGGGCGGCTCTCTGGGATAATGGAGTCTAGCAGCTTCGCTTTTGGTGCGACGTGAGCGAAGCGTATTCTAGGTAGTTTCACTTCGGTTCCCTCAAATTCAGTAGGCTCGGATCTCTAGAGTGATCACTTGGGCCCTGTACAAGACAACAACAACAACCACAACATCTGGATGACAAGAAGGTGTAGCTTTGCAAACCTCGGTCGCCGATGTTCCTGTATTTACAACGTATGATTTTTCTTCCATACTATACCAATCATAAAAGCTGGTCAGTTCCACAGGTCTTCGTACCTACATCCCATCTCTCGCTTCCATTGTAAAGTGCATTGTTTGTGCACTGCTAGCAACTGTGTTGGTTTGGAGGGTAGGGTCTCCGATTTGTTGAATTTGCAGTTTTTCTTCCATACTATATCAATCACAAAAGCTGGTCGGTTCACAGGTCTTCGTTTCTACATCCCATCTCTCGCTACATTTTGTGCACTGATAGTAACTGTGTTGGTTTGGAAGGTAGATCTTATGTAGAGTCTCCGATTTGAGGTTTTTGCTCTGCACCCATGTTCTCGAATTTGTGGTTGCCTTTTCCACATTACACCAGTCATAAAGATGGTCAGATTCACAGGTGTTAGTGTGTAAAACCCATGTAACTGTGTTGGTTTGGAAGAAGGTAGAGTTTACATTGAGGGTTGTTTTGCACCCATTTTGTTGCAAAAATGTCTGGTCCTTGAATCTGCCTTGGTTGGCTACAAACTGTACATCTGACAGCGTGTCCGGCAGTTGACTGTTATAAACAAATCACAGTTGTTAATCACTAAGTTTCCAAGAGTCCCCTTGGGAACTTTAAAAGTTTTGGATAGGTTCCTACCATGTTAATTCAGAACATGATTCTTTGATTTTTATTTTTACGGTAGATGGACATTGCCAAAAGCTTTCTATCATAATATTTTTTCCTGTATTGGACATTTAATGCAAAAGTTATGCCATCTTAAAGCAGAACTTCTCGAGTGTAGGTACGATGGACAACTCCAAAAACTTTTGCTAGGACACTTTATTGAATGTGAGATTTTCAACACTACACTAAAATTGATGTTTAGTGTAGTATACACTAAATGCAAACCCATACACCAATTGCGAACACCGCATTTAATGTAGTGACATAACCGTACACTAAATGCCATCTACTACTCTATTTGTCAATTCTGGTGAAGATCTCAATTTTTTTTTTCACTTGTGCACATTTAGTGTATCAATAGTAGAAGTACAAAAAATGGTTCAACACTTGAGGGCTGCCAAGGTATCTTATCAACAATCATCTGATGAATATAACTCATTCAATCTTTGTCCAAATTGGGCATATGAGGTATTTTTTGACATATCAGAAAATGTAGATGTCAAAAAACACCTCACATGCCCAATTTGGACAAAAATTGAATAAGTTATGGCCTTTTGAAAGTTGAGAATGAGGAGAAGCATGGCTGCTTGCTGAAAATCACAGATTAAGGGCGTTTCTAATAAAGATTGCATTATAAATTATTCTTACTTGTGGACATTTAGTGCATCAAAAGTGAAGAAGGTTTTAAGTAATCAACGATTTGCAACAAAAATATTCCAAAAAAAATTGTACATATGGAAGGAAAGTGAAATTGCAACTTTTAAAAAAAACATTTGGAAGAAAAGTATTGGAAAAGAAGAACTTAGAAATAAAATAAAAGTGAAATTGCAACTTGAAATTTTTGTTTAAACTAGCAATTTGCGCTTGCTTTGCAATGCATTAGTCCAACCATTTTAATGTAGTTTTTATATTACAAACTATAAAAAAAAGTAACATGATTCACTTCGCGGTTGAGTGCAGCGTTTCTGTAGTTCACTGCACCATTGAGTGCAGCGTTTCTGTAGTTCATTGCACCGTTGAGTGCAGCGTTTCTGTAGTTCACTGCACCGTTGACTGCATGGTTGATCGCAGCGTGCTTCACTACGTAGATTATGATTTTAGAAGTATGATTGCGAGAAAAATATTGGAAAAATCAGAATTTAACAAGGGGAAGAAAAGAAAATTGGAACATAAGAAAAAAGAAAGATTTGGAAGAAAAATATTGGAAACCTAGGAACATAGACATGGGAGGTAAGGAGAAGTGCCCCTTAATTCCTAAAGCTCCTCATCAATTTCACATCAAACACACTTCAAAATTGTTGATTCTAGTGCCATGAGTAAGGAAGGAAACACAAGCTTTTCTTTCCATTTTTAATCATAAGATCTCAATAAATACTTATTAAGGAACCTACTCACAATATTTCATCAACTTTGATTGGACAAATTGAAAGATTACAGTGGTAGAAGTAGGAAAAACATTTCATTTCCTTCCATGTGTTGAGTAAATCAGCACACATTGACTTCACTTGTTGTCAAATTTTTGTACTACACAAGGTCTAAATTCAATCATAGCATGGTATTAATTCCTTGTACACCAATTTTTAGAAGTTAAGAAGGGGTGTAGCATATTCAAAAAAATTATGCGAGGATTGGAGGTTCAGAAATGGCCAACTCACGTTTTATTTTTTGTGAACTATATATTTTTTATAATGTCATTCCAAATGGTCAATAAGGAGATTTACACCACATCTTGTAGTAAACAAAACAAAAAATATAAATATTTCTAAGCTTTTAGAGGAAAAGAAGATCCCTCCTTGCCCAACAATGTATGCAAATGTTTGAATTGGGTTAACATGCTTTTTTTACACTATAGAGAAGAATGTTTTTGGACATCTTCAAAGAAGGTAGTATTCTTTATATTCAAGAAAAATCACAATGTGAACAAAAACTTTTAGCAATAAAGTTTGAGCTGCCCACCGTCCCCATTTGTGGCTTTGAATGGTACTAACTTTCATACCATGATTCGAATAAAAATAATAAAAATACCTCCACAAACCTCTTATCAGGGACCACTTGGTATAAAATGTTCAAAAAGAAAGTTTTCTTTTGGATTTTAGGAACTTGCCGAAAATGAAGATTGTCTCGACCCCCCCCCAAAAGGGACATGGTTCTTTAGGGGTGGAGATAAAAGAAAGATTTGGAAGAAAAATATTGGGAAAATAATAAGAATATAGACACGGAAGGAAAGTAAATTCCCAACTTAACCTCTAAATGAAAAAAGTCTCAACGTCAATTTGTTTAAATCTTGGGCACGTTCCTATGGCTCCAATATATATTTATAATTTTCAACATTTTTTAAAATGTTGTTAGAAGAATAAAGGTACATAAGAATATTATTATTAATTTTTATCGGACCTATGGATAAAAAGTAATGCCATATTAAAGAAAAACTTCTCGAGTGCCAGCCTGTCCGACAACGTATTCTATGACACTCTTGTTTATGTGATAAATAGCATAGTAACCCACGTCAAACCTTTTCTCACATTGTCACACATTGTCGGGCAAGGTACCAAAAAACTTCCTTATTTCCCACATAAAACTTTGAGGTCTTCATATTTTTTATATAATAGTTTTTTTAATATAAGATGTGATGTAAGCCTTCTTACTAGCCGTTTGGATTTTCATTCAAAAACATATGAAGTTCACAAAATATAAAATGTGAATTGACAAATTTTGCACAACCACTTATTTCAGATGTTTTTTGAATATGCTACACTTCTTCTCTACCTCTAAAAATTGGTGTATAAGGAAACAATATAATGCTTGACATGATGGTAATGAGTTTAGACCTTATGTAGTATAAAAAATGGACGTCAAGTGAAATCAAAGTCTGTTGATCTATTGAATGTAGGGAAGAAATGAAACCGCTGCTCTACTTCTAACACTATAATCTTTCAATCCGTGCCGTCAAAGTTTATGAGATTTTGTGAGTATGTTTTTTTGCTATGTTGTAATTAAGATTCTATGGTTAAGATGGAAATAAAAGTTTTTGTTTCTTTCCTTATTCATTGCCCAAGAATCAATGGTTTAAAAGTGTTTTTAATGTGAAACCGTAAAGGAAACTTAAGGATTAGGAGAAAATAAAAACATGCAAGAAATACATTGGGAAAACATAAGAACTTATATTTTAAGGAGAAAAGGATGTAAAAACAAAACTTTATAATAAAAAAGAAACTTAAAGATAGAATAATTTGCCTATAACAAATTAGGCATTTCTAGTCCATCAAAGTATGGACAGTGCCTTGCAATGATAACATGGAATTAAGCAATTATGCACTTAGCCAAGTGCATTGACTGGCGGTGACTAACGGCAACTTATGACTCAAAACTTGAGGGGGAAAAAACATTTGGGACAATTTTTATTTTTTACTTTCATTGAAATGACATGTCTTTTGCGTTAATTATTAGTTCTTGAAGGTCAAGTCAGTGATATATTTTGTTCTATTTTTCTCTCTATCTTATATGACTTTTTATAGAATACATGATTCATAGTCTAATCTACGATTCCTTTTACAAAACTTCAATCATGTATGTAAAGTTATTATATATATGTTTTGTATTATTATAGGATTTTATGTAATCTCACTACAAATGCAATTTATAAGAGATACCAAAATAAAGCATGCATCTCCGTGAAAAAAGGAAAAACTATTTACTATAGTCAAAAGTTGACATAATCAAACACATTAAAACTATCCTAACACAAAACAATCACATATGTCATACAATCCAGTCTAAATACAATAAAGCATCCCTTGCGGCAACTACATAAGTTTGTTGAAGGGCATTATATTTAGCTGTGTGCTATGAAACAACATGTCTACTTGACAATAATACAACTCCAAGGCTCATCACTCATCCTCTACCAAAGCAACTCATTGCTCAGATTCCATGCATGATGGGCCAAATCCTGCATGTTCTTTGCGAGTTTCTTAACCGAAACATTTCCACCCTATCCCATGGGCAACCTATGCGCTGCACTTGCCGCACTCACTAAAGCAATAGCCTTTTGAACATCGTCCGAGTGGATGAGCTATTAGGCCTCCCATATAGATCTCAGATTTGGTCTGATAGGTTGTTAAATTCTTCGTCTTCTGCTGCCACGGCCGATAAATTCACTAAATCATCTAGCATAGATGCGGAGGTCCTACGATGAGATTCAGTTGTTCTGAGCCCTAACCTAGGAATTGTGTCTCCGGATCCCAAGCCGCTTCTAGTCAACCTTCTACCGCTTCCATCCAAAATCGAGGGGCCTCCCTAAAAGAAGAAGCTATATTCTTCTCATCACGTCGTGGCCGCTTCAAAAGACGTCTTCTTGCTAAAGGTGGAATATGAGATGTAGGCTACTCAAAAATTTTGGCGTGATGATGATCTTCACGCTCTCTCCTCTCCTCCATTGGCCGCCAATCCAGCTTCAACGGACGTACAAGAACAAGATAAATTGGTTTTGTCTCTTCATGTTTTGTTGGTAGATTATAAGTTGTTGCACGTGTTGGATCCATCTCCCGTGATGCCTCATATCTAATATGCTCCTCCATCATCCTCTTAGCTTTCAGCACCATCTTCGGCGATAATCCCAAACATTCCAAAACATTATTATGTCTAGCAATATGTACCGCATGAGATATGCTCACCCAAAACGCTTGTAGTGATTTGAGAAATTTCACTTGCCCTTGAACCTAAAGCAAATTTGCAGGTACGGGTGCAAAAAGTAGTTCCTTAGAGAAAAAAGTCCTAATCCCTAATTGACTAGGACCGGGAACGCACGTCACATATATCATATCTTCACGTTGAAGCAAAATTGCTTGGATTTCGCCAAAACGCTTCTCCAACGTTGATGTACGCTTCCCTAGATGAAAGGGATTACATGTCACCTACAAGAATGCCTTTAACGGCTCCACTTCCTCGATTCACCAGCCGTGGTTCTCCTAGACATAGTCAATCGTTGTTGGTGCCATAACGCTACACTTTAAAAAACCTGTACCTCCTTACAGAGCAATAGTAATTGTTAGAATGGTGTAAGATTTTTCCATCCGTGTTAGATTTGTATTCTAAGAGAGTGTCCATCTTCATCAAAAGATATTCATTTTACATGATCATGAAGAGATAAATATTCCAACAATTAACATTTAACCATACAATGTCAATAAAAACTTATAAGGTAACGTACTCACAACATTTCATAAACTTTGACCGCAAAGGTTGAAATATTCTAGTGTTTCTTGTAGTACAATATTTTCATTTTTTTCTATGCATAATTCGATCACGAGACTTTGAATTCACTTGGAGACCATTTTTTTGTACTACACAAAGTCTAAATTCATTAACATCGTATTAAGTATGTTGTTAATTTGTTGTACACCAATGTTTGAAAGTACGGAAGGATGTAGCATATTCAAAACAATCAAACAAAGGTAGAGAAGGAGAAAATTTCTTGTTATCAATTTTTAATCAAAGCTACATATGTTTTTGATCTAAAAGGCCAACACAAAGGTTTAACCCCTAAAGTTTCAAAGCCCTCAAAACTGCCCTTTTTCAATGCAAGGTGAAAATTTTTAACTTTTGACAAATTTTCGAATATGTAACCGTAAGATCTAGTACCTAACTTGTACATGTACATGCATACCGAATCTTAGATTCAAATCCCTCTCCATTTGTGAGATCATAATGTTCAAAGTTGAAAAAAAAAGATTTTTTCCTTGTTGTAGAATGGAAAACTAATGTTTTGGGGGCCAAAAAAACCAATTTTGAAAGAAAATTTGACATGAGGCTCTTCAAATTCTTGTTCCTATGTGAGTAAGGAATATGTCCATATAATTTTTACCCTCATAGGACCTATAAAACCTAAAGAAATGCTTAATTTTTCACATGGAGGTATGCTGAAATACAAATACAAATGCCCATTTTAAACAATTAAAAAGGCATGTAAAAAATTATCTGATTGAAAATTCAAACGGTGAGATCATACTTTACTACCTCTTTTACATGTACGAAAAAAAAAATTCGAAAAAAAGTAAAATCTCAAGTTTTGGTGAATTTTTGAAGTTACTGCGATCTGATTGATTTTGGGCAGATTTTGAGAATAAATGAGCATATACCGCAGTTCTGGGCAGATTTCAGCATGCCCTAACAGTGTTTTCAAACTTTGACCGTGAATATCTCCTAAAGTATGAGGAATTTTGAAGCATGAATGGTGTCATTTTAAAGGTATGGGAAAAATCTACAACCTCCTAAAATTGTAACTTCATACGATCTAAATTTAGTAACTGAGAGCCTGACCAGAGTCAGATCGACCACATTCTGGTCGATGTCGACTTTAGGGGTTAAACCACATCCTCTAGTAGAAAAAAAAACAATTTCAAAGTGTTTTTTAAGTGGAATTGTCAAAGAAATTTAGGAGTCAAGAAAATACAATAATATTTTGTCTAATTAAGGTATAAAATGAGTAATATTTAGGAAAAGTATTAAAATAAAGAAAACCGTTTATGAATATGAACAAAAATTAGTGAAAAAAAAGCCTAGGTAGGAAGGGGCAGGTAGGAAGGGGCAGGTAGGAAGGGGCAGGTAGGAAGGGGCGGGTAGGTCAAGGTAGGAAGTCGGGTAGGAAGGGACGGTTGCCTCTTCAGGGATGTGCGCGCGCACACCCCTGCACCATATCTCTACATCAAACCGTCATGTCAGGGTTTCAGGGAGGCGGCGCTTTCTAGGGTTTTATCGCTAACTTATGACAGAAAGGACGAGATCCGCACCAGCGTCGCCGTTGCCAACAAGAGGTCTACGAGCACGTCGAGCACGATGACCGCGAGGGCGACGAGCACAACATATGCGATCACGAGGGCAGTACACACGTCTGCTTAACGGGCACAAGGGCAAGGAGCACGACGTTGAAGACCACAAGAGCGCAATAGTGGTGCAATAGGACAACGCGGAGGCACTAGGAGACCACGATTGATGTGCACAATCGCTGAGCACGATCGATGTGCACAAGGAGAGCACAATTGATGTGCACAAGGAGAGCACGATCGATGTGCACAAAGAGAGGACGATCGCGGTGCAAGAGGAGAGCACGGTGGCACGAGGTACAGAGCGCGGTGGCACAAGGAACAGAGCGCGGTGCGAGAAGTGAGGGCGGAGGAGACGTCGAGGGCGACGCACACAATACGCAGGCGCACAAGTTGACGACCATGTCCACGAGCACGTCGTAGTTCACGAGCACGTCGCAGTGCACGAGCGTAAGCAAGGGAGGAGGGAGGAGAGAGGTAAGGGAACACACCTTCGATTATGGTTGCAGCACGTCGTCTTCTCCGCACGTCCGGATCATCATAGGGCTCTGTAAGATTTGTGGCTTAACTTTGGGGTTGTTGGGGTGTGCGCGCACACACCCCAGGTGGCGCCGTCCGCATTTTCTGGCAACTCTAGGGTTTACACACCACGCGGCGCAATCCGTTTTTTTCGGGATTTTCAGCGATAGGGTTTATTGCCGCTTTAGGGATGGCGCCGCCTTAGAGCTTAGTGTACAATGGCAAGTATTGATCTTGATGATGTGATGATCTTCTTCTTTGCTTGTGATCTTATTATCTTATATACAGGAGGAAGACGTGGAACTCGTGGAGCAGGAGCTCTCGGCGCACACGATTGTAAGTCGGAGACTAGGTGCGTGCTCATCGTGCATCTGAATGCGTTCACTGGTAGCCATACGTACCGCATCCGTGTCTGATTCGTATCCTGGTTATGTATCTTGCGACCCTTATAGTTGTACCAAGGTAGCGAAGAGTTTTGTTCTCCATTCTAATGAACCGCGTCTGATCGACATTTCTCATCATTCTTCATTTTCGTTTCACATTTGTATGTTTTGTTCTGTCATTCTTCATTTTCGGCCGCAAGTATGTGTCTGATCCATGTTTCTGATCTTTCTTCATTTTTGTTTCAAATCTGTAAGCTTTGTTCTGTCACTCTTCATTTTCGTCCGCAGGTATGATTTTGCACCAATGATTTTGAACCATGCAACCTTGATCGTCAAATATTGTATATCATGTATGATTCTGTTGGGACAATTTCACACCGAAATTTCACACCAAAATTTCACACCGAAATTTCACACTGAAATTTCACACTAAGAACTCTTCAAAACTGCCCGTTGTAGTGCAATGATTAACAATGAAAAAAAATCATCTCATTTCAAGTTTTAAGTAAGACTTTTCAAGTAACTCACTTAGAAAGATTCATAAACTTCGACCACACGGATTGATAGATTACAGTGTTTGAAGGTGAAGGAAAAGCTTCATTTTCTTTGTCGATTTTAGTGGATCAACAGACTTTGACTTCACTTGGTGTCAAACTTTTGCACTACACAAGGTCTAAATCCATTACCATTGTGTTAAACATGATGTTAGTTCCTTGTACACAAATTTTTAGAGGTAGAAAAGGTGCTTAGCATATTCAAAAAAATTGTGAAAGGAGTAGAGGTTCAAAATTGCCAATTCAGGTTCTATTTTTTGGTGAACTTACTATGATTTAAAATTAAAATTGAAATGGTCAATATGAAGGTTTACACCACATATTGACTTAGAAAAAAATAAAAGTGAAAAATATGGAAATCTTTAAGTTTTTTGTGAAAAAAAAGTTTTTTTTGTACCTTGCCCGGCAATGTGTGAAAATAATTTACTTAGGTTAACATGTTTACATTTGAAGAGAAGAGGTTTTTTAACAAGATTAAAGGAGTTATTGTTAGTTGAAAGTATTGAACATCTCACATTCAATAGAGTGTCCTAGCAAAAGGTTTTTGAGTTGCCTGACGTGCCGACCCTCCCCAAGCAAAAACCTATTTTTAAAAAAAAATCATAAAATGTCGGATTTAGGAAAAATTAGTACCACACCAAGATTTTTGTAAAGTCCATCTACAATAAAAAATTCATGGAAGAATGTTATAAATTGACACCATAGGAACGTGTCCAAACCTTCAAGAGTCCCCCAAGAAGATCCTTGGAGTTTGGAGAGGTAGAGGTTAATTTTTCATGTGCAGATTTTGTCTCAAAAACATTCTTGTAATTTTTGAGTCTATTCACTTCCATTGGTTGTACAAATCTTTTCACCCTTTTGAAAGAAAATTCAGTTATTGGTACTCATTCCATTTCTTAAGATATAACTTTCTCCCTCGTATTTGTTGGCTTTGGCCTTTGATCCTCAAATTTATGTTGTATTTTACCTTTGCAGGTAACTCCAACACTCTCACATGGCGCACCAGAAGAGTTGTATTGTCTGGGTTATGCCAAATGAAGTAGTATTTTTGGTTCCTTGCTAAAAATGTGTGGCAATGTTAGAATTTTTTTGACTTTGAATAAAATGCAATGTTTAACTAAAAATAGTAAATGTTTAATAATAGTATGTAAGGTAATAATATTACTTCCTAGTATTGAAAATCTCACATTCGATAGAGTGTCATAGTAAAAGTGTTTGGAGCTCCCCGATGTCGACGCTCTTCTTGTTTCAAATTTTAAACTCTACAACCTTTTCATACATGGAAGATGAAGGAAAAATTTGTACTCACTAAGGTTTTGGTAATGCCCAGCTGCAGTAACTATTCAAAAGAGAAATTTTAAAAATAGATATCATAACAATCCAACCAAAGTTTCAAAAAGCCCATATGTGACACTTAGTAACAATTTTTATACAACAAGCCTTTTTTTTTGTACTACTTCAAATTTTATTTTGAAAGAGCATGTTATATTATTAAATAATCCCATAAGTTTTTGTTTTGGGTGCAACTCTTTATTGACCATGCTTGCAATGATCACAATCTTTAAATAATCTAGATTGTTGTGTAGTCAAATACTTTTTTGGTGAAATGTAAAGAGTTTTTTTGTTCTCCAATTATAAAGTACCGCAACAATAGATAGAAAATGTAATGTAAGCATTTGATATGAAGATACATCGCATTTTTTATCCCTTGTTGTGAAGTAACAAACCATTTAATTATTATCGAGGGTGTAGAGGGTTTTGGCAAAGGTTGAAGAAGATGTCTGCCAAACGGTGATTTGAGTTGAAGGCCATCACATTCTGGTGCCTATATTGCTAATACGTGCATCTTAGTTTAAGGTGAGAAATATTGTTTTATTGCTTTTGAATTTGTTTCTATTTGTGACGGTTGTCACAATATCTTCACATTACTCACATTTCAATTGCATGGTTATGAAATCTTCATATTTTGCAATAGTTTTCCGTAGTAGTAACATATGGAGTATAATATTTCATTTTGTTGTGGTGGATAGTTATATTAGACATATAATACAATGTATTGAGTCATGTTCAATAAGCAGGGTTTGAAAGATTAGTAGGGACCGCACAGAATGAAATATTTGTTTTATTATCTATGATCTGTAAGCCCATATTTCGAATTACTAAGTAAAATACTCAAAATGTTTCATCAACTCTGACCAGAAAGATTAAATTATTAGAGTGTTTGAAATAGAGAAACACTTCATTATCTTCCATAGATTGAGTAGATCATCAAAGTTTGAATTCATTTGGTGTCAAAAGTGTGCCCTACACATGGTCTAAATTCATTATAATCACGTCAAAAATGATGATGGTTCTTTGTTCATCTATGTTTAGAAGTAGGGAAAGGGTGTATTATATATTTTTGAAATTAAAGAAGGAATTTAGACTAACATGATAGCAACCAGGTTGTGAGCACATTGTTGTATGTGATAGGAGATGGTTGCGGAGGAAGGGCTTTTTGCCACCAACAATGTGCATCCAAGCAGACAATTGCACACACGAGAACAAAAACATTTATATGTTTGTTCTATATGCTACATTGGTGGAATTGGGCTTCTTTCAGGAGGTTGAATTATCTTTCCTTGTAGTAGATCATACGCACAAAGATATTAATCAATGCTATAGTTGTATATCAAGTACGTTGAAGACAGTCCATGAACGTACTTGATATACTTAACTTATTAACAGGTCCGGATTCATTGGTTGGCATAACATTTTCTCACCACATGCAATTCTATATGGCGAATCAAGAGGGGATCCGTGAAGTTCGAATACAACACAAACATTATTGCAAGGATCCATGGGGTTGGAGGCAGGGACGATGACATTGAGGTTGTTGCCTGGTAGAGAAGAGCGACCCGCATTTGCAAAGGTGTTTGCAGCAAACAAACATGAGCTAAAGGCGTTGGATGACTGCATTGCATATAAAGAACGGTGCATTCAAAGATTGCAACATGAGGTTAGGAATTGTGAAGCAAAAGTAGAGGCGGAAAGGTTGAAATTTTATCTATCAGAATTTCCACTAAAAGACCGGAACAACAAGCATCGTTCTTCACAATTTTGGCCTTTTGAGGTCTCCAACATTACAATAGTTGTTGAACGTGCACCCTTTGATATGAGGGACAGTCCAATTAAAGAAAATAGCGGGACGACCGCCATAGACCAAATAATGGCCATGCTTCCAAATGCTCAGGCTCGAGAATACTTTGGACCTCGTATAGTAATTGATATACTATAATAGTGTATGTATAAGAGTAGTATATTCTAAGGGTGATGTAAGACGTATGTCATTAATCCCAAAGGTGTAAAGGTGTTTTTACTATTGGTGCTAAGTCCAATTGTAGAAGCATCTTTATCTAGTTTCCACCATTGTATGCATTATGTACTACGTAGAATATCTTTTAACCAACTGCCAACCGTTGCATAAAGTATGTTTTTTTTGTGATTATGCATGTTTTTATACTACAATCCTTCAAATCTATCTTTGAAATATTGTGAAACTATATTAAATACACATTTATCTAGTATTAATGAAGGGCCACCAAAAATTAGTTGAAAATGCCAAAAAATCGCTTCCAATATTAACAACCATGATTGTAAGTAATATTGTTGCAGAAGCTCAATTTTTTTTCTTTTGGAAAACATTTTTTTTCTTTGATTTTTTTTTTTTTTTCAATAGTGCCACTTTTGTTCGCAATGGCTGCCGTTGTACCCAAGTGCACTTTTAAATGGCCAAGTGCATAATTGCTTAATTGCGTGTTTGATGTCTGCAAGTGCGGATACAATTGATTAATAGTCCAAATGCCGTCTAAGCCGCATCAAATCATAGATTTCCTAGCATAAGACATGATCACAATCATTTTTGCAATTAACATCTTCAACTGAATCTACCGCTAATTGAAGAAAAAAACGCACTTGCTTCTACGTTGACGGCGGGTGTGTGCAATTTTCACGTGGAAAAGTGGTCCTTTTGAGGATTAAGATTCTTCCTTGTGGGGAATTTTTGTCCTCAAAAGCAACTGAACATGTACAAAAGACATCAGATATTCCAAGAAGGTATTGATCTTAACACTCCTAGGTAGGACTATTTTAAAGTGCAAGCTTGGGACTTTATTTTAGCACTATTTTGAGGTGCAAGTAGTCTTAGAGTTGTTATAGTTGAGCAATCATTTGGAACTCTCATATCATAGAAGATAATTTTGCCTAGAAAATAGATTGAAACAGAATATTGTTTTGTGGTGCTGGAGCTCATAGAGGTTTCTAATAATTTTCCATGATGCATAGTGGAGGTGGAGTCGTTAGTTCTGCAATGAAGCCGAAGAGGAATCCTACGGATTTGGACCTTGAAGTATACTAAAATCGTGATGTTCTAGGAGATCTAGGATGAGAAAGTGTGCACGAGCCATGGACTACTACAAATGAAATGGACTATGTTAAGTTTGCGCATCTTGATAGATGGTGGCCAGAAGAGCTCCACAAGAAACAATGTTTGGCGAAGGCCGTCACTTACCGGGACATCAAAGACGTGGATGTGAAGTGGAGGTTTCTTGAGATTCTACGTGCCATTTCAAACTTGGAGCAATGGCCCAAAAATAATATTCCTAAAAGTATCGCGACATTGATGTGTGTGGAATATTAGTTGGGGAAGAGGGAGGATTGGTCAATGCTACACAAGCCTTATTGTGGTGGGAAGATCTTGGGCGCCCCCTTTCCGCGAAGAAACCCGTAGAGATTCCAAGAAAATCCGTTCCCCCATGGTTCCGCGATACTCCAAGCTTGTTTGACGACCCTGATGAACCATTGCGAGTGGATCGAGAAGCACCTCCTAAACAAAAGAGTAGAGCAATTATAAGGACAAAAGCAGTGGGTGCCTTTGAGCGATCAAAGCACGAGCCCAAAGTCACAAATGCGAGGCAATTGGGCATCCATGTCAGTAATGAGATTAACGTGGAGTCAATGTCATTATCATTATCTATGGAAGTGACCTATGCGGATCAAAACAAAGTCGTTCAAATATCAACAACATGCATGCTGCATGGTATTGTAAGTGACCATGGGGGGGTCGTTGGCAAAATTGGAAGTGAGCATGAATACAAACGACTAGGAGAGGCAAATGAAGGAAAAAGGTCAATGGTCAATATTTGTGATTTGCAAGCTCATGGAGACCCCAACATTCGGGATAAGTGTGTTCACTTGAAGGCGCAATTACAAATGCTTTGTGTGGAAATTACAAGGTTGCAATACAATAGGGACGCCGCTGTAGAAGTTGCATTCAAAGCACGTGTGCTAAAGGCAGAGAGGGGCACCTTGCTTGCCGAAATGGCCGAGTTACGTGATGAGCTTGACCAAGTAAAGAACGATAATGGAAATTATAGGGTCGATATTGCAGTCTTGAAAAGAGAGCTAGAAGAAGTCCAATCACAACATATTACAAATGAGGCGACACGTGCAATTTTCCAACTTGAGGTGGATGAGTTAAAGGGAGATAGTGCAAAACGAGGAATCAAAGAGAAATAAGCTGAAAGCCTTAGTTTTAGAAACCATTGCCTAGTGCGAAGAGATGATGCTCCTAACGGTGTTTGCGGTGGCACGAGCACGGCAGTATGAGGCGGAATTCAAGAGCATTGTTGTCGAATGGACGTTGGAAAATAAATTGAGGACCCTCTTGCTCACATCATGGCCTCTAGAAGAAACTATATATTTGAAAAGTTGGGACAACAAAGAACCGTTGATAAAGATGAATAACAATAGCATTGATTGGAAGCGCGTCACAGATGACGATCATCATTGGAACATTGAGGTTGTGCATGACCATCCGCTAGATATAATTGGAAAACCGTTGTGGCTAAAACCACATTTGATGACATCTGACGGATTCCCATGTCCTATCTGCGGAAATGCTTGGGGCCCAAAAGGGTGTTTTACAATTGGATCATGTGGCCATTCGTTCCATCTACAATGTCTAATAAAGAGTATGATTTGCTCACGTACGTGTAGTATCTGTAGAGCGCCACTACATCCACGTTTGAATATGCAATTTGGCATCAGGGATTTTATGCCAAGGCATTAGGTGTATCGCCATTATGGTTGTGATTTTGAACTTGGCGACTTCAATGGGCACCCTGTTAAGTGGAGCTGGAGGCACAATATGTCAAAGGCACCAGTGTGGCATAAGTTTGGAGGGAGAAACTTGGAAGATGATACTGAGAAACTAATTCAAGCTGCAAACAAGATGTATCCTGACAACCCATTTGGGTACGGCATGAAGATGTTTTTTTAATCAAACCATGGATTGGCATTGGAATCCTCAGAGGAAGGAGTTGGTGCACGATTTAGGACCAAAACCATACTACAACTCATATGGTGAGCGAGCTGTAGAGACCTTGGAACTACGTAGAGCCTATCGTGAACTCCTCTAGCTGAGAACACCAGAACAGAGGACTTGTTTTGGGGAGAACGCTACAATCGTAAATGACTACTGGAGGTGGCGCTCGATGCCATTTTGGACGAAGTTGCCCCGGAGATGAAGGAATGGCTAAATGGTGGGGACATACCTTGATATTCGGAAATGGTGATTTCACCATTTAGCCATTCGCCGTGGATATGGAACACGTAGTAATGTTCGTGCACCAGGAGGTGCCTCCTCCAACCCTTTAAGACCACGACAGTAAATTTTCAAGGTAAAAGAAAGGAAACCGAGTAATATGATCGGCAACAGATTCCCCCTTCAAATGGTAGAATGGAAATTCCTCGTCCATGTTGTTGCCATTATGGACATAGCCATATAGGTATAGTTTATGAAGGGATGTTTTTGCCCATTTTGAATTTATTAATATAAAGGTTCAAAGTATGTTTCTACTTTGTCACTTCTAATATTTATTATCAGGTCAATCCCATTGCAAGAATTGTCCGCCCCATCCTCACCCACAATAGCACTGAAAACGCTATCCATGATAAATACCAAGGGAGAAGGTGACGCTAAGCCGAAGCCTAGCCTTAGCCCGTCCAAAACCCCCGTCAACCACAAAATACAAGTTCCCATGTCTTTGACAATGTCATCGTTGAGTACAACATGTGCATGGACTTTGGCATGGGGGGGGCCGTATTTTCTTGCGGATTGTCATTAGCTAGTCATTAAACTAGACAAGGCATTCTACAAGGAATCCGACCTCATTTTTAAAAATAAAATTTAAAGAGTTTTGCTAAAAGTATAAAAATAAATATAAGGGACAAAAGAAAGAGATTGGAACAACGACAAATTTATTATCTTGGGCTGAAATGGAAGGAGAAGGGGAAGGAGAAAGAACTACATAGAGACAATGATAATTTTCTAAGACACTCTAGTAGATTTGAGATTTTCAATACTAACTAGTAATATTATTTCCTTTCACATCGTCGGTTTTTTTTTTGCCTTTAGTGGAAAATTGCATTTTATTCCTAGTCAAAGATTTTCACGCATTGCCACACATTGTCCGGCAAGGAATCCAAAAAACTCTTCTTTCCACCAGAAAAAAAATCTTGTCCTAATGTAGAGGACATGGAATCCCGGTGACATGGACAATGAATTTCAATGACAAGGGAGAGGAAGAGGGAGAGGGAGGGGAATTAAATATTATGCTCTTTTAAAATATAATTTTTTCATCAAAATTAGAGGGAGAAGGAAACCAAAAAAAATGCAAATAAAGAAGAAGAGAAGGACGGATTTTTGCTATGTTGAATCTATTGAAGGTAGTTGTAGTTATGCACATGACATACATTTTTTATCAATACATAGGCATGAGATTAATGCACCAAAAGAAGCCTTTGGATCAATACCTTCTACACATAAAATGAGACATAATTTTTCACAGAATATGACAAAAAATATATTCATTGCAACGCTGTACACAAAAAAAAATTCAAAAAATAACATCTATCAATTTTCCTAGATATTTAATCGATATTGAGACTCTAGGCGCTTCTATTGTTCGCTATCCACATTGAGATTCACATACACCACAGAAGAAGAAGAAGAACGACGGTCCCCGAAAGGGGGCCGGCATGAATAAAGTGTCCGTTCGTTCCACCACTAAGTCCATGCCCACCAAGCATGGGTTAGTAGTATGGAACTACTTCCCGCTTTCGAGGGTAGACATCATGTACCTAGTAACAAGTAGCCAAGAACAAAAGACCATAGGTCCCAAAGGTCTCCAAAAGGGGCATGTACGGTGAAATGCATAGGTTTGTCTATGAAGGGGGGTCGGGAGCGTGAGGAAGGGGTTGGTTGTTTTCAAGTTTTTGTTTATGTAGGAGTATCGACATAGCATGTTGAATTGCAATAATGTTAATATTTGAAAAAGTGGTTTTGAATGAAGTGATGGGGATTTTGAATGTTTCTTCAAGGGTTGTCATTGAGGGAATGAAGGTGGTGGCTCTAGCACCCGTGGTGATGACAATGAGGGGGTCTACTTTCCATCCTAGTGCTTGAATATCTTCAAGTAGTGGTTGGTATTTGTTTGTTTTGTTTGCAATAGTGTCCGGGGAGAATCTATCATTGCAATAAGTGAATTCAATAAATTAAATAGTGAGACTAGGGTCTATGTGGTTTGGTGGAGGGTCTTTGTATGATAGTCCTCTAACACATCGTAGGTCGGATTTAAATCTTGCATTACAGTGGCATCTTTGAGTGCAACATATGCATGGTAATAGCCAAGGAGGGACCGTATTTTCTTGTGGGTTGTCATTTAAGGTTCCGGCATTCATGAGAATGAAGCAATAGGATTTGGTTGATGATACAAGTAGTTTACAAATTGCCCATATGGCTTTGTTGTGTCTTTTGACAATTAGTGAATGTATATGGGGGTTTTGGCATTTGAGTAGGACATGTAGCCATGTGTCCGGGTCTGTGGTGTTGCAAATTAGACATGTTATTGTAGGAAATCTTTCTATTCCAAAGAAGAGTTGTTTGCGGGCATTTCCCATGTATTGTCCGATGCAGAATTTGATTAGGCATGTGATTTGTGGATCCGTAATTATGGGGTTTTTCCAAAAATTGGTAGACAGTTCGTTGTGAATGTTTGGATTGCCGGTCCATTTATCAATATTGGGGAAATTTTTTGTAAGTTTTTCTAGGTTAATTACGAGATCATGTTTTTTGAGGTATTTGTCCAAGAATCGTATGGGGCCTTTATCGGGGGTTTCGTCCATAGACGGCGATTCATATCTATGAAAGTAATATGGGGTGGCATAGGCGTGCTCGTATGGGTGTTAGGCATTCTTGTGGGTTTTTCCTTTCCTTCCTTTGCTAGTTTGTCGGCTTGCTCATTGTCGGCGATATTAGCATGAGCTCGGACTTTATGGAGTGTAGTGACTTGTGTGCGATTTGGGAGCATTACAACCACAGATGTGAGGATAGTTTGGTCCGGGTGGCTGTTGTGTAAATTGGGGTGTTTTTTTGTGTATTAAGGAGACATAATGCATTTATGCAATCTGTAAAAATGTAAGCTGGTTTATTTGGGTATTGGGTAGTGATTATCTTAAGGGTTTTGTGTATAGCCATCAGTTGGGCTCTTAGAATATTTTGGAGTCTATGTAGTCTTTTGCCTAATTTAATTTGTTTGGTTGGGTTGTATACCCCATAACCGGCTTTTTCCCGGTGCCAATGTTTCGGACTTACTTCGGTTGGTTCTTTAAAGGAGCCGTTGGTGTAATAGCTGAAGTTGGGGTCAAATTTAAGGTCGGTATTAATTTGGTAGTTGGGGAGTGGGAGGCTTAATTCGGTAATTGGTGGTGCGGAAATGTTTGTGTGGAAGGTCTTAGACCATTTTTTGGTACGGTTTACAAGGATTGGAATAGGTGAGGGTGGGGCAATTGCGGTGTATACCTTGTTGATGTTTAGATTTTTTGCTATCAAAGTGAGATGAGGGAGGTTTTCTAGTGTACCAATCTCTCGAGTTTGGTGATGTATACATAGGATACGTAGGGTGCTGGTTCAAGACGGGGTGTTTGTATTTGCGGTGGTATAGTGGGTTCTTTGTAAGTCATAGAGTCCGCTTCAAATAGTACTATGATGTGGGAGTCCGAGAATGGGCCTAAGTGTGGGTTAGAGTTGTAGTACCAATTAGTGTTGGGAGTGATAATAATGGTGATGTTGTGGTTGGGATCATTGTTTGCCGCTAGGCGTGTCCAATGTGTTGCTTGGTGCGTTTCTTCTTCATTGTGAGGGTGTGCAAGGCCTATTCCGCTCCACCTATAGTCAAAAGCTTTTCCAAGAGAACCAAAATTTTTATCACTTTCAAATGGAGAGTAGAATTTTGAAATTTTTGTGGAGCATGTAATAGGGGATGAGAAGTATGAATGTTTGATATTCAAGGATGTAATAAGGTAGTCTAAGATAGGATCGGGTAATGTGTAATGTGCATTTCTAAAGGGGTCATTTTTGGGTATACGATATTTATATCTTTGGTATAGCCAAACAATTTCGGTTTCAAATGTTTGGGGTATTGGTTCAATGTTAATGGAGGTTTGTAGTGCCTTGTGGTATTGGTTCCACAACCATTGTAGTCTAGCGAGTGGTATGGTTATTAGGTGTCTACCATTACCTTTGTATATGTGGGCATTATCTTGTTGTATTTTGATTGCATTTTTTTGTGCAAGGATGTCAGTTTCGGAATTGCATTCGGTTGTAAAGATGTTGAGGAGGGGGATAATAAGGGGTGGGGTGACAAATCTTCTATCTCGAAGTTGTGCTTGAGGGTGGTGATTGTATGATATTCAGGTAATAATTGTTTTGAGTTCTAAAGTAGTAATGTGTGAAGATTTCGGTGTTATGTAGGGAAGCGTTTGGGTTGTGCCAAGGGAAAAGATTTCTCTGCGGGAGCCATTTGATGTAGGTGGTGTTATTGTGGGGCCAATGGCATAGGTATGACATATATTGTTTGCTTATGTTGTTGGAGTCAATGTACTTTCTATGTTTGTGCGCGGTAATGTTGTTTATAGGGTGCATGGAAGGATTTTTTAATATATGTGGTGGAGGGGCATATGGTCGTGAGTGTGGCGGGTTTGGAGGATTTAATAGGAGGTTGATGTTGGGATGGATGTCATTGTGACCAATGATGTACGGATCTTTAAGTGTGTAAGGTGGGGTGTGAGTGGTGCAAGGGTTGGGGCATATGGGGAGGCATGGAGGATGACAAAATAATTGTTTAGCAATATTTAGTGCACTTTTTATTAATTTGTAGAATTTTTTGTAGCTCTTGTTGTCCATAAGGTGTGTTCCATTTGATAGTGTAATTTGTTTTAGATCGGTAATGTTTGCGGATTTTTTTTTTGTAGGAGTTTAGCGGATAATTGTCAGTCAAGTCTAGGGAGGTTATGTACTTCATTTGCCCAACTTTGTTCAAGCGGCGCGGGGCCTAGTAGGAAATCTTCTAGTGTGATTTTTGAAATGTTTGGCCTTCTGTTTTGAGTAGAAGAAGTGTGCGGGTAATGGGAGACCAAAGGCAATTAGATTTTTTAAGTCTTTGGAGGTATTGTGCACCTCCATAAATGGCGAGGATGTGCCAAAGGAGTCCACTGTAAATTAGTCCTAGTCGTCCCTTGTCGTTAAGTGCATTTCGGAGTTGTTCTCCAATGCAATGTAGATAGGCATTTTTACGGGAAAAAGCTTCTAGCCCGAATAGTTCGTGGGGGATTTGTGTTGTGACATTGGGCGTATAATTAGGGAGTCCGCATACTTTCTTTTGTATGGCTATGATTTTTTTTATCAAGTTTGTTCATGGCGGGCATGGAATAAGGGACCACATAGAAACTATATGAGATACCCGGATGTATTACGGTATCAATCATTTTATTTTTTGTTGCAATGTGGCCGGACATAGTGTAAGTTCATTGCATTGTTTAATAAGTTTTGTAGTAGTAGCGTGAATTTGAATTTTCCATTTTAACGATGGGACTAGATTTATTCCAAGGTATATGTAGGGTTGGTTTTGATTGAGAAGTGGAATTGGTTGGTTACGATAGTGGATATTTCTCGCTTGGATGAGGGCTTTGAAGGCGGTCGGATTTATTTTGGATTTGTTTGGGCATCCAATTACGGCACATTTTTGGATCCCTTGAGTTCCATCCCGGTCCATAGACAAAATTTGTCTATTTTGTCTAATTGAGTTTGGAGTGATTTAAGGCGTCCAGAGATGGCGGCTAGATGGTCGGCATATGCGGCTAAGTTTACGGTGACTTTTGAGGTGCCAAAGGTATAGCCATTATTACCTCTTTGAAGCCATCTCAGTAGAGGTTCTAGAAAAATAATGAAGAGGTATGGGCTCAATGTATCGCCTTGGATGGTACCACGTTGAATGGAGATAGGGCGTGTTTTACCAAAGAATTCTCCAATGTATGTAGTGGTAGATTGGGAGTATATATTGCCAACCAGTGTGACTGTGTCTTCCGGGTATCCAAGATCGCTCATAATGGCTAGCAATCGAGGATGGCCAATGGAACCAAACGCGTTTTTGAAGTCAATGTAGAGTATGTAAATGTCTTTATTAGTGAATTTTGCATCCTCAAGAGCAGCAATGAGGGTTTGAAGTTGTTGTGTGGTACTTCTCTCGGCTCTAAACCCTTCTTGGCTTTCGTGTAATATTTGGTGTTTTTCCCGGTAGGCCGATAATATTGATGTTAGTGTGCTAGTGTACAATTTGTAAATGGTGTTAGCTAAGGCAATAGGTCGGTGGTTAGGTAGCACAGATGGGTTGCCTTTTTTGTATAATAAGATTGTTAAACTTGTTTTCCAAGATGCGGGAATTGATTTTTGTTTGTAGCAATGAAGGAAAAATAATGATAGAAGGTCATGGAATCTTGGGGGCATGTTTTTTAGAATTGAGTTAGGTATATGGTCCGGGCCGGGGGCTTTGTTGGTTCCCAAATTTTTTAGGCACATGTTGTATGTGTCTCTGTTATAATATTTGTTGGTTCACCTCTTTTATCAATGGTAAATCCGTCAAGATCATGCCACGGGTATTGCCTAACTTAGCACGTGCATGTTAATGTATGTTGTGGTTGGAAGTGACATGGGGGGGGGGGTAGATGGTCTATAGTTTATGGATGTTGAAAATGTATTTTGTTTGCAATGTCATCTGGGTTGGTTAGAATGTTGTTGTTTTGATCTGAAATGCAATCTAGTGGCAAGTTTGTGATATTTTTAAAGACTTTCTATTAATTTTTTTTGGACTAGTTTCATAAAAATGACGATACTTAGAAATGGCTTTTTTGACACATTCTCTTGCACATTTTGTAGTAATTTTCCGAGCTTCTTTGTTGGCAATTTTTGCAATGATTGCAATATCTTTTAGATCGTCTTCGTGATGGTTGTTGGGCAGTGGTACTTGTGGGATTTGAGAGGGACGGAGGTTTTGTAGTTTGGAGAGTGTAGGGTGGGTTCACCAATTGTGGTTAGTTTTAGCAATATAAAATTGTTTTACGAATGGTGTGGTATGTGACAAGATGTTGTTTCCATGTTTTGGCTAGTTTTCTCGGGAGATACCCGCCTTGTTGCGAGGTTCTAGGTGTGAGTTGTGGGATCGGGGGCACTTTATAGGTCTTTTCTAATATAGTGGAAATTTCATTAATAAGTTTGTCAAGAGTGGCGCAAGCTTCTTGCCATTGTATGTGTGTGAGGTGTTGGTGGTTAGAAAGAACACTTGTAAGGTAGTCTATTTGTAGTGAGTTTTTTCAAAGAATATTGTATTAAAGTTATCAAGGTTTTCTTTCGGGATGGGGTTTAGTATTTTGATATCATTTGAGTTGATGGTTGTGGGAGGTCTACTTATAAGGGTGTTATGAGGTATATTGAGTTGGATTGGGAAGTGGTCCAAGTTTAAGTTGGTTGTGATATTGGTGATAGATGTGTATTGAGTATGGTTAGGTGTTTTAATGTAAAATCCATCAATTAGGCTAGTGTGTGTGTAATTAAGTCCACCTTGACGAGAGTATTGTGTATTGGTTGAGATTAAATATAATTCTAGGTCATCCGTGTAATTTCACCATTGATAGCCTATGTCAAGTGGGGGGTAAAAACCCCTCCGTTTCACATACGTCGCATCTCTAGGCATTATTTATCTTGGTTGGCTTGCGTGCGACAAGGATGCACCATCATTACCACGCGTTTGGTATCCATGAGAAGCACAAGGCACCTCCATTCCCCGTCTCCATAGGTTGCCCTCTCGTTCTAGCCAAGCCTTGACTTCTGGGGAAAGATCGTTCAATATGACGTCTAGTGCGGCGCCCCTAAGTTGTGCCTGATGGTACGTTCTTTCTGCAAGCAAGTCCTCTTCTGCACTACGCGCTTCTTGGATACGATCCAAACGGCGATATAATCAATTGAATTGTACGGTGGTGAGCGCCAACTCTCCCGATTAATTGTAATGCGGTTTGTCTTCCACACCCGACAATAAAGTCATTCTCTCACGATCGTAATGCCACCCCATTATGTTGTACAAAAACATCTTCAAGCCGGAATCCAATGGTTGATTTGGATATAAGCCCTGTGCCGCCTTAATTAAATTCTCTAGATTGTTTAATGTGCCGGCTTCCTCGTTTGCAGCAATAAGTTGTGCGGATAAGACGTTGTATCTCCAATTCCACTCGACGGGTTGTCCGACATCGGCGCCAATGTCAAAATATGGGTGATCTTCTTGGCAATACACCCAATGGCTTGGCATGAAATCCTAGAGGCCAAATTGAAGATACAAGCGGGCATGATATGGCGATTTACAAACAGTGCATGTCTGCTTTTGGATCATATCCTCAACCAGACATTGTGGGTTGTACGAATGACCACATGATCCAAGCGTGAAGCTCCCTTCTAGGCCCCACGGACTTTGGCAAATGGCACATTGCAATCCATCCTTGGTCTTCTCATCCGCGTATTACCATATTTTGTGAACAACTTCGGTGCCGGCAATCATCTCGTGAATATTCCACCGGTGATTCTCTTCCACAATACGCCCCCAGTCAATGCTAACGTTGGCCTTAAACATTGGTGGATCTATGTCTTCCCAATTGCTTGAATACATATCTTCTAACGTTGGCCAAGAAGTGAGTAACAAGGCTCTTAGCCTACGGTTGGTTATCCACTCAACATAAATCTTTGGCAACTCTCCCCCAAACTGCTTTGCCATTGTCAAAGCTAACACTGTGTCTAGCATCATGGTTTCCCGCTCATCATGGAGTTTGCTAACATCGTGGAGTTTGCTAACATCGTGTAGTTTGCTAACATTGTGTTGCAAGGTAGTAACATCTGCCTCGTATTTCAAATGTTTGCTTCTAGGAACTCGATGCGCAAATGGGCCATGCTGGAAACCAATTTGTTCCTCTCCGCTTCCAAGGTTGATGTATTCATCGCTGCTTCTCTTGCACGCTCTTCCATTAGCGCCTTGTATCCAAAAAATTCCGCGTTTAATTGTTGGTATTGCTCCACCGTGCCATTTGTGATACTGACACCCACCATTCCATGTCCCATTACTTCCGTTTGTCCAAGCCTGAGACGTTCACTTCCACCGCTAACTGGCGTGTTCGACTCCACATTCATTACATCAGTGTTGGGGATGCCAAGTTCATCATGTAGATGGTTTAAGACCGCAACCTCTGGAGCTCTTATTGCAGTAGCTCGTCTCTTTGGCAATTCCCGACCCGGTGGCAACAGTTCATCCGGTGGATCAACCAAATTATTGTTGGTGCAGAGCCATTGTGGAACCGGGTTCCTCGGAATGTCAATGATCGGTTGCTTTGTAGAAAGTAGGGGGCCAAGATACTTCCCAACATTGCCACCTGCGGTCAACAATTGGTGAATTGTTGACCAATCAACCCGCTTGTGCAACACACACTCCGCATACACCACTGCTATCCTCCTTGGAATGCTATTTTAGGACCAACGTCTTTGGTGTAAAATGGCTCGTAAAATCTCCAAGAACCTCCACTTCAAATCCACATTTGTAATGGCGTTCCATGAGAGTTGCTTGTTGCGGCAATGATCCTTGTGAAATTCCTCGGGGTACCACCGGTCGAGGTGCGCGAAACCAACAAGGTTGAAGGCCTGTTGACATGTCCATGGCTCTCGCACAACTTTCCATCCATTGTACCCCAAGAGATTGGAGTTTCTAGAATATCCAACTCCAAAGGCGCCCCCTTCTTCTATTTCTTTGAAGTACCCACTTCCGCACTTGGCCCATTCCGCCTCCTCCGGCCCGCATCATCTCCACCACCGCCTTGCATTGCCATTTTTTTTCAAAATGGCAAAGCATTGCATTGCATTGCAAAATGGCCTTGCATTGCATTTTATAATTGCACCACCACTTTGAAATGCTTTACTCGCTATCATGTACTAAATCGCTAAGCTGGTAAACTAACTATTCTATATGAGAATCCTGGCAGTAACTAATCTCCCATAAATACCCTAAAACTAATTGCACTTAAAAATAGTGCTAAAATAACCCCCAAGCATGCACTTCAAAATAGTGTTGCATAGGAGTGTTTAAAATTGTTATAAAAAGTCGGCATTCAACAAATCTATGACGTCTTCGGTACTTGTGTTGTTGACTTTGAGGACAAATTCTCCCTTGGCGGAATCAATGTCCTCAAAAGGACCACTTTTCCACCTAGAAACCTTGCACACCCGCCATCAACGAGGATGCAAGTGCGTCAGAGCGCCCGAAAAAGTCGGAAAGAATAATGTTGTTTTACTTCACCCTCTTTTTTTATACCCCATCTACTGCCTTTCATCCACCTCTTGTCCGCACCGGTCTAGGGCCCATTACAAACCGTGTGCAATCGTACAAGCCCCATCCGCCTCTCATCCACTCCCCATCCGCTGCCCATAGGCGTCGCGTCCGCATCTGAGTCCGCATTCGAGTCCATTCTCCATCTGCACCTTGTCCACTTCCTAGTCCGCCCCCCATCCGCGCCCCATCCGCACCTCGTCCGCTTCCCAGTCCGCCTCCCATCTGCGCCTTTTCCGCTTACCAGTCCGTCCTCCATCCGCCCTAAATCCGCTCCCCATCCACGCCTGTCCGCTGCCCAGTCCGCTCTCCATCCGCGCCTTATCCGCGCAGCATCTGCAGTTTCCATCCGCATGCCCTTTCCGCTCCTAGTCCGCGCCCCATCGGCGCCTAATTTGCACCCACATCCGCAAATTTAACTCCTAAAGGACCAATGTCCCCTCGGAGGACATTTTGAGTTTGGATAAGGTACCACGTTCTCAATTCTAGGCATTATTTTCTGAGATTTTTTTTTAATGGACAACTTTTGATTGGCTTTGCGTAGACACAAATTTCGTAGAATTCCAACTTACAGTTCAAAAGTTACAATTTATATTCACTTACATATACAAATATTGCAGCAGTTTAGTGTGACATATCACAAATACTGTCACTAAACTTTAACAACTTCTAAATTCAATAGAAATTTGAGTTTTTGTCCATTTAAAAGAAAGAAAATGTCCTCTTGGAAAAGAAATTGAGATCTTTGCATCTACCGTACGGATTTGTGAATTCCAAAAATTTGAGAAGGATATGATATATGTCCCCATGCGGTCAAACTTACCAAAATTTTCACCACACACTCTCATACAAGTCTAGTACAAGATCCTACGGTTAAATTTTCATAATAAACATTTTGTATCATTTCGTGTTGAATGTGCTGAAAATGGCGGTTTCGGAGTGTTTTTGAGGAAAAATTGCCTTGGTCCTTTAGGGGTTAACCATGGGCAGACTTTTTAATTTTAGGCTGGTATTAATTTTTGAAATAATGGCTTTAAAGAATGAGAATCAAAATGACCAATTTAAAGGAAACCACACATCTTTTAGCAACAATTTTTTTGATAAAAAAATATGATGACTTCTAAGTATTATTTGGGAAATAATAGGTTTTCTTGGTATGTGCTTGCAGCTTGATAGTGTGTGACGATGTGTCGCAATTTAAGAAATTGGCAATTTTGAAGATCTCCAAAAATAAAATAGAACTCAGAGCTTTAAGATCATACGAGGATGAAAAAATAAGAAATGAAGACTGAAAATCCGAATGGTAAAAAGACCGCTTATCCCACACCTTAGTATGAATAGCATATTAAAAAGTTTGGATTATTAACATCTCTCAAAACATACGCAAATAAAGCTCTTCCATCATACAAAGATGGATAAATAGGAAGTAACAAATTTGACACCGAATGGTTGAGAACAAGACTAAATCATTAATCAACAAATCATGCATAATCTTCTAGGCAATGCACATAGCATGAGAATTGTCCCCAAACACACGAAGGGGTATATACCACCGGCAAGACCTTGCCTACCAGCACACAAAGTTCCTCACATCCTATTAAGGCCCTTGAAACATCGTACTCCTCCTCACATCACATGTCAAATTGCTAATCACTTCAAGAATCCACGTATATATATATTTAATAAGCAACCATTTGTCGGCAGTAATCTTGGCAAATTGATTCGAACTAACTAGGCATGTGCTCAATTTGCTCAGGTTTGTTCTGGGACCACCCTCTCCTGACTATCTCAATTGTTGAATGCACGAAGCATTTTTCATCTTCTAATATACTGCCATGTTTCAAGAGTCGTGCTCGTGTGTGTAAAGGTCTTTTATGCTCTGACTTCCATAGCTTCTAGTTTTTTAGCTCCATTGTCAAAACAATAAGTTCTTGGTTCAATTGTCACGACAAACGGTATATATTCTTAGAAAGTAGAGGGATGAGGTTGGGTTGACAATATGGTGGTTTTGGTGCTACTGAAACATGGACATGGAGGTTGGCATGTGGAGCAGGTTCCCATGCGAGATCCTCGAGGAAGTGCGTGCGTTTGTGACGGTCCTTGACACGTGCAAGTACCGTGTCGTATGCCAGGCGTGGGACCGCCTGATTAGGAATTTGTTCATGTTTATTTCGGTAATGTTAGCGCATTGGAGATAAGATGTCATTACAATAGTTCAAAACAATGGTGCATAAACTCGAGGTTCAAGAATGAGAATCCAAATGGCCAATACAAAGAAAACCTCAGACAATTTAGGAAAAAAGAATATAAAAAACACATGAAGACCTTTGAGTTTTATATGGGAAAGAAGAGGTTTTGTTGGTATGTGCTTGATAGTGTATGACAATTTGACAAATGTGTCAAACTTTAACAATTATACAATTTTGAATACCTCCAAGAAAAAGATAGAGCTCATAGATTACACAAATTAGGAAAAATAATAAATGAGGAAGGATAATCGGAATGGTTAAAAAGACCGGTTAACCCACATTTAGTATGAATTTCATATTAAAAAAATGGAATTACAAACATCTCTAAAAACATACGTAGATAAAACTCTGTAATTATACAAAGATGAAAAATAGTAAACAACAAATGCAAATCCAAATGGTTAAGAACAACACTAAATCATTAAAATATACTACCACATAAATAGCAACGTACACCTTAATCATCTACTAATAAATTGCTAATAACTCCTTGATTAAAAATTTAAATATTATAAATAGACCTCATCGTACATGTATTGGAAAATTTAAGACATCCATGATCCCACTAAGACTTAAGTCCGCACTCGAACTGTAGGATTGTTTTTTTCTATGCATCGTGGATCCACATCGGACTTGTATGTGCTCTCTTCATCGTCGGATTGAGGAGTACAACTTTTCAATTGTAAGTTGTCGTCTCGAGTAATGACCAACCTCCTTGTTGGACGAGATCCCTCAACGTCACGTGATCCATCATCATCCAAATTGGATCTTCTGTCTGATGGGTTGTAATCTTCACCTATAAATGGAATTGTACTCCCTTGATTCCTTCAACTTCTCTTCGTTCGTGTAGTCCTCCGTTGTCCACTATCACTTGGGGTGCTAGTAGAAGCCTCTCCGCAATGAGGAAGAACTGTAGGTAGGTCGACAACCTAGGAAGAAGAATTAAAACCTATGAAGAGAAGGAAGACAAACTTAGGAAGAAAATTGGTTATCCTAATAATTCTCAAGATAAAAGTAGTATAATGGTATAGGTGCATGGATAAGTAAATTACGAAAAAGGTTGAAAAGGTAATTTGAAAGGGGTGGATGGGGGCCTTTTCAATGATTGGCATGCTAACCCAACATTTTGTTGGGCTAGGCACATTGGGGCAAAGAGTCCTAACACAAGCCCATAGCTCCCAAGTTGGAGTGCAAAGAAGCATATATGCACGCATAAGCGCCTAGCTAATGTTGTTAGCTCTTGAGGGGGAAGCAAACTTTGTTCATTGGTACAAATTGTACATTTTCATCAACAGTGCCAAGCCACAATATGTCATAAAACCGCTCAAACAAATCCACAAGGTTTCAAAGCTGGATCAATAGTATGGAGCACACCTATGCCAACCAATAGAATTGAGTTCATGTTATGACAATAGAAACAGAGATAAAATGCACTTGTATACCTATGAGTTACGTTTACTTGGTTATATTATTTGTTACATAAAATCTAC
The DNA here is from genome assembly GCA_963971425.1 of Bryoerythrophyllum caledonicum. NCBI lineage: Eukaryota > Viridiplantae > Streptophyta > Bryopsida > Pottiales > Pottiaceae > Bryoerythrophyllum > Bryoerythrophyllum caledonicum. The sequence continues at coordinate 17,488,116 of OZ020517.1, forward strand.
CACCAAGAGGACGCAAAAGGATAGTACATGTTATCTAGGTGGCCTAAATAGTGGTACTACCTCAACAAACTCATTATTCACGCTAGTTATAAATAAGGCTAGCATTTTTCTTTAGTATCTTTGTATGATAGAAGTACTAGGTTATGGTGTAGTGCATCTTAAATGAAGATGCATCTCTTGTTATGTTTTTTTCCCCTATGAAAATGGAATTATAAAATTTGTAAATTTTTAATGAAGCATAAAAAATTTATCAACTCCGTAGAAAAAAAACCCCTACAAAACACTTCATAATTATATCAAGCAGAACACTAAATATCAATTAAACCTAGGTCCAAATTGCAATATTAGGGGAGAAAATTAGAAAAGACAAGGGCCCCAAGATAAAACAAGCATTTGTTGAAAGATGGTACGCGAATGACCAATGGATATACCAATTGATAGTAGTTTATAGCCTACACTTAATGTCACTGTTACTAGCTGATATATTTGTTGGTTGTCTAAGACCATCTTTCCAATAGTAGAAATAAGTTTGTTGTACACTTGTACACGTGTGGAAATTCTCAAGGTTGTAGTTGTGGGTGCTTCTACTATATATGTTATTGCATCCATAGCGTACGGCGGGAATAGCCTTTGGTTGGAATAACAATGTGGCTAGTTCTAAAAGGGCTTGCAAAATTGACACAATGACATGGAATTAACCCCCTCAAATATGAATATGCATTCTTTATAAGACAATTGCAGTGGTGTACCACTCTAGATAAAGATTTTGTACTCAGTGGCCATCGACATGCCGACATTGTGGAAACAGAATTGTCACAACTCAATGAATAAATCAAGGACCAAACCTAAACATCCCCCCTTCCTTCTTTGTTGACTATGGGTTGCTCTTGTTGTTGGTGAAGTAAAATACAAAATTAAAAGATGAAAAAGAATGATGGATTTGAAATATTTTCTTATAATTTTTATTGAGAGTTACACGTGTCCTCCGGACACAACAATTTTTTGTGTTGACTCCCCATCTCGTCCCGGCCCCCATCCCGTCCCCGTCCCCGTCCCTATCCCCGCCCCATCCTTTTATCCAAAACCCTAACTTTTAGCTTTTCATTTTATCCAAAATCCTAACTTTTAGCTTTTCATTTTATCCAAAATCCTAACTTTTAGCTTTTCATTTTATCCAAAACCCTAACTTTTAGCTTTTAACTTTTAGCTTTTACTTTCGCATCACTTTTTCATCCCGTCCTTTTATCCAAAACCCTAACTTTTAGCTTTTCATCAAAAACCGTTTCTTCATCCAAAAGTGTATTTTCATCTACGCATCATTTCATCTACGGGTTCATTTATCATCTTGTATTCTTTTATAGATATAGACTAGTGGGGTACCCGTGTCCTCCGGACACAACATTTTTTTGTGTTGAGTCCCCACCTCCCCGTCCCCTAGCCCTTTTCCTCCAATCCATCGTCCCCCCGCCCCCTGCCCCCCTGCCCCCCGGTCCCAGTCCCCCGTCCCCATCCATGTCCCCATCCCCATCCCCACCCCATACATTTTTTGTTTTGGTGGTTTTTCTTCTCATGCTGACCTGACAATATTTGTTTTTTCCAACCTGACCCAGGTTAGGAATTACTGACCTCCAAGGTTTGAGATTAGGGTTTCAGGGGGTCGATGCTCTAGTTGGAGGTTTGGGGTTGAGTTTTTGGGGATTCCGGGTTACCATATTGTTGATGGGTGAGATGTGATTGCATTTACAAAGCAGGAGAAGGTGTTGGAGCTTACGCAACTCGTTGGCCTTGATATTCGAGAGGACACCTTTCTGATTGTGAGTTCGTAGTAGATCTGGAATTCTTTTGTTGTGTCCGTTTCTCAGTTTCTGTGGTGTAGGTTTCGACATTGTATGATGATTTTGTGCCCTTTGTCACCAAAGATGATGGATACGAATGTTTCATTGTCCGCTTAACACATGTATTGTCTATTTAGCCATCATGTCTGTGAGATTGCTTAGCTTACTTTCTTGCCTAGTGAAAACTTTAGGTTCAAAACACTATAAATGTAAAAGTCCATCACAGTGAAAACTTTAGGTTCAAAACACTATTAATGTAAAAGTCCATCACAGTGAAAACTTTAGGTTCAAAACACTATTAATGTAAAAGTCCATCACAGTGAAAACTTTAGGTTCAAAACACTATTAATGTAAAAGTCCATTACAGCTTTTCCATGTCCCGTTTTGATTGAGTTTTGAGGTCAAGTACCGGCTTTCCAAATATCTTTGAGATTCGTCAATATTTACCATGCACGTGCATGTCTCTTCCACTTTGGCATAAAACAATTCTTTTGTCTCCTGAAAGCTTCCCAGTACATGGTGGAATCGTTGTACACAATTATCACCATTGGCCTCATCACAAAAGTTGACAAAAATACTCCAGCATTCAACACTTCATTGCCATTCCTCCACACCAAGAAAGCGTGTATTCAACAGCCCATGTTCAAGAAGCTTTTGCACAAATTCATGCCAACCTTCGGCCATCTTTTCATATGCTAGATGGCTTGGCAGTATAGGTGTCTTCTCTCGAGAGCATGGATGTAATAACCCTAAAGTCAGGCACCTGAAAAAACACACATCCATCAGACTGATTCTCTCATCCTCTTCCATCCAACAAAAAGCATGTATCCAAAATCCTAAAAGCAGGTATTAACACTTCCCAAGCACCTGGAAAAAAATCCATCCGACTAATCTCCTCTCCCTCTTCCAATCAAACGCATGGATGTAGCAACTCGATTCAGATACCTAAAAAAATACACATTCATGAGACTAATTTCCTCTTCTTCTTTTATTCAATCAAGAGCGTGGAAATTACGGCCAGAACACTTTTCCAGGCACCTGAAAGAGTACGATCATCGCACCAATTCTCTCGTTCATGATGCTCTACGGCACCGTGCAGGAGGCCAGATCTTAAATCCAATCCCGTTGTCGCCAACCTCCCCGCGAGGAATCTCGTTCAATCTGTAGCTGCTTCGCAACTTCTACAATCTCGCTGCTTGGCACCGTTAACTTCACATCACCAACTCCTGACTCCTCTATGATCAACGACTTAGAAAAATTATGGACACGCTGTAAGAAGTATTTGCCAGGCTCCTCGCCTTCTATCTTTGATTGGTAGACGGCGCTCACAAGAATCGTCACGCGGCCTGATGTTAGAGGAGCCATAAATGCACCAAATCTCTGCAACCAAACAGAAGCGAATCATATTCAGAAACAAAAGAATTGCTCATAAGTATCACATGGAAGGTCATTGAGCGTATCCATCAAAGGTCCGACCTAAGAGCGAATATCACATGTGAATATGAGCCTGTCTGAGAGACTAACCTGGTCAGGATCTTTGATTGCACTTTGGTATTTTCCATCTGGAGTAACGTCTGCTACTGCGTTGAGCAGATTCTCGCGAGGGATTCTCACATTGTCAAACCTGACATGAGATATGAAATCAAAACACGGACCCACGTCGATCCATGTGACGTTTTCTTTAGAACTGATCATCATTTTTACAACATGATACGCAGCGAGAGTGGATTCAGCCTACACAACTCACCAAACACGAAAACGCAAACTCGGAAACTACAATCAACCTCGAAATTGACATGCACCTGTGAAGAATCGAGTCTCCGTCACGCTCCGAGTGCAGTTGCAGCCTCACCCTGGCTGTCTTTCCAGCTCGTCTCCTCTACCACCTTGCAGCAGATCGTAGCATGTTTCAGCTCGTCCGAGCTCCACCTGCGACTCCGCCGATTCCCGTTTTCAAGCCCTAACCGCGACTTTCCATCGGCGCGTTCATCCATCCGACGTGTTTTTCATCCGACGCGTTCATCCAAAAGGATCACCCTTCGTCCAAGATTCTTTTATAATAAGAGAAGACTAGTGAGGTACCCTTGTCCTCCGGACACAACATTTTTTTGTGTTGAGCCCCCATCTCCCCGTCCCCTAGCCCTTTCCCTCCAATCCATCGTTACCTCGTCCTTGTCCCCTTGTCCCTTGTCCCTTGTCCCTTGTCCCCCATCCCCATCCCCGTCCCGGTCCCCGTCCTTTTTTTTGGGTGGTTTTTCTTGTCATGCTGACCTGGCAATATTTATTTTTTCCAACCTGACCGAGGTTAGGAATTACTGACCTCCAAGGTTTGAGATTAGGGTTTCAGGGGTCGATGCTCTAGTTGGAGGTTTGGGGTTGAGTTTTTGGGGATTTTGGGTTACCATATTACCACAAGGAGATTCACGCACCGGCATTGCAGCTGTGATCTATTTCATCTGATAATCCGAGACAGAAGGAAACTGGTAGATCCACATCAACAAACGCATCAGTTTCAGATTATCACAATGAACGCTAGACATGTGCAAGACTAATTCTAGATTTTCCTTGTGAATGCACGACCTACATTCCACAACATGATAGTCCAGGTGACAGTTTTGGAGCAGGGCGGAGTGGTGAGAGAGCCTCGGTATCTTCCATACGTGGGCTGCAGCACTGGCATTTCAAACCCCGGGATGTTCAGGCTTGTGTAGGGGTTCTTATGTGTCGGCAGCTCATCCAGGAACTGTCGTAAAACACAATGGATCAGAGCTTCAGAATTACACATCATCTGAAAACTCAGGCAAAGATACCAAGAGTTTTGACCTCCTTTCTCGGTCTTGAGTACCAAAATCAGCTCTAAATCAGTTTAAACCTCTTGTGCGTTGTGTAGATATCCTCCACCTTTGTTGACAGCTTATGAATCTGCGACGTCACCACAGTATTAAGCGGGTAGTAGGGCAATATTGGCGGACTATGAAGGTAGTATCACCTGGGTATTGCACAGGTATCTCACCTTCTTGGAAGGGACGAAGTGTGAGCTTTCGACTTCTTTCATGTAGATTGGTGCGATTGCCCAGCCGGTGATGGCGTCGTACTTGTTGGTGATTTTCGCGAAGGCGGTGATGTTCACGGAGCGGTAGCTGGAGAGCAGAGTGAGGCTTCGGTGGAAATCCGCAAACGTATCAACTCCAGCAACGTCTCGCCGACCTTTACGATGTCCCCCGGGTTGAACCGAATCTGCGAGACCTGGCCCTTGTAGCGGCTTGTGATCACCACGGAAGTTTTGTCGCTCTGGCCTCGCACACGGACGCAAACTCCTCCACCAAATCACCCTGCACATCAAAACGTCGCGAGACTCCAAAACTCATAATTCCACGTCAAAAAACTCGCGTGACTTCTCTCACAACGTTCTCCCGGTTGAAAAATACCTCTTCCACGAACCACCGGATGAGCTCGCAATCCGCAATTCCTTCGCCCATCTGCGCCAGCGGAATCTCCACAATCCCGCCCGTGACCTCCACGTCCGGCATCGAGCTAAACCACCTCGCCCTCTCAATCTGAAACCACTGCACAACGTGAGCAACAGCGCCTGTCAGAAAGTTGACCGGCGGCAAGAGCGAGGGAAAAACACTACCACTGCTGCTCCGCCCCGCCATAGCCATAGCTGATCCACAACGATACACTCGCTGAAGCTTCCTCAATTGCTAAGGCTGATATCCAACACAACCCAAACTGCGCGGAATCGCTTCATGAGAACCGCTTGCTGCAACTCGCAATGCTCCTGCGAGAATCCGCCTCGTCCTCATCGCTGCAAACCTGCAATAAATCCATCAATCTAAACTCTTCAAACACGAAAACGCAAACTCGGAAACTACAATCAACCTCGAAATTGACATGCACATGTGAAGAATCAAGTCTCCGTCACGCTCCGAGTGCAGTTGCAGCCTCACCCTGGCTGTCTTTCCAGCTTCACCCTAGCTGTCTTTCCAGCTTGTCTCCTCTACCACCTTGCAGCTGATCTCACCGCACCCTGGCTGTCTTCCCAGCTCGTCTCCTCTACCACCTTCAGAGAGCGAGACGTCGCAAACCCGACTTTTCATCCATTCGACTTTTTATCGGCGCGTTCATCCATCCGACGTATTTTACATCCGACGTGTTCTTCATCCAAGATTCTTTTATAATAAGAGACTAGAGTGTTACCCGTGTCCTCCGGACACAACATTTTTGTGTTGAGTCCCCACCTCCCCGTCCCCTAGCCCTTTCCCTCCAATCCATCGTCCCTCCCATCCCTCGTCCCCGTCCCCGTCCCCCGTCCCCCGTCCCCCGTCCCCCGTCCCCGTCCTCCGTCCTCCGTCCCCCGTCCCCCGTCCCCGTCCCCCGTCCCCGTCCCCCGTCCCCGTCCCCTATCCCCGTCCTCGTCCTCGTCCCCATCCCCATCCCCGTCCCCCATCCCCATCCCCCGTCCCCCGTCCCCGTTGTCCTGATGCAAATAAATACAGTATGTAAAAAAATAATATAGATGCAAAAAGTGTGGTCGTAGAGTGACCTACAGTTTAATTCAATGTGGGAACAATTGGAGCTTGTTAGCCTAGCTTGGATGTACTACATCTGTCACTCTAGCTTAGGTGTAGGTAGGTGGCTAGTTGGCTGCTTATTTTCCTGCTCTCACTAGCAAGTGCCAAGCCGCAGCCGCCCGAACAGTTCAACGAGCTCAATGAGACTCGAACTCGGAATCAGTCGGCGGATAACAAACGGGCTCTAACAGCCAACCAAGTCTGCAACTTGGCGATTATCATCGAGCCTACAATAGTTTTATACTGCTTCAGATAAGTCGTTTGTTTCTTAATCTGGCTTTACTGTCGACCTTCTTTTAGATGGAAAGGCATCTATGGCTACTTAAATTTGCTTAACCATTTACTATTAAAGAAATGTCATTGAGTTAATGTTAGGGAAGGCAAGCTTCTTGATGAAGTTATCGAAAAACATATAAATGCTAGATGGTTGCCGTGCCTTATGTATTACTTCAGGTCATTATTAGTTTGGATTGTTTCTTCTTAGTTTTTATAGGTTGATAGTATGGCTTCTCAAGACCCTGATGATTGGGAGTTTCCTTTAGCTCACTCACCGGATGATCTAATTCAACTTTCTCAACCATCGACATCAAGGCGGCGTGAGCGAGAGGAAGCAGGGCCTTCTGAGCGTCGTGTTCAACCACGTACCGCTTTTGATCCTCAACAAGTTCTTTTGACAAGTTTAAGAAGTTTACAACCGGAGGCAAGAACTTTAGTAATCGTCTTGGAGGTTGGAGATGTGCTTATCGAAGGCCATCAAGTGGTGTTTGAAGGGTGTTTTCAAAACACTAACGAAGGTCAAATGATAACCCGCTTGTCCAATGACCTTGGTCACCATCTTTGGCTTCAAGGCCCGCTCAGACACTTGGGTAGTGAAAGGCGAGCAAGTTACATTGCTGCTATTCTTTGTGAGATTCTTGACTTTTTACATGTGTAATCCATCTAGGGGCTGAAGTTGAGATAATTTATTGTTATTTCTCATTATTTATTTGTGGTTAGTTGTTGTTGAAGAAACCCGGTCTTTAGATTGATGACCAGGTAGTTAGTGTTTAAAAATACAAAGAATAGAAGGGATAGAGGGATGATAAGAGTTGATAAGGGGGAGAATTTGAGCAACCAATGTGGGGTTTAAGATGCCCATGTGGCCTTTGAATGGGCTGAGGTTAGTTGTGATTGGCTCATTTTCCCGTTTTGGGGGTTGAGTTCTTCCTTACCAAGCAGGGGTTGGACTGCGGGGCTCTCTTTGGTTGTTTTTTTTGTAGTTTGTTTTGGATTTTGAGTATGTTGTAGCCCTTGTTGTTAGCTCTCTATGAAGCTATCACTCGGTCTTAGAGCTAAAAGTATGAGTGAACGGCGCCTTGTTGAACACAAGGGGGTCTGCTGCCCCATGTTTTCATGAGCAGTAGGTTTGAAGCCTTGTAGCGAGTTTTACAAAGTATATCTAAATGACATCTTTGATGAGTGTTTGTACACTGTAAATAGCTTTCCAAAGAGCTATCTTATGCTCTATTTTGAGCTTTTGTGAAGTCATAGCACTAGTTTGAAAGAAGAGGGGTCAGCTGATTTGAATTTTTGTAAGAAGTAACTTTGATTGCACATAGCGGCTGGCCAGATGAGTTTCTGGAAGTGAAATTTGGTGTGTTTGTGGTATATTTTAGTGGCTTTTCAAGTAGCTATAGCACGTCTCATTTTGAGTTTGTATGAAACCGTAGTGGTATTTTGAATTAGAAGGTTAATCAAGAGTTTAAAAGAGAGTTTGAGTTCGGTTTAATACTTAATGAGAGGTTAGATAAATGATTTCAAAGGGAGTAAGGGTATATAGGAGAAGGGTATGAAGTGGTTAGGGTATGTAAGGGTAAGGGTATGTGGGATTGAGGTTAATTAGGGAATTAATTATCTTAATCAAGGTATATTGTGTTAAGTAAGATTAATTAGTCTAATTGTAATCAATTAGCTTAACTAAAATTAAGTGGATTAATCAAGGTTAATCATTTTAGTTAAATATAATTATCTTAACTATTAATTAATTATTATTAAGTGGAATTAGTTAATTTAATCAGAGTTTGATTAAGGCTTGATTTAGGTTAAGGATAATTGATGTTTTTAGTTAAGTTTTTGAGAGACAATTTCTACAAGACATCTGCATCATGTCCTATTATATGTACATCGAGTTTTATTATACAAGTTGAAGATCGGAGGCCTTTATGATATGGTGAATGAGGACTTATAAGTTTTTATGGACTTGGACACAAATCATATGTTCTATATTCTCCCTTTCCCTCTCTAAACTAAGTGCAGCCAAGAACCCTGAGTTTTCCTGAAACAAAGACTCTCTACACGACACCGTCCCCCGTCCCCGTCCCCATCCCCGTCCTCCATCCCCGTCCCCCGTCCCATGTCACCGTCCCCGTCCCCGCCCCATCCTTTTATCCAAAATCCTAACTTTTAGCTTTTCATTTTATCCAAAACCCTAACTTTTAGCTTTTCATTTTATCCTAAATCCTAACTTTTAGCTTTTCATCCAAAAATATTTTTTCATCCAAAAGAATCGTTCATCCATCGACGTGTTCATCCATTCGACGCATTGTTCATCCTAAATTCTTTTATTTTATAACTAGTGGAGTACCCATGTACTCCGGATACAACATTTATTTGTGTTGAGTCCCCACCTCCCCGTCTCCTAGCCCTTTCCCTCCAATCCATCGTCCCCCCGTCCTCGTTCCCGTCCCCGTCCCTGTCCCCGTCCCCATCCCCGTCCCCATCCCCGTCCCCCATCCCCGTCCTCGTCCCTGTCCCCGTCCCCATCCCCGTCCCCATCCCCGTCCCCCATCCCCGTCCTCCGTCCCCGTCCCCCGTCCCCGCCCCCTCCTTTTATCCAAGACCCTAACTTTTAGCTTTTCATTTTATCTAAAACCCTAACTTTTAGCTTTTCATCCAAAAATTGATTTTTCATCCGTCCCCGTCCCCGTCCCTGTCCCATCCTTTTATCCAAAACCCTAACTTTTAGCTTTTCATCCAAAAGCGTTTTTTCATCCAAAAGGATCGTTCATCCAACGACGTGTTCATCTATTTGACGCATTGTTCATCCTAAATTCTTTTATTATATAGGACTAGTGGGGTACCCGTGTCCTTTGGACACTTTTCTTGTTGGATAATTTTTGTTGGATGAATTTATTTACTGGGAACGGACGGATCGACATCAAGCTTAACATATTGTATGATTGTTAGTACCACGGCAAAGACAATCATTAATATCTAGGTTTGCAAGGTACAATTGAGGTTAATGGACGATTATACATACATTCACATAATTTACTCTTGATGCACAAAAAATGTATTAAATTGAAGCAAAATAAACTTTTTAAAATAGAAGTACCACACCATACATGTTGACACAATATAAGACCTTTTTTTATACATGTAGTAGGTGAAATAATGATATGAATTTGAAACACCAGGTTTCATTGAGTTGGGTTCAATACAAATACAAAATTCTAACACTATTGTATACACCAAAACCCACATCGAGTTCATATCCACAAACCTGCAGCCAGCAACAGCAACCTTCACGTTAGTCCATCTCTAGAATATTGAGGGAGAAGAAACATCCGACAGCTTCGCAAACTGCTCGTTCAAATGATTTCTTTTCAACCTCTCCCGACCGGCTTCCTGCAGCTTTCTAGTAGGCTAAAACATTACCCAAAAACATTACCGTATTTTGATAATTTCTATTGAATCAAAATACATATTGTCAACTGAAAGTATCATTTATGACCCGAAACCTATCACCACACAGAGAAACAACTTTTTTTATTCTTGAATATGTGGGTGCATGCTTATCGTCAACAACTGCCCCCGATTTTCCCATACAATTCGGGGGCATTCATGTAGCTGGAATGCACCCTAAGAGTACAATAATAACATCTTCCCGTTAAGCACTCTTAATGGTGCAAAAACTCGTTAAGAGTGCTTAACGGGGAAAGAATTCTTTATCGGGGGAAATTGTTGACGACAGGTACAGACCCCGCCCAAGTGCTTGCCGGGAAATGAAGCGCACTTGGGCTACTGCCCTCGTGCGCTTCATTTCCCGGCAAGGACTCGGGTGGGGTCTGTACCCCTTACTTAAGGGCCTTCCTCTGACTTCGCCTCTCTTCAGAATTTAGTACCACCTTCTTCAAATCTGCCCCTATGCCCCGCCTGTCCTGTTTCATGTGGGTCTCCACTGGATCCAACCTGCCCTGCTCTGTGGCACCAAGGCCTGTGCCTTCCTTCCACCCCGATTTCTTGAGCAACTCCACCGATTCATCCAGAGAACTAAATCAATCCATGATCAAGCATCACACACCATACAGACACATCTACATGCATATTCCCTACTGAATGGACACCACCTCTACTGAAAGATCAACCTGGCTTCAATGATTGCAACAATAAGAAACCAAAAGCACATGTAATCATCTCAAAGTCAACACTCTGCTGGACATGTTGAAAAAGAAAATCCAATTATATTCCTGATAGAATTACTACAGAAGGGAGTGACTCAGCTAACCCTAATCTCAAAAAATAATCTCACTACGGGTCATGTCAAAGTTAAAAACCAATAAAACTCCTCATTACATACCTCATGAAAATTATACTATAGTTATAAGATTTCAAAGCAAATTACTACAAAAGAGTAGAGCTCAGCTAATCCTAATCTGAAAAATTTCTTAGTTATACTACTACAAACGGGAACACCTCATCAAACCCTAGCATGAAAAACCATCTCACCGCAGCCAGGGTGTGCGATTATACTGCAAGTACCTTCTGGTTTTAGCTTCGGTAGCATATCCTGTTTAGTGGAAAGGGATTGTCCCCGGATAATGTTGGTGTGGCGTCTCTTCCCGTGGAAGATTGTGGATGCTTGTTGGAAGAGACTGAAGAATAGTTCATAGACAAAAGGTGTAAACACAGACAAAGAAAAGGATCATCAACAGCGTTCAATTTCACATAATCAGTGATTCCTTGCACATCATGTCATTTGTTTCAATCCATGTGCACTTTAGTTGCAGAAATGTAATTAAAGTATCATCATTTCTCCAATTAAAGTATCATCATTAGCTAATACATACCAATTAGCTAATACATACCTGTGAAGGAGCATCCAAACCCTAATTGACACGAATCTGTCAGGCATTGAGAGAAATTCCAGACCTCACATCGGCAGCTTCATCTTCTGGCGCAGCTTCTCCACTTCCAAGTATGCCGTGCTATATGGCAGATACTCCTGCATGTGCTCCTACGCGAGCTCGCAGAGCCCATCTGCAAGCTTGGGAATGGCCATGATCTCGTCATTGGTGAGTATCCTGACGAAGCGCGCGGGATTCCCGGCCCAGAGCTCGCCCACTGGGACGCGGCGCTCGGGCGGCAACACAGACCCGGACCCGAGCATGGAGTTCATCTCCACAAGGCTGCCCTCCATCAACACGCACCTCTGTCTGGCGACCGCCTCGTCCTCCACCGTGCACGACCGCAGCGTGCTGAAGCTCCCGATGGTGCAGTACTTCCCGATGAGCGTCTCGGCCGACAGGCCAGTGGGCGCCGTGCTCGCCGCGTGCAACACGCACTTGTCCCCAACGCTGGAGGAAAATCCCAGCGAAACTGCGACCTGCGACATGTTTCATCCAAGTTGCGGTTTATCATCGGCGCGCCCATTTTTCATCCACGTATTCATCCAAAAGGATCGCCCTTCATCCTGTATTCTTTTATAGATATAGACTAGTGGGATACCCGTGTCCTCCGGACACAACATTTTTTTGTGTTGAGTCCCGACCTCCCAGTCTCCTTGCCCTTTCCCTCGAATCCATCGTCCCCCCGTCTCCGTCCCCGCCCCAGTCCCCGCCCCCGTCCCCATTCCCGTCCCCGTCCCCGTCCCCGTCCCCATCCCCATCCCCATCCCCATCCCCATCCCCATCCCCACCTCGTCCTTTTATCCAAAATCCAAACTTTAAGTTTTTCATTTTATTCAAAATCCTAACTTTTAGCTTTTTATTTTATACAAACCCTAACTTTTATCCCGTCTTTGTATCCAAAACCCTAACTTTTAGCTTTTCATTTAATCCAAAACCCTAATTTTTAGCTTTTCATCCAGAAGCGTTTTTTCATCCAAAAGGATCGTTCATCCATTTGACGCATTGTTCATCCTAAATTCTTTTATTATATAGGACTAGAGTGTTACCGCTGTCCTCCGGACGCAACATTTTTTTGTGTTGAGTCCCCACCTCCCCGTCCCCTAGCCCTTTCCCACCAATCCATCGTCCCCCCCGTCCTTGTCCCCTTGTCCCCTGTCCCCATCCCCCATCCCCATCCCCATCCCCGTCTCCGTCCCGTTCTTTTATCCAAAACCCTAACTTTTAGCTTTTCATCCAAAAGCATTTTTCATCCCCGCGTTCATCCATTCGGTGCTCGTTTTTCATCGACGTGTTCATCCAAAAGGATCGTTTGTCATCCTGTATTTTTTTATAGATATAGATAAGAGATACAGAATATAAATATTAAATACTACAAATATCATATACTATAATTAAACATACCATCTCTAAAGCGAACATATGAATCACACTATACTAGTCACCTAAACATCATGTATGCTCAGGTACGGTATGACTCAAGAGTCTTCATCATCCTGTGGCGAAGCGACTCCCGCAACGACTCTCATAACGTGTTCCATGGCCACAATACTAGCTTCGACGCCGCGTCCACTGCGCTCCACCAACCGTACTGCTCCCAAGGATAACGTTGACTGGAAGCGATGGTGCCATGATGCCACGCGCAAGCAACTTCACCATGATCACAACACATATATATGATTTTTCCTACGGCATTATGTGTTGTGACCCATCTGATTGACCACTTGGATTCTTATTTAAAACAATATCTGTCAATACGGTGTACACCTCTATATAATGAAAGACAACATCCAGCTCTTTCTTTCTTAAAATTCACATCGTAAATTGTTTCCTACATGAAATATGTATAGTGGTTGAAAAACCTAGGTCTCACAAAATTATGAGCATCAAACCAGGTTTGATAACACAATCACGAATAGTGAGCTAAACGTTACAGGTTAGTGGAGGACACTATATACGGTCACGTATTTTACCCTTAACCATATATAGATTCTACAACAAAGACCTTTCATTTGGAAGTTATTTCAATATCTAAACCCTAACATGCTCAAATACAACACCATACATGTTGAATACATGGCAATTTTCTAGCTTCACAAGCATGTACTAGGAGGTGTAATATTGATCTAAGTCATAAGTGTCATATGTCATTACATTGGGCTCAATACAAATACAAACTCTTGTAACTATCATATACATCAATTCTTACACCTTGTAAGAAAAATACACAAAAACATCACGTTGGAACCCAAATGTCGCTTCCTTGACCTTTAAAGGTTAATCCCTAATTTTTAAGACTCTTTAAAATGTCAAATTTTGAAAATGGTAGTTGCAATTTTTTTTTCTTACTAGATGAAAACGCACCTAAAAAGTTCAAATCCGAAGTCGGATTTCAATTTTTTTTAATTTTGGGAGATATTAACTCACAGTGAAATGAATTTGCCCAAATTACTACTTCATCCGTAGTGGATAAAAAACAGTGATACATATGAAAACAATGACACGGACAAAAAAATGTGACATGGATGAAAAATCTTGATGGGGATGAAAATAGAAAAAGAGGATGATAACTAGCGGATGAAAACCACAATAGATGGAAAATCACAATGGACGAAAATGAGGATGAAAAAAGAGGATGAAAAACAACGGATGAAATGCCAAAAAAAATCAAATTGGAATGGAAACTAAGCTTCATAAACTTCATTTCATTAGTTGGACTCAATATAAAAAAATATCATTTTAATGACTCAAATTCAGATTTGGTGCTGGAGCTAGAATCTAGGAAATCGGAAGAATTTCTGCAAATCTTCACTGTGGTGAATTCAGCAACTTTTGACGATTTTTAGAAAAAAGAGAAAAAATGAAAAAAATCTGAAAAAAATGTGAATGATACCTCCAAAGTCAATCTACAAGGAAAAAAAAATTCAAGCTGTTTTGCATTGTCAAAAATGAGTTATCGGCGTTTCCGTTTTGCCCAAATCTATGGAAAAAAAACTTTTTTTCTTTTTTTCTTTTTTTTGCTTTTTTTTCCTTTACACCGTAGCAACTCGAGATGATTTTCCGGGCAGGGTATCATCACAACAAGGTATCAGCAAGGCAGGGTACCATCCGGGGTATCCTGATGGTGGACTAAGGACATGAGGGGTGTGCGTACGTAGGGAGTTTTAGAGGGAGAGGGAGAGACAACGAGCGCAAGGGGATGGAGAGAGGGGGTTAGAGTTAGAAGGAGAGGTGAGATTAGAAGTAGAAGAGAGAGATAGGGTTCTGACGAGGCGTGAGGTGGCGGCTAGGAGGGAGGGAAGGTGGGTGAGGGCGAGGAAGTCGACGACGGGCGAGGACGGCAAGGAAGACGACCAAGCGAGGACGGCGAGGAAGACGACCGAGCAAGAACGGCGAGGAGAATGACCACGCGGAGAGCAAGACGACCAAGTGAGGAGGAAGACGACCAAATAGGGAGGGGGCGGCTGCTCAAGCTACGCCACAGCAGCCCGTGGCTGCTGTTTGGATTTAGGTCGTGCAGGTTTTGCACGAGGAGCAAAAGTAGTAGCGAGTTGCGAAGTGCAACAACCTAGTTGCGAGGTGCAGCAGCCTCGTTGCGTGGAGCAACAACCTAACACCCCATGGCGAAATCCTAACACCCTAACATCTCATGCTTGAAACCCTAACACACCATGGACACCACTATCCTTGCGCACTTGAAACCCTAACCACCTAAGACACCCCCGCATACGCACACCCCTGAGGTCAGTTTTCCAAACATGGAAACGGCGGCGCTGCCAAAATTAGGGTTTGATAAATTAGGGTTTGATAAATTAGGGTTTGAAAAATTAGGGTTTCCATATCTGGGGTCTCCAGATCTAGGGTTTGGTGTAAAAAGAACATTTTAAACCAAGTTAGACATTTTCACACATGTTGAGCACTTATATTCTACACTAGAGAGTTACCCGTGTCCTCCGGACACAACAATTTTTTGTGTTGACTCCCCATCTCGTCCCGGCCCCCATCCCGTCCCCGTCCCCATCCCTGTCCCCCGTCCCCGTCCCCGCCTCCGTCCCTATCCCCGCCCTGTCCTCGTCCCCGCCCCCGTCCCTATCCCCGCCCTGTCTTTTTATCCAAAACCCTAACTTTTAGCTTTTCATTTTATCCAAAATCCTAACTTTTAGCTTTTCATTTTATCCAAAATCCTAACTTTTAGCTTTTCATTTTATCCAAAACCCTAACTTTTAGCTTTTAACTTTTAGCTTTTACTTTCGCATCACTTTTTCATCCCGTCCTTTTATCCAAAACCCTAACTTTTAGCTTTTCATTTTATCCAAAACCCTAACTTTTAGCTTTTCATCAAAAACCGTTTTTTCATCCAAAAGTGTGTTTTCATCTACGCATCATTACATCTACGGGTTCATTTATCATCCTGTATTCTTTTATAGATATAGATAAAACCAGAGATCTTCAATTTTTTATTAAAAATTATTTTAACCATAGTATGTGGTGAAAATCTTATTATCATCCGTTTGGATTATCATACTACAACATACTTTGTTCACAAAAAAATAAAACGTAAAATGGTAATTTTTCAAAAGATTTTAACTTCCACTCCTTGCACAATTGTTTTGAATATTCTACACTCCGTTTCTATGCCTAAAAATTGGTGAATATAAAACCAACATCATGTTGAACACAATTGTAAACAAATTAGACCTTGTGTAGTGCAAAGATTTGATACCAAGTGAAGTCAAAGTTTGTTGACCTACAAAATGCAAGAAAGATAATGAACCATTTTTTAAATTTCAAATACTATGTTTCTATCCCTACGGTGGATTGCAGCATAAAAGTATGGTGACTTTATATAGATGCATGGTTTGAGATCTTACAGTTGGAAGTCCAAAATGAGACGTCAAAATTTGATGCCTTTGCCACTATTTGGTTGTGGCAATTTTGGGGTGTTTTCTTGATGAAAAAACGTTTGGGATTTTAGGGATTAATTCCAGCGGATACTTATCATACTACTAAAATCATAATCCGCGCAGTGAACCACGCAACGATGAATCGCGCAGTAAACCGTGCAGTGAACTGTAAGAACGGTGCAGCCAACCGCGCAGTTAATTGCGCAACCAACCGCACAGTGAATCATGTTACCTTTTTTTTTTAATATAGTTTGTAATATAAAAACTACATTAAAATGGTTGGACTAATGCGTTGTAAAGCATTAGCTTGAGGTTTTGGGTGTGACAAATTTGCATTTGTGTGTTGCAATTTGTGCTCTTGATTACAAATTTGACGTTCAAAATGTTTTTTGAGTTAAGCACTAAAAGATTGAATTGTAAATTATGAGTTGTAAACTTGGAGTGAAAAAGTTGTGAAGTTGGAGTTGTGATCTTGGAGGTTGGCATACAAAGTTGGACTTGCAAAATTGCACATTTGAGTTGTGGAGATTGAAATTACAAGTTTTGAGGTGAGATTGCAAGTTTTGAGATTGTAATTGCAAATTGAGTTTGTGGGTGTGTGAATTTGAGATTGCAATTGCAAATTGAGTTTGTGGGTATGTGAATTTGAGATTGTAATTGCAAGTTGAGTTTGTGGGTGTGTAAAATTTGCATTTGTGTGTTGCAATTCGTGCTTATCCAAAATAGATTTGAAACTCTTGATTACAAATTTGACGTTCATAACATTTTTGAAATTCCATGTTAGAATGCAAAAAATCTAAAACCTAATTAAATTTTTTCTATTCTATTCTATTACATTATTAAAATTCATGCATAGGTTTCAAAGACATATGTATGTTTTATGTAGATTGTTGTTACCTTTCTTTTTTATATTTTGTGATATAAAAACTACATTAAAATGGTTGAACTAATGCGTTGCAAAGCAAGCGCCAACTGCTAGTGTTCATTGAAATTTCAATATGCATTTGCCCTTCATAACAGGTTTTTGGAGGTATTCAATCTATCGTATTTGCAAACATGGTTTGAAAGTTAGTTCATACCTAATAATGGGGACTTATGAGTTTTGTTAGAAGTCTCTATTGTTGTTAAGATTTTCCATACAGATAAAGGAAAAAATAAAACTTTTAGAATTGACTAGAAAATAATTATTGTCTTTTGTGTGAATTGAAATTCTAAATCCGAGTCAAACGTTTTCTAGCAAGGGATTGGAAAAAACTTTACCTTCTCTAGTACAGAAAACTTATAAATCTTCAAAGCATTCCTTTTTGATATATTGGATAACTATGTTTTGAATAACTATGTTTCGGATACTTTGGTCTTCGTAGAGGAAGACCATTGAATCAAGCGGTGCGTGGGGCGCAACGACTGGAACACAACCATGTTCGGGAACGAGTCGAACAAGGGGCAGGGGATGAAGTTAATCACGACCTTTTTCCACCATTCAATCCACAATTTGATAACAATCGTGGACAATTTGTAGCCTTAAGCATTGATAGAGCTGAGGTTGAAGGTGGTGTACCGTTCTATGTAGGGAAGGTGATTGAAGATGGGATAAATCAAAGGAGTCATTAGATAAAGGTTTGTTGATAGTGGCCCATCATGCGAGGGGAAAATGTTCACAAAACAAGGCGCACCGCACAACGGTATGCAAATTGCATGGATACATTCTAGGAGTCCTCATGTGGACCCACAACTCGATAGAGAATGAGGCATGCAATTTTTTATGGATAGAGAAAGAACGATGACTGGCACTTTCTGGATGAAAAGGCAAAATGTATTCAGATCGCAAGTTGAAAGCAAGATTTGAATCCTTCGGTCGGCTAAGGCTTACATATTAGAATATATTGCAATGCAAACCGAAGCAATTGACAACGACCAATTGCAAGCAGCCTTGAATGATATGTAGTAGAGGAGGATACTACAATGAGTGTATGGTAATTGGTAATTGGCATGTAGGGTATGTGCAAGAGTAGTATATTGTAAGGGTAATGTAAGACATTTGGTGACAAATTACCAATAAATCCGAGAGGTTTTTCCCATTGATTGATTACATCACCAAGTACAAGAATATACGCATTATATTAATTTTCTTATGTATCATGTTCCATGTGTAATATATTCATATCGATTGGCATTTATTGTATAGTGTTCAAGTTTACGTAATTGCATATTTTGTACAGTACTTGACAAGCTTCTTTCCAGAAACATAATGCTGAATATGAAACAAATATTCATCAAATTCTAACCAAGTTCCATATTGAATTTGTCAAAAATGCCAGAAAAAAGCTTGTTGAATTAACATTTCTGGTTATACGGAAAATTGTTCCTAGATCTTAAATTTTATTTTTAAAAACAAGAATTAAAAAAAAACAAATTGGGTTTTTTCAACGCAGTGGCTGCCATTGTTACTAAGTGCACTTTTAAAAGGCCAAGTGCATAATTGCTTAATTGCTTGTTAAAGGTGAAAAAATGAAGGATGTGATCTCTTTGAAAATCAAATAAATGTTCATCATAACAACTTACTTACAAGTCACATGTTCATTCATATCTACCTATATAAAAGGGGTCAGTCCGTCTGTCCGCCACTCCCGGTCACTTGACCTTTGGATTTGCCATTTGAATCAAATGTGCCCTTTGAATTGAATGTGAACTTTGAAAGAATCCTCCATATGTGCCCTTTGGAGGAATCCTTTGTAGTGCCCTTTTATTCAAATTTGGCTTATTGAGTTTTAAAATTGTATTGTGTATCAAAAATAGAAAAATAAAACCATAATTTCCAACATATTGAAACTACATAAAATAAATGATAGTTATCTAAAGACAATAACATGTATGTGAAATAAATAATGGATATTTAAAGTGAATAATAGGTATATATAGTAGATAATGCATATATAATGGGTTAATTTGATTTTTCATTTACATACGTTTATTTAACTTGGGATTGCCTCGGCTAGTTGATGACAATGGGGGATGTACTAGTCATACATAATTATTTTATTTTTGTAAAATTATTTGATATCATTCAGTATATAAAATATTTACATTTAAATATTTAGGGTTTTGAGATTTTTATAATTGTCAATGTATACTAATATTAATATCATAAAAGGATTTGTCAAAATTTATTGGTTTTCATTTAAATTTAATTCAATAATGTATGTTTCTAAAAACTAATTGGATTGTTTGTTTTTCTATTCCACATATTGTGTTCAAACTTGCATTATAGGTATTAGCTTTTGAAGTTATGACATCAATTTTAAAATTATAAGAAGGTAGATAAAAGCTAATGATGTAGATAGATTTGTATGAAATAGTTGAAATTAAGTATATAAACATAATATGTGTTTTATTTTTCATCACAAAATGATGATTTATTAATTTATGGCCAAAGAACTTAAAAGTATTGACCTTGAATCTCAACACAATGATAAATTTCCTCTACTAAAATATCCGTCATCTTCAAGTAAATATGAAGAAATTGTCAATACACAATCTACAACAAATGCTTCTTCCTCCTCTTCTTCAAGGATACCAAATGTTTTTCTTTCAAGCAATTCTAATGACATACCAAGTACACAAAATGAAGTGAATTTTTTAGGTTTGTTGATAAATTAAAGTTTTAAAATATGTTTGATAATATTACATATAATCATTTTGATAAAAAAACTACATTGAAAATATAAATATATTGAATGGAAATGCCATGATTTCAGATATATTAAATGGAATGAAATTGATAACTAAAGTACAATTCATATTATCATATGTTAGGACCATGTTGCAATATATTGACAACAAAAGAAACTCCATCCACAAACAATCAAAGTGCTCCATCTTTAGAGATAGAGCCTTCATCAGATGCATTGACTTCATCCTCAAGACCGTGGACTTTCAATAGCAACCAACCTAATATGAGACAAAGAGCACATCCTTTTAATACAGGAATATGGATATCTTTTGAACTTATAATTACACTTGGACAAATCATAGCTTCAATTGTTGTACTTTCATCATCAAATCTTGATGATTTACAATCTCGTAAAAGTATTTGGATAGTAGGTTATACAACGGCTTGTTTAGCAACTTTGCCACTTTTATATTGGCGCTATAAATATGGTCATATATTATTAAGGAATCAAGAGGTTTTAGCCCCTCTACAAACCACTCCATCAACTTTAACTCCAACTATTACATCAGTTGTAGTAGGATCCAATTCCAATGTTTCTTTCAATCCAAATACTCAAGTTGGCACATTACAAAGTCAAGGAGTTAATAATTCAATTTCTCAAGAGAATAGGTGTTTACTGTTTGCTTTACAATTTCATCAATATTAAAATTGTGTTTTACCCATGAATAAATTATAGTCTTAAACAAATTCAAAATCTCATCTTCACATGGTTAATTTGTTACATCCTTCAAATTCCATTAAATTGAAACTAAAAAACATATCACATTAATGTAGTTTATATTTGTATTGAATCAAAATCAACAAAGAATCATGTTTTATATAGGTTTCGCAAATTTATTGAAAAGTTCAAAGTTGGACTAGATTGTTTTTTTGCAATATGGTTTATAATTGGTAATGTGTGGGTTTTTGGTCTTGGTACATCTTATGAAGAACCAAAGTTATATAGGTACATGCTCCTCCATTAGTAATCTACAATAATCAACTATATATAAGAATAAACTTATCAAAAATATAATTAATAAATATAATATTTACATATTTTTTCAACATAATTTGATATACACATACTTGTTCTTCAATTCAATAAAAAATTTGGTCACAATATCTTTGACATTTTTGTGACAAACGTGCTATGTATAGGTTGTGCATTGTATTTCTCTCCCTTAGTTGCATTGCTTATGCAATGCCACTTGTTTTATGTACAACAATATGTTGTTGTTTACCATGTATAGTAGCACTTCTTGGGTTTCAAGAAGAACGGCGGCATCAAAGTAGGGGTGCCTCTTCTGAACTTATTGCAGCGTTGCCAACTTACAATTTCAAAGCGCAAAGTTCCCCCACGTCTAGTAACATAACGATAACAAAAGAAGACAATGGATTGGTGAATCAAGGAGGTTTTGTAGGTGAAGGGACTAAGAATAGAAGACTTGTCACAGCGGATGATGCTCTGTGTTGCATTTGTCTTGGAAAATACAAAGACAAAGTGGACTTAAAAGAGTTGCCATGCTCACATCATTTTCATGTTGGTTGTGTAGATAAATGGCTCAAAATCAATGCCTCGTGTCCGCTTTGTAAACACAATATGATTAGTGGTACTAGTGGATCACGCGAATCCAATACTTCCTCGCGAAGTGATGCCACTGTAAACTTATCATGTTGATAAATTGAGATGGTACTGATTTAAGGTGATAGTTAAAAGTTTCTATTTATTGAAAGTCATATAAATTGCTTATTAAATCAAACTTGTACAACCATCTTCATTCTAATCATAGATAGAGTTGATGGAACAAACTAAAGTGAAATGTCTTCATCCTCAAATTTTTGTTGTGGAATTGAATAATCCAAAGAAAGAGAAGGTTCCCATTTTAATTTGTTGAAAACCTTCCTTGTTTCACCCATTGTCTCTCAAGTAATCCTTGAGAAAGTTCAAAATGCTTTTATTATTGGTGAGCTACTTATAAAGATAGCGACAATTCAACACTAAAGTTAGACAATATAATTACTGAAAGCCTATAAACACTTCTCATTTCTCCAATGCAGGCCACATTATTTGGAATAATTTATATTTTCTAAAAACCCTTCTAGTGATGAGTCACTTCAATTGAAAACCCTACGCTATCTGAGCAATATAATGACATTCTTGCACTCCTTAAACATTCAAATTCAACTATGTGGTTGGAAATCATGAGTCATTGTGCAGATCGAATACTAATATTGGTTGATATTAGAACTATAATCAATATGGGCGCTCCTCACACCACATTTTTTTATGATTCACACAACACTCAATTTGGAATTTAGAGTTACCACACTAAGTAATTTAAAAATGCTGTAAGTTTTTACTTTTGATGAAGATTTTTACCAAGAGCACATCTATCTACACTACTCAAAGAAGGGATCATTGTAGACATAGTTGATAAATATATTAATCCAGAATAAAAGCTTATAGCATTTATAACTCAATTATTGTGCTTAGCACTGAATTTCAAAATCAATGTAAGTAGAATTTGTGTTTTCAAAACTAAAAATTTCAACACTTATTCATGTTTGCAGTACAAAATGGGGTTATTTTTGAGAACTTTTTTTTGGTGAAGTGTAATGTCAAGTTATCATTAATTTGTGATAACTTGAGACCAAGAACTTCTATTTTAGGACCAAGAGTCTTTAAAAATCTGTCAAAGTATATAAATGAAACAGAACTAAATGACAAATTAAAAGGTACTTACATTCTTTTATGTCTGTTGTTGTGTATTTGTGAAACATAGGGTTAGAGTTGGAGGGGGAATAAAATAGACCCTTCGTGAGCCGGGGTTCTTGCTTGCAGGCGGCCCATACGACTTGTGAGGTCCTGACGTTTGTGTAGGAAGAAATTTTGCCTGGCTTTATGATAAATAATTTCCTTACTAAATCGGATTCAAGTCACTGATGAGAACTAGAATGTCATTTGAGTTGAAAAACCATGAGTAAAAGTTCAACGCTGAAAAAACACCATCAATGCGGACCCACAGAACTGGGAAATTTTGAGAGGAATGAAAATATCACCTGCCGGGCTGCAGAGCTTTTGTACTTCCCCAACACCCAAATTAGACAAATAAGCTAGGCCTCGAATAGGTCCTAAACCCTCTGCATTTTTTTGCTTATCTGGTCCTCCAGGTATCCGCAGCAAAATAATCCACATCGATGAAAAGAGTCAGCAATCCAACCCCCTGCAACAAAAATGATCCAAAATCAATAACACAAACCCATTCAGAATCGTCCGTTCGAAGAGATCCACAAAAGACGCGCATACTGTCAAAGATAAACTCTACCAAGACAATAACTTAAAAATCAACCCATTAGATAGCAAATAGGCGTAATTTCCCACAGGACATGAATCCAAGTCTCACTGTCTCAGCTGAGGCCATATATGCTTTATATCGTTACAACGAGACCAATCACATATCAGGCCCACCATGTGAACAGATGAATGTGAACATCGCATGTGCCGATGTCTAACACGACGTGCTTCCCGTGTCTCCTCCCTCCACCAACATACATGGGAGCTCTGCCTTCGACCATCGCCCGAATGAGCGCGGCGTAACCTCTGTCTACCTACCACTCTATGTACACGTCCCCACCGCGGTAGCCAAGAACGTCATTCTGCCATGCACTGCCATACAAGGTGCTCGAATCAACGGGTGTCACTCATCCACAGCCAGCCTGCCACCCACCACCCACGTACCCGGTTCTGCTCTACCAATCCACGTCGACTTCGCGTCTCCTCTCCCCCCCCCCCCAATTCGCTCTGCAAAACATCTCTCAACTCGCTGCACCGGATCCCACCGCCGCTCCCTCCTGCACCTCGCTGCTCCCACCCGCCGCCTCCCCTGCACCCCCACTCCCTCCTACGCTCGCGCCGCCGCCCACCTCATGCTTGCACAGCGGGCATGACGCATTGATCTTCAGCCACTTGTCCACGCACTCCACATGGAAATGGTGCGTGCAAGGCAGTTCCCGCAACTCCGCGCCATCCTCGTACTTCCCCAGACAGATGCAACACACCGCATCCTCTGCCGACACCTGCCTCTCCTTCTCCGTTCCCGCCGCCACCACCCCGCCCTCCCCGACGCTCTCCGAGTCCGAATCACTCCCGTCCTTGCTCCCTTTCGGGCTCGCTGAACCCTTCGCCTTGAACTTGTACGTAGGCAGCGCAGTGATCGCTTCCGCCGACGCCCCTCGGGTCTGGCTCGGGTCCTCCCGGAACCCCAGCAGCGCGATGATGCACGGCAGGCAGCAGCATATCGTCGCACATAGGATGAACGGCATGGCATACCCGATGCAGCTGAACGTCAGGAACACGATGCACAATCTGCCCGTACCACACCACAACTCATGTCAGCGCAACAAAACTGCAACCTCCACCAACACACCAACAACGCACGCGCAACTCCACAATCCTCGTCACTCCACCCAAACCATGTGTCCCCAGGATAAGGATCTGCACCTGTACAAGTTCGGGGCCTCGCTTGATGATGTGTGCCCGCCAAATACCCACACGTTGCCCACCACAAACCAGATCGCGAAGAAACAGTCCAGCGCTATCTTGAACCTCTCCACGATCACCCCAATCCTGCACACGCCACCAAATTCATCACTTCACGCTCCCGTGCTCCAGACTCCCGTACTAACTGAACCTTCTCGTCAGGCCAATCCATCAGAAAATCCATAATCCATCAAGCTTTTCTAACCCGAGTGCCTCTGACCACCTCTCAACTGAACCTGGATGCCAACCCGAACGTAGTTCCAATCGGGAAAAGTTGCGTACAAGCAGAATGCCCAACCTCCGCAACATGTGCCTTCACATTCAGATTCATACTAAAACAAGAGGATGAGCACAATACCGGTCATCGACCAGTGACTCCTGTCCGTCGAACCCTGAATGCCGAGCAATATTTGAGATCCCATTGCGTGTTGTCGACCTATAAGACGTCGCCGCAGATCCGCTCGTGGGAGTCGTCGGAGACGACGCAGCTTGTGGAAGCGCATTCTGCTCCCTCGAACGTACGTACCTATGCGTGTACCGCCAGTACAGCAGCGGCAGGGTGGCCAGGCACCCGGCTGCATACCCGATCACCCATGCCTGCAGCGGCGCCTGTGGATGCTCGTCTTGGGACAGCGACAGCACGACGATCGACGCAATGATCTGGCTGATCGTGATCGTCAGCTCGATCGTGATCCACAGACCCGAATTCAGAGGGCTCGTCCTCTGTCGTGCGCTGCGCCCGTGCGAGTTCGACGATCTGCCCGTCGGAGTCGATGCAGCCGAAGGAAAAGAAGGTTGCCCTCTCAACGACGAGTTCGCAGACTGGCTCCTCGACAACGTCTCCCCTGCCGCCCAACACATCACACAACCACCCTGCCTTCATCAACCATCTGCACTGCGCTACCAGATCCCTCACGCCCACCGTACGCATCGGAAACTCAATCTCCAATCTCATCGCCCAAACCAGACCACACCGCTCCAATTCCTACACATGCAAAATGCCACTACCACACGGCCATACGCAACCACACACCTCGCCATCGCATCGCCCGATTCCGTACCTGTGGATGCACCTTCTTGTGCTACCGACGGAGAACTCGAGCTTCGAAAGAGCGTGCCACCGTCCACGCTCGCAGCATCCGTATCAGGTCCGATATTCACAACATGCTCCTGCCGGACGGCTCCTTGATGATCCATTAGCAACGGAGACGTGTCGCTGGTCTGAGCTTCAAGATCCAAGTCCTCACACCGATCGGCCATGAGAGGTTATGAGCCCTCCCTCCAACCTAGGGAGGGCGCACACGCGTGACCCGTCCGTCTTGGCTCTTCACAATGGCAGAGGAGGAAATATTAAGAAATCTTCCGCAAGCTCTGGCTTAAGCCATAAGAGTACTCAGTACTGGAAATTCCGCACTGGTCGAAAGACCAGCTTTTTACAAGGCGATATGTTGAGACCAATCAGTTTAGGCCGAATATATACGCCTGAGCGGTTCAGATACTCGAAATGCTCTTCTCTGATCAGTAGTGCACACATTAATACTGAATGTGGTGCAGTATTGTACTGTTATGGCGCTGTATATTGTCTAAAATTCCGAACATGCAAAATCCGCAGCCAAATATTAACTATGTCGAATGAATGAAGCCATCTTCAAGCAGCTGAGCATCAGGAACGAGCACCTCTCATCGTCCTTGAATCAAATGAGGCCCTACCATCACAAGCCAAAGCCGCGCATCAGTTACAATTTCGCTACTTTGCGAACACAACAACTCTATAAAGCTTCGTTCAATAGGTCAAATTCACATAAAACATTAGAACCACTAGCCGATCTGCCAAAGAAGCGCAACCGCCACCAATTAAATAGCAGCAACAGATTCATAGACCTAGGTTACTAATCAAGTGACTCCCACCACGAACTGCTGGACTGAAGCTCCTCCACACCTCATTCTACAAATTGTATTCAGCACCAGATCAATATCCACACCAAATGCTCACAACAAATGGCCAAAATGCACATGGATCCGTTCTCTATCATGCAAGGGATCGCAAACCTATCGAACAGAAATTCACGAAATCGGTTCCTAGAATCCGACGCTCCTCTTATCGCGCTCTCTCAAACGCGACTACGCTCATCTAGCCACAAACCCTAACGCAGCTCTTCACACAAGCATCGTTCCTCTTTCACATACAACGCAACAACTTTATGCACGCACCGTAGATAACAGAGCAGAGATCGAGCCTCGACGCTCTCGCAAGCGCACCGCCCCTGCGAATTCGAGAAACGCCGACGAAACCTCGGAGAACCTCAATCCCGGATTCTGGAGACAATTCAAAAACCCCTGCCCAAGCTCGAAATCCCAATGCCAACGACCAAAACCTACTATGGCACTAGTAGCAACGCCCGCGACGACGACCATTCGCGGCGTCAGCTCGAGCGCGGCACGCACCGACCGCGAACGTGCGACGCGGAAGAAGGGCTCTTCCAAGAGGAATCGCGGCGGATTTAGCGGGTTGGAACGAGTGCCGCAGACGCGATGTAGCGGCGTCGTGCGCGACGGATCTCCATTTGTCCTCGTTCTC
The DNA here is from genome assembly GCA_963971425.1 of Bryoerythrophyllum caledonicum. NCBI lineage: Eukaryota > Viridiplantae > Streptophyta > Bryopsida > Pottiales > Pottiaceae > Bryoerythrophyllum > Bryoerythrophyllum caledonicum. Next base: position 17,515,424 of record OZ020517.1, read on the forward strand.
AGGCACTCGTTCACTTTAAATCAGCGTCTCGACGATAGCGGATTCTACAGGTTTCTAAGATTATGTAGACCGTCTTCTAGAAAATAAGTACATTTTGCTTTCTTCCGGTTGCTGGTCTTATCGGCGGTGCTTTTGAGCGGGCCATTGACTTCTGAAGTGGTGGCCACCTAATTTTCCTATTTCTGACCCATTTTTAAAATATTTAGAGAAAAATTATAGTGATGCATGGTTTTTGTTTTTTTGGGCGAAGTAGGAGATCCCTTTGAGGACAAGGTGGCTATGGATGATGGAAGAATCTACGAGCATGATAGATCATGTAGAATTTCATTTGTTACTTTTGTAGATTTCCCACCATTTGTAGTCACCTTGTCCTTAAAGGGTGAACCCCTAAAGGACCAAGCATTTTAGAGGAATCCTTATGTCATTGATTAAAACTTCTAAGATTCACTTTTTTTAAATGTAAGTGTAAGATCTTCTAAACTTATTTAAGATGATGTGGTAAAAAAAATTGTGAATCTTGACAGCATGGATTGAAAGATAATTGCAATTAAGGTGAAAAATTTTGTCCCCTCCCCAATGGACAATTGGTCCTTTGTGGATTGAATCATATCGTTTTTAGGTGCTAAGAGGTGTATTTGATAAAAACCAGATGTCTTATAGTGCATGATTCATATGGTTTTAACATGTTTTGTTTTATGTTAGGTGTAATATGTGTTGATTTAATAAATGAATATCTACCCAATCGATGTTAAAAGTAACTTTTGATTTCTTGATTAGATTGATCTAAAGTCACTAATTTATTAGTGTAAATGTGCCGTCAAGCATGGTTATGGTAGGGTGCATCCTATTCGACTCAATTACAGTGGATTTTTATTGATTCACTTTTGAGTTTTGACGGACAGAAACCTACATTGCACTTGTGCTACATGTTTAAAAAACTAGATTTTTGACCGGCACATATTCAAATGACAAATTTTAGTATTATTACTATATCCAAGAGAGAGATTCAAAATTGGTTTTCCAAACAATCAATTATTTTGCAATAGTTAGGTTCAACAAGATTTTATTGTTATATAGTTATTTATAATTAATGTAAAAAATCAAAAACTACAAATATTTATAACCACTATAATGTTGTGATATCCATTTGTACTTGTATGATTATTTAAAACCACTATACTGTGCAATAATGAATGAAGGGATAGTACTACTATAATGTGCAATAATGAATGAACAAATAGTACCGTAGGTGAACCTCTAGTTTGGCATTTATTAATTAGAAAAATGCTTGCCGAATAATGTGGGAAAATATTTAATGAAATTGCTGAAACTAGAAAAACTTTAGATTACAGATTTTGTCACATTATAAGACACCAAATGGAAGTAGGTCAAGGTTGTGCAGGGATGGAGGCTTTCATTTAGAACCCCAAGGTCTTGGGTTCAAGCCCCACGATCTTCAAATGTGCTAAATACAATAGTATGTGATTTCTTGCCGAAAAATATGTTATTTTTATTTTCGACGCCGAATGGCCTTTTCTCACTTTAATTAATTATTCGGCATGGAGGTGCCAAACTAGAGGTTCACCTACGGTAGTTGCATATCCATTTGTACTTGTAACCAACAACATCCATGACCTTTCAAAAGTTGAAATTTTCTAAACCACTAACTATTTTTGCAAAGAGTACTTGGAAGAGGATTTGTGCATTTTTGCTTATACAAAGGACATTAGATATACTTTCGATATAAAAAATATTAGATATACTCTATGTCTAGATTTATTAGACATTGCTTATACAAAGGACATTAGATATATTGCTTATCTAGCTTTAGTAAAGAAGATAAACAAAATTGTGTTAAAGGTGAATTGAAGAGGAACATTGAAGAAAAATTTGGATGAGGAAGATGCACAAAAACAAAGGAGGATGTTGCAAAGCATCAGTTGGTAGACTAAGGAAGGCATACATCCAAGTAGTGTTATTTGACCCCAAAGATGAAGAAAGAAGAGAAGACGGCACTTAATAAAAGCAAGATTAGAAGGTCTTACACTAATTAGTTCCAAGCGCCTTTATAGAATATTCTTTACATTGGTATCAAATTGTTCCAAAAATTCAACTTTTCTATTTCCAACTTTCCCAAAATTTAACTATTGCATTGATTGCATCATTTCAGAAAAATGTACAACCAATGAGTAGAGACATTAAATGTTTATGATAAATTGTCTACACGCTCATTGTATAGATGGTTTACTCTTAAAGGCATTTAAAAATACTACAACGATGCTACAAATATTGGAACTTCTTTCAAGAAAAAAAAACAAAATACCAACGTTCTTACCAACTTCTCTTTTGTAAAAGAAAAGATTCTTGATGGATTGATTTATGGACAACCCTTATTCAACTCATCAATTCAAGACATAATTATTAGTATTATTCTTGAGAGAGAACTTGATTTACTATAAAAATAGTAACAAATGATTTTGCAATTTCAATAGAATGGACAAAATATTTGCGAGATGAAATCATGATTGGAGTTACAAAGTTACAATAACAAGTAGAAGTAAGAACTCCGCTTTCCGAAGGAGGTTGGCGCAAATAAAGTGTCTATTTGTTCCAGACGTTATATCTTTGTCCATAGCACAAGGATAAGCAGAGGGGAAATACTGTCTCCTTTTTAAGGTAGACACTATGGGGCAAGTACCTAGTGGCCAATAGTGGCAATGAACATCCTCCCCGATTTCTTTCAATATGTTGTTTTGGTGTTTGTGGTATTGTTTATTTATGTAGTTGGGTTATTTTGTCTATGGTGGTGGTGGTGTGATTCCTATTTTTGGTGTTATTTGTGTTGTTTAGTGTATGTTCATGTTGGCTTGAATAATATTGGAAGGGGTTGTTTGTTTTCTAGGCATCTTTTATGAATTAGTATGGACATAGCATGGTGTGTGGCTATGGTATTTATATTTTTAAAGGTGTGACGGATGGAGGTGAGAGGGATATTAAATCCTTCCTTTAATTTTGTCATTGGTGGTATGTGTGTTGTGGCTCTTGCCCCTGCAGTTGCAATGATGATTGGGTCAACTTTGTTTTAAAACTGTATGGGGCCTTTGTCTGGTGTTTCACCCATGTTGTGCCACCAATCTTTTTGATAATAGTAGGGTGTGGAATGTCCATGTTTGTGCCGTTTGGAGGTATTTTTGTGCGATTTGTTACTTCCTTCTTTAGCTAATTTATCTACTTGTTCATTTCCTAGGATGTTGGAATGAGCTTTGACTTTTAATAATGTGGTAGGTTGTGTTCTTTGTATGAGTATCTATTATTGATGTTAAGATGGCTCGGTCTCCGTGGTTGTGGTGAGTTGTTGGGTGTTTAATGTGCGTATTTACAAGGTATTGTATGTTGAGACAATCAATAAATATGTATGTACAGTAGGCTTGTTTGGAAGTTTTTTGTTTATGGTTTTGAGAGTTTTGTGAATAGCCATCACTTTTGCTCTTAGTATGTTTTGTAGTCCAGGTAGTCTTTTGGAGATGTTAAGTTCTTTGGTAATGTTATGGATGCCATAGCCTGCTATTTCGCTTTGCCAATTATCAAAACTAATTTCAATCGATTCTTTGAAGGAACGGTATGTGTACTAACAATGCTCGGGATTAGATTGGAGGGGGGAGTTCAAGTTGTACATTGGGAGGGGTTGGGTGGGGTTGGTTTGGTATTGTGTGTTTGGGATTTTTAGAATTGACCATTGTTTGTTTTGGTTGACTCTTATTTGTAAATTGTAAGAACATCTAATCTAGATTGAGTATTGTGTCTTGTAAAATGTTTAACTGATTTTTATTTCATATGGTATTCTTTTGATGGTGTATACATATTATTTGTAGCATTGAGGATCCTATTTTTTGCTTTTGTGTTTAATTATGGAGAGTGGGATTAATGTATTTTATAGTGTCTGTATCAAGAAGCGTGATGATATGAGTGTCTTGGAATGGTTTGGTTGTTGGGGTTGGACTTTGGTACCAATCTTTGTCTGGTGTGACTATGAAGGTAATATTCTTAGTGTTTTGTTGTCCAGCTAGTCTACTCCAATGCATGGCTTGATGTGTATCTTCGTTGGTGTGTGCAAGTGCGAGTCCAATACCTTTTCATGTGTATTCAAATGCTTTTCTAAGGGATCCAAAGACTTTGTCTCAGCAAAAGGGGAGAAGAATTTATTTATTGTTGTAGGGCATACTAGTGGGGATGAGAAGTATGAGTGTTCAATTTTAAATAAGGGTGTTATTGATTATAGGATTTCAGTTGGAAGTGTGTATTGTGCGGTTGTAAGTGAGCTTGTTTTTAATTTTGTTGGTAAATATCTTTGATAAAGCCACATTATTTCAGTTTCAAATGACTGAATTGGTGGTTCCAGAATTTTGGTGTTGTTAATTGATTGATGGTATTCGTTTCAAAGCCATTTTAGTCTTTCCGTATTTATGGTTGCGAAGAGGTGGTCTCTGTTTTCATATATAAATGCGTTGTCATTATGTACTACTATATTAGGTGTGTTGACTTTAGTATCTGTAACCATATTACTTTCATTGGTAGAGATATGTAATAGTGGGAGGATTGTGGATGGGTGGACATATCGAGTGTCTCTTATTTGTGCTAGTGGGTGATGTCCCTCATTTATTTTGGCATATTGTTTGTGTTGTTGTTGTTAGTAGTAATTGATGAAGCATGAGATGTTGTGGTTGGTTACAGTTGAGTTATGCCATCGGAAGAGATTCCTTTGGCGTTGCCATTTCGTGTATTGAGTATTGTTGTTTATTATCCATTTGCATAGAAAGGTAGTGTCATTTTTGTAATGTTATTGGAGTCAATGTATTTGCAAGTTCTATGGTTTAGGATGATGGTGATTGGGTACAATGTGGGATTTTTAAGGATATGTGTTGGGGGGTGGTGATGTGGGGTTGTTGTGTGACAACGTTGGGTGCGGTGGCATTATGGTTGGTGATGGATTTGTTTGTTAGAAATGTGTAGTTGTTTTTCAGTGTTTAAGGTGGGTGGTGCATTGAGCATGGATTATCGCATTGTGGGGGGCATGGTGGATGGCAAAATTATTGTTCGGCAATGTTAACCGCCATTTTAATAAGTTTGTAGGGGTGGTGTGGAATGTACTAAGTTCATGTTTATCCATTAGATGTGTGCCATTGGAGAGGGTGATATGTTGAAGTTCGGTAATATTATATAGGAGAAGCTTTTGTAGTAATTTATTTGAGAGTGAGTTGTTAAGTCTAGGTAGATGTTTGGCTTCCTCCATCCAAATAATTTCTAGAGGTGATGGTTTAAGGAGAAAGTTTTTGAGGGAGCTATGGAGATGGACACTGGCGTGTATTTTTAGCAAATAGTTTAGCAAATTTTTGTACGGGTGATGTAGGATCAAATACAATCTTGTTTTTTAATGCCTGGTAGGAGTTGTGAGCCTCCCTATTTGGCTACTATAAATTTTATGAGTCCATAATAAATTATTCCTATTCTTCTTGTGTCATTGAGTGCTTTAAGTAGTTTTTTGCCTTTGCATCTAAAGTATGCATTCTGAGGGAGAAGGCATCTAATCTGTATAATTTTTTTGGTAATTGGATAATTATATTGGACATGAATTTTGGAAGGCCGCAGATGTAGTGCTATTATTTTTTTTGTCTAATTTCTTTATGGCGGGCATGGAATATGGTAGTGGATGGAAGCTATAACCTAGACCGGATGTGTCCGCCAGGTGTATTTTTTGCTTCATGGTGCATGGACATGTTATTAAGTCTTTACATTGATATGTTAATTTAGTGGTTGTGGCATGTATTTGTAGGTTCCATTTTAAAGAGGCTACTAAGTGTGATCCAAAGTAAGTGTATGCCTCATTTTGATGAAGTGTGGGTGTAGGTTGATTGTGGAAGATAATGTTAGCTGCTTGTAGGTATGCTTTGATGGTTAGAGGGTTCATTTTAGAATTGTTAGAGCAACTGGTTAGTGCACATTTGGCAACACCAACATCCATACCCGTCCATTAAATGCAAATCTATCCAATTTGTTAAGTTGTATTTGTATGGATTTGAGTTGGGCCGATAAGGCAACAAGATCATTGGCATATGCCGCGGAGTTGAGGGTAGTTTTTGATGTTTTTAATGTATATCCGTTATTGCCTCATTGCATCCATCTAAGTAATGGTTCTAAAAATATGATGAATAGGTAAGGGCTTAGTGTGTCTCCTTGGATTGTACCTCTATGTATTGGGATAGGGTGAGTTTTGCCAAAATGTTCTCCACTGAACGAGGTGGATGATTGTGAGTATATGTTACCGATAAGTGTTATTGCATCAAGCGATAGCCTAGGTATTTCATAATTGCGAGAAGTCTAGCGTGACTAATAGACCCGAAAACATTTTAAAAATCTATATATGGAATATATATATATATCTTGGTTTGTAAAATTAGCATCTTCAAGGGCTCCAATGAGGGTTTGTATATGTCTGGTTGTGCCTCTTTTTGCTCAAAAGCCCTCTTGGCTATTGTGTAGGATGCGGTGTTTTTCACCATATGCGGAGATTATAGATGTCAATGTATGTAGTATTAACAAGTGCAATTGATCGGTGGTTGGGGAGGTATGAAGGGTCTTCTTTTCTGTATAGTAGGATTGTGAGGCTAGTTTTCCACGATATAGGTATTAGTTTTTGTTTATAGCTTTCAAGTGCCCGCCCAGCTCTGATTGAGTTGCAAAACCCTAAACCTCATAAACGTTCAAGCTAGACTCTGAGATTCTCAACCATTCTATTCTGCCTAAAAAGAAGTGGGAACCTTCATCACCAAAAAATCCTTTCAACACATACAACTACAGCCTGCAGAAAAAGACAAGGGTGCAAAGAAAAGAATTGGTAGCACGCCAGAAACACTTAAGTTTTTCATGGCTATGTTGATTTTTGTTAATACAAGACTTAACTAGTTTACACAACTTCCTTCTCCAACCTTAAAATGGCCATGAAAGCATCTTGAGGAACATCCACCCTGCCTACAGACTTCATGCGCTTCTTACCCTCGGCTTGTTTCTTGAGCAGTTTCTTCTTCCTGCTGATGTCTCCACCGTAGCATTTCGCCAACACGTCCTTGCGCATGGCGGCAATGGTCTCACTGGCAATAACCTTAGACCCAATGCAGGCTTGAATGGGGATCTTGAACAGCTGGCGCGGGATGAGCTTCTTCAACTTCTGAGTAAGAGCGCGCCCCACGCCGTAAGCCTTGTCCTTGTGAACAATGACGGCGAGAGGGTCAACAGGCTCCTCATTGATGAGGATGTCGAGCTTCACCAGCTGACTTTCTCGATACCCCTTGACAGAGTATTCCATGCTTGCGTAGCCCTTGCTACGTGACTTGAGCTGATCGAAGAAGTCGCCCACCATCTCTCCTAATGGAAGCATATACACCAAGGAGGCCCGGCTCTCTGTGATGAACTTCATTTCCTTGAACTCACCACGCCTGTCTTGCGCCAGCTCCATCAGAGGACCGATGTAGTCCTTGGGCGTGAGCAGCTCGATTCTCACAAACGGCTCCTCGATGGCCCTGCGCTTGCCGGCGTCCGGCAGAGCAGACGGGTTGGAGCATTCCACCACGCTACCATCCGTGCAATGCACACGGTATACCACACTGGGAGCCGTGGTGATGAGATTCAGGTTGTACTCTCGCTCCAACCTCTCCTGCACAATCTCCATGTGCAACAGCCCCAGAAAGCCACAACGGAATCCGAACCCCATGGCACTCGACGTCTCTGGCTCGAACTGCAGCGCCGCGTCGTTCAGCTGCAGCTTTTCGAGCGCTTCCCGAAGCTCGACGAACTGATCTGCATCGATAGGGAAGAGGCCACAGAAAACCATCGGCGTTGCTAGCTGGTATCCTGGTAAAGCGCGGCCGGCTTTGCGAGAGACCGTGGTGATAGTATCTCCAACTCTTGCATCCGCCACGGATCTGATGGACGCGGACAGGTACCCGACCTCCCCGGCGAATAGCTCTTTCACTGGCATTTGAACAGGGGAGAGCACGCCGACTTCGTCTACCTGATACTCTTTCCCACTGGCCATGAACTGGACGTAGTCGCCTTTCTTCACAACACCATCCATGACGCGGAAGTAGACGACGACTCCGCGGTAAGAGTCGTAGTATGAGTCGAAGATTAACGCACGGAGAGGCTCGGCAGCGGTTTCCTTCGGGGGAGGGATCTTCTTCACTACTGCCTTGAGAATCTCAGGGATTCCGAGCCCCTCCTTCGCCGAGCAGAGAATGGCTTCGCTACAATCTAACCCTATGATTTCCTCGATTTCTCGCCGGACGCGCTCAGGGTCAGCGCCAGGCAGGTCGATCTTGTTGAGCACGGGGATGATTTCCAGGTTTGATTCCAGAGCTAGGTACACGTTGGCCAGGGTCTGCGCCTCCACGCCTTGCGAGGCGTCCACCACCAAGAGAGCACCCTCGCAAGCGGCCAGCGACCTGGACACCTCGTACGAGAAGTCCACATGCCCCGGGGTGTCGATGAGATTCAAGCAATAGGCCTCCCGCGTGTCGTCGTCCACGTAGCGCATCCGCGCTGCCTGCAGCTTGATGGTGATGCCCCGCTCGCGCTCCAGGTCCATATTATCTAGAAACTGCTCCTTCATCTCCCGTGCAAGAACAGTCCCCGTCGTCTGCAACAATTTGTCGGCTAATGTTGACTTCCCGTGATCGATGTGTGCAATGATGGAAAAGTTCCGGATGTGAGAGATTGGCACCTTGGACAACCGGTCCTTTCCGTTGTCCACGCCTCTCGTGCCGGCGTTCCCTTCGGAGTCATCTTTCACTACCTTCTCAGGTTTCGCTTCAACTGCCCCGGTCGCGCGTATCCCGTGGTGCCGAGGATATTGATCCTTCTCTACCAACCTGGAATCCCAGTCGCCTCTCAAAGTCACCCTCTTCAGAAGCGAGCGACCAGCTTCCAAGTCCTGAATTCCCGACCTGCTAATTGCTCTCCTCACCACCCTCTTACCTACTCGCGCAACGCATCGATTTGGAGTCGAAGAATGCTGAATGATAGAACCGTTGGCAGACTGCGAAATACAAGCTGCTGCACTGGAAACGGTGGCAGCCGCCATGATGCCACGGCACCGTGCCTGCAATGTGCAAGGTGAAATTATACAAGGTGCAGAGCCTTGTGTCCTATGCGTATTGCCTCGGTACAGAGACAGAGCCCACTTCTTCTCATACCCTTCTCTTATCCTAGCTTCCCCCACCATAGCTCACGACATAACACTAAAACTCAATGCAACACTGCCCCGTTTAGGTCTTAACGGAGGAAAACGAATTCCACCTAATCAACAAAGAATTCCCCGTCTAACCCTCCTAAACTCATCCAAATTTTTCCAACCAGCTCACTCCCCACGACGGCAATTCGCACAAAATATGAAGAAAAAGTGAGAGAAAGAGAATTCACCTCGAGGGGATAGCAGCGGCCCCTACAAGCAGGCAGACCCAGCGGGGAAGAGGAGAGAAGGATGATGCTGTGGTGGCTACATTATTCTGCTGCGCTGCGGTTCGAGTAACGCTGCTCACTCCATTCGCGAGGCGAGGAATGGAATGGAAGAGACGACAGAAGCGTGAGAAAGCGGAAGGATTGTGTGGTGGAAGAACACACTCCACAAGAGAGGCCATCAACTAGACATATTAGAATCTATTCCTGATATAGATCATCCGGAGCAATATCCCCTTCCCTGGTACATTTCAACTTTGTCCTGTCGATAGTCTGAAGTGGGCTTTCCTTATCTGCCTGCTATCGTATTGAACTTCTGCAGCCTCCGACGACGACGACGGAAGCCAAATGTACCAGAAGCCTAGATGGTCTCATTCATAATCTATATCGTCGTAGATTTTTTTATTGTCCTCTCAGTGCTTTGAAGTGGGCCTTATTAGGAAAAGAGTTGTTTCTAATGTCACCTAGAATTTTAATTCTTAAATGTCACTTGCAAATTGTGTATACATGCATGTACTTTACTTGGTAGAATATAAAAAATGTATTAAGTTTTAGCAAGACTTACACCTTTGGATTGAAGAGTCTTCATCATGTTTAGATATCACACCATACATGTAGGATACTGTGGCCACCAGTGGACCATTTTGACAATTAAGGTTTAGCTTTAAAGGTCTAAGAAGCCAAATTTTGGTTGCAACATGATAAAAATAATGATGAATATGGTTTCTAAAAGATATTGGTGTGGATAAAATATCTGTATGTTTCTCAAGTGAGCCTATGTCTACATGACATAAATTAGCCAAATAGATGATTGTCTCCTCGCAAGGATAAAAACTTCCATAAATAGTTAGTAGTGGCAATAAACTTGATTTATGGTTAGAGTATCAACTATCAACTATTTTTTGCCAAAATAAGTACACTAAGATTATGTTTAACACGATGTATCTTGCCAAGCCATGAGCTCATGTTGGTTGGTTGAGGTATCTGTCACAAATAGTTGGTCCAAGTTCAAACCCTACTGGACTAGTTTGAGCAACTACTTGATAGACAATCTTTTAGTATTGCCAAATAGTTGGTCCAAGTTCAAACCCTACTGGACTAGTTTGAGCAACTACTTGACAGACAATCTTTTAGTATTGCCAGTGAAGATTTAGAGGCATCACCTATATCATCTTGTGACAAGAACATAAAACTTGCAAGCAAAAATTTCCACTAAATATTTCCTATTTGATATCTAAATGTCTATGGTTCATCCTATGGTTATTGTATAAGCCGATTGATATTTGATACTCTGTCAAGTACTAATACTAATATGGACATTGCGTGATGGATGCTATAGAATTAACGTTTCTGAAATATTTTTTGATGATAGTTATGACTAGTCTGAAATTTTCTTCCAACAATTTCAAGAATGTGTGTTGGAGCTCTATCCAACGTTGTCATAATTACAGTGACAGACAAAATGGTTTCAATGCTCTAGTAGTATATTTCAAACACACCTTATGTGTCAACTTGTAAAGAAAGTACAAGTCAACCTTCAAGAAAACTTGTTCAAATCCTTTTTGTCAACAAAGTATGCAAAACCTGTGCATAAGGTTTGTGCAAAGAATAAAAGTTGTGCATGCACGACAAGTGCATTGAAACGTTTTTGACCCTATACCTTTGACAAGTTTATCACTGACAATAAATACTCCTTGTGACATTTTGAAGACTCACATATAAGATTAGTTGCTTTGTTATCTCCAAGCTTTCATCGAGAATGAACACTGAGTAGAGCTCCACATTTCCTGGTGAGGGGAGAGGTGAGGGACTTAGTTGCACAACCCTAGAATACGCACAACAGAAGGTGGTTGGCCCTACTGTTGAGCCTGCGTGAGTCTTGGTTGTTGGAAAAGTGGTTAGGTGTGGAACGGAGGGCGTGTGTGTTGGCAAGGCTCAAAAGTTTCAAATCTGGGGTGAGTGGATTGTGGTTTGAGAGTTGGTGGCAAGATCTTATTGTCAGCAATCTGAAGCTAGGGTCACTTGTGTTGGAGCATAGATCTCATCGTTTCAATCTCACCCACAAGGTCACTCTACCCTAGATCTGAGAATAGGTAGACTGAATCTGCTACCTCCCACATACTCCCTCCCCCTCCCCGACTCAGGTGCTCAAGCAAGCAAGATTGACGACAAGACCGACACACCACCGCCGCAAGGCATCAACATTGCGCCACATCAGGCTACCTCTTATCCCTCCTACACCTTTCTGTCCTTTCCTTGCTTCACCATTGTTATCCGTACATTGTCAACATGTTTTGCTAGAAACATACACACTTTACAAAAGAAATTAGCATCACTTGTTTAAGAAATTTGTATACCAGATCTGAAGGTCAACACCACAGAACAATCTTTGAAGTGGAGTTCAACATAACAAGCTTCAAAGATCTACCTCAAGGCATCAACAACACACCAAATCAGGCCATCTCTATCCAACTCTATTTCCTTTCTGCAGTAGACACATCGATTGCTAGTAACACCTCGTACCTCACCACACCTACACACACTAGCTGCAGTACACCAAACTATCACCATGACATCACACACTTAGAGATCCACACTAAAACCCTAATAGAATACTACGTAAAGTTCGCGTTTACAGATTGCACGCGGAAGCGCTTGAAATTTTTCCAGATTTGCATCAACCTACGCAGCAGCAACAGATAAGCACAACATCAGCATCAAAACAATTGACACCAGAACAAGAGTGCCCAAGAATACAAAGTAGTAGCTAACAAACCCGCACCAACTCTACTGACATCAAGACCACAACAAGAATTCACAACAAGGACACAACAACACAAGAAGACATCAAGACTGGAGAAGAAGAAAACGTTGCAGCAAAGAGACACCCACAACAACATCACAACAGTGAGATCTCCTTCCCCAAACTCTCCCCCTCACCTACTCTCCAAACTTCTCCCCTTCTCCTCTCGCCTCTCCCCTCCCACCCTCCTTGCCTCCCTCTCTGCCCTCACTGGAACTCCCCCTCCCCACACCCTCGTCTAGATCCCCACCTCGCCCCCGCCCTGTGATCCAACACTTACCCACCCCCCAAACCCTCGACATCTCTCCCCCTCCCTCTCCCCCCCCAAATCCCCCTCTCACCCTCCTCTCCCTATCCCTCTAGCACACCCTGTCCCCCTCCCTCACCCTGCTCCCCTCCTTGACTCTGCCCCTCTCCCTCTCCCCTAATTCCTCCCTAACTCTGCCTCTCTTCCTCTCCCCTACTCCTTCCCCTCACCCACTAAACTCCCTCTCCCCCTCCCCGACACCAAACCCTCCCTATCCCCCCCTTAGCCCAACCTCCCACCCCGCAGATAGAGCCGCAATCCCGCAGACAGAGCTGCTCCGCCGTAGCGACACCAAAAACTCCCCTGCGATCCTCTTAACCGAGACTACAACCTTCGCAACCGAAGACATCGACCCTCGAAATCAAGACTGCAGCCCTGGAACCCCCTCCAGAGACCCTCCAATACTCCACAGCGACCTACCTCTCTCCCCTAGCGACCTATCACTTCCCCCTAGCAACCCCAGAACCTCCAGTAGCGACCTCCCAACTCCCCCCAACGACCCTCCAACTCCTATTAACAAGGTGAAACCAATCGGTGCGGAGACAAAAAGCCCTCCCCTTCCGCAACAACGTCTTTCTCCCCAACAAAAATGATATGGACTCGGTGAATTTGGGAAAAAGCAAAGTGTGGGGTGATGTAGAAAAAATGAACTCAAAACGTTGCAAGAGACAACCTCAAGCAACTTCAACAAGAGAGACAACACGCCCAAGAAACACAATACAACCAAGCACAAGATAGCAGGAGAGAGTAGAGGAAAGAAACCGCCCAAGGAAGAGCGCCAGGATCAAGGCAACAGCAAGGAGAACAGACCTAAGCGTCTCACCTCAACCATCTAGCCTCAACCTTGCTTCTCCAACTCCATCAAATACGCAGGTAAGTCCCATCTCTCTCTATATCTACATGAACCCCAAACTACATCAACCAAAGGCAGACCTCGAGGAGCAGCCAAGCGCCATTTACGACAAGAAGACCAACATGTAAGTCTCTCTAATCAACTCTATTGTTTCAGTACCACCATGGTTGGGAGCGCTAGGAGGAACCTGGAGCTTGGCGATAATATGGACATAGAAACCCCATTGGAGAAAGAGATGACTTACAAGGAGATTATAGACAAAAATTCTGGAGAAGATATCAACAATAACAAGAAGATGAGATGCTCTCCCGAAGAAGAAGGTATGTCTTCTTTCACAACTCCAGTTCTTTCTAACTTCAAGTTTTGGCTAGGATTTCAAGCCATGGAAGCCCTTGCCATTGAGGAAGGCAATAATGAGCGTTATAGCGGGGAATTGGTGGAAGGCTTGATCTCAAGAGGCTTTGAGGTGGATGAAGCGGAGGAGGCTAGCAAAGCAAAGATGTCCTTCCCATATGTGCCACATGAGCTCTATCCAATGACAAAGAGAGGAACAGTGGGGCAACACTATAATATTACTCAACTCCCATTTGACATCACCATCAACAATGATATAGGTATGTAACATGACTTCCACATTGCTATCAGTTTTGAACTCCCCTCCTCCCCCCTTATGCATGGTGAAGTGAAAGACATGGTAACCAAAAGATTAGAGAAAATGAGCATACCACTTGGGACCGACTTGATAGACCGAATAGCGATCCATTGTCTAAGTCTTAAGCAAGGGGGCAAGAAAGGCGTATGGGCTGGCATCATTAAACTCCATCTACTCAAGCCCAAAATGGATGGAATTATGCTACTCAAAGGCTTGAGGTATTTTATCCTCAACGTTGATGGGCAAGACGTTATTGGCAAGGTATGCAAGATATACCACAACATCTCACGTAACACTAATCTATCGGTGAAAATTAAAAGTGACACATTGAAAGGGACCTCGGCTCATGCCCTTTTCAAGGACATATTACTTAACTGCTTCAAGCGAGGACAAGAATTTGAGGTTACAGGGGTGCACAAGTATATGGAGGATACGCATGCATTTATTATTGCCACTACACCTCAACAGGCGTCCAAGATTCAACTCCACCAAGTCACCACACAACATGAGATCATACAAGTCAAGCACACCAAACCCGCCGGGAGCAATACACAAGAGGCTAAGGCAAAAAAAGACGCATTGACATTGACTCTATCCCCACTCCCCCTCCGCATGAGTACCATGGATGTTAGCGGTGAGATTCATAAGATTATGGAAGTTACTAATGTGAACACCATTTGGTTTCACAAAGAAGTTAACAACCGTCACAATGGGAGTGTAAATGTGCACTGCACCAACCCAATTGTTTATAAACAATTTGTGGGCAAAACTCTTATGATGGGGGGAAACTATGTGGAATACGCCCAACATCGTCGAAGCCTGAATGGAGTGGAACCTCCACCCGAAGAATTGATCAAGTCTTTTGGCTTCGGGGATATTAACACCGCCATTGTTAAGATGGTGGAAACCTTCAAACTACAAGAAGGATCCTCCAATAACATCTCCAAGGCAGACATTGTAGACATTGTGGAGAAAGCGGTGGAAGAAAGCAACAAAAAACTACACCAAGAAACTAGAGACTATGTTGATCAAAGGCATGAAGAATTGGCAGAAAAATTACTAAACCTTGAGGACAACTTGACCCTTGTTCTCTCATTGTTGAAGGACGTCAATAGTCGCATCAAGAAACCAAGACTAGAGAACCCACAGCCAAACCCGTAGACCCCAAAGATCTCAAGGCACTACAACGTAGATCTTCCTTCATATTCCTACTCTACTATAGAATACAATACATTATAGACTACTACCGCACTACTTCTTCAACCATACTACCACTAATATTTCTATTCTACCATACCTCTACTCTACTCTATATCTACTTCCACCTCCACCGTAGACTACAGTATAGTAAAATCTACCACCGTACCATTTACATTACGTACACACATAGAAATACCAATACATACATGGTATACAATTGTATTAGACACTCTACTCAATACAAATACAAAACACAAAAAACTCATGTGTATACAAGTACAAAGATCTCATACATCAAAAATACATATTCCAACAAAGAACCATCCTTCAACACATATAACAAGATCCATACAAATATATGCACACAAAAACCACCCACTACCAATAACATTGTAACTAAAAGAGATACCAACAAACCCCCCAACAACACAAAACACACAACAACACACAACACTACTCAAGTTGCACACACAAACATCCATACACCAAACACCACAAAATCTAATACACACACAGATAAACAAAATACATAACTTTCCACACATCCAAGAAAAAACAAAAGGCACACACACCTAAAAAACACACACATAACTTTCCACACATCCAAGAAAAAACAAAAGGCACACACACCTAAAAAACACACACATAAAACCACTCCTCAAACAATACACACAAAACTATATAAACATCCAACCACACCTACAAGCATATAGTACACTCACACAGGTAAACATATCAAAAATAGTTACAAACTGGCACAATAACCTTTCTAATAGTGCCCAAAACTACAACAATAACCACACCAAGACCTACGCACGCACTTACACACAAATACTTTTAATAATATACATAATTTCAATTAATCAAAACAACAAACAATCTATCAAACAAACTTCGAAACACACCACTCATATAAACTATATAGAAGAATATACGCAGACATTGATATACCAAATAACAAAATATTTAGCCCACAAAATGCAAAACACAAAAAATGGCTCTTCTTACACACTTAGAAACACAAAAAAGACAAACACCAACAAAAACACATTAAAAATTCAACTCTACAAAATTACTCCCGCATCAAAAAGAAAAAAACATTAATAAACCTCCAAAGGAAAATATCGATAAAACCCTCCTCTTATTATTATGTGGAGACATTGAACAAAATCCGGGGCCTATGCCAAATATACTACACAATCATCCCTCAACACACAAAAAAAAAGAACAAATGTACTTTATTCCAAGCACTAAAAAATTTCAACCAGAATACCAACATCTTACAAAAGTATACGCTCCCCTTGTAAAAACCTCCCACGTACTTTATGATGAATACAATAATATATATCCACTCTTATATCGCTACATCCAAACAATTCAACATTTTCCTCCAACACACATAATATATGCCCTCACAGCGACGCTATCTTGTGAGCGGTGAACAGCGAGCGGCGAGCGGTGAGCAGAAAAAATCGTAAAATCTTGAATTTTTTTGCCGTTTTTTTGGGAAAAAAGTGAAATTCGAGGTTTTTTCTGCAGATCATCAAATTTTGGTATCATATTTTTCGAAAACTTCTAATTTTAGGAAATTCCCTATAACCGTGGTATACTACGAAATTGCGTGTTTTTCCATTATTTCGATCTTTTAGAGTTCCCTGTTTTAGTTTAAAGGTGTGTCACAATTTTTTTTTGGGGAACTCTACATTTGTAAATTCCCATATCAGGAAACAAAGCACATATTTATTTAGGTTTATGGTTCTGGCGTTGTGGTAGAATATCCTACGAAGCGGACAATTCTGGACAGTACTTGCTAATTTATGATAATATTGATCTTTTGATACAACGGGTATCACCTAGGTATTCAGTGGATATTTCACTCGTATGAAATCGGTTTCACATTCGATTTACAGGGATATTAACTTTTAACTACGATTTGCACGGAAATCACCTTTGCATTCCATGCATATCACCTGCACAAATTGTCCTCTTTCTTCCCACAATATTGGCAGTCTCCATTTCTAATGACTCTGTACAAAATCGTCCACTTCAAACTGTAGAACACGCTAAGGGAATCTTGTGCTCTTAGATAATATAACGAAATATATTAATTGAATTCATCACCATCAACTATAGTCATGAAATCAATGACGATCTTAGCATGTATAGAAGATGCATCACTTGAGCATCCTAGAAACATTTATATTTCTGATATAGACGACTTGAACACCTTGCTCACGCTCGTTTGGTGATGTTGGCAAGCTCGAGAATGCGCATAACTTCTTTGAAGCTGTAGCTGGGAGCATGCATGAAGAGGTCTTCTTTGTAGTCCATCTTACATAGGTAACGTAAGATGTAATACACATGCTTGCAATACTTCCATTGCCCCTTCTTTCTCTAGGCTTCAAATTGCATCTTCAAAAAATCAGGGCATGAACATCCGGGGAGGTCCGTAAACGTGACGCAATAGGACTTGTCCTTCCCTGTGTCAAGAGTGATAACGCATCCCCATCTCGGATACGGTATGGCAAACAGGTTTGAAACATAGCAGTTATTCATAAGAGCTGCGCTTGACCACTTGTTGCGTTGGTCAATTGTGGGACCATCTGTTGATCTACGAATCGCGTAGCCATTCCGAAAGCTATGGTGAGAATTGGGATTGCCTGGAATGGGGAAGTGAGAACGCGGAAGAGGCATGTCCATAGACACTTGGAATTGTCTTCGTGGTGAGAGAGCTCTACGCAGTTGCAATTGGAAACTTGCTTTCTCCAATGCTAAAACCTCCTGCACAGTTAAATTTGTGCTAAGTTTCACAGGCCACGATATTGGAACTGCTGGCCAATCCATCACAAACGCCTTCTTCGATCCCTTCACGTAGCGGCCTACATCGTCTGGACAAAACCAAAACTCCGCAATAACATTACGGGGCGACCTATAATCCCTCTTCATACCCAAATAGGTGGGGGCGGGAGTTCCATGACTTCAACGTGCAACTTTGGTGTTGCAGGGTTCTCCAGAGTCGGCCTGCAATGCTTGGCACTTTCGAGCTGACTTTTTGGGAAGCCGAGCAATGTGCCACTTAGACGGATCACAATCCGATTCGAGAACGGATGTTGTATGTTGGACACCAGAGTCGTGCCCGCCAAGGGCCTCCTCGATGCCAGCCCGCGTCACCCTTTTACCATCACGGGGAATTGAATAGTTCACCATATCCGATCGGTGGGAATCGTGGGACGACCCGGGTGGCATGTCAAGCTTGCGCTTCGTGGATCCAAAAATCTCCGCACCTTTTAAGCCGCATGTCCTGGTTAGTAAATCCTCAGCTCCAGGGAAGTTCCTAACAGCATCAGCAATGAGTTTAGGATCACCCAATTGTTGTGCGGTCCGCAACCGAAGCGTACCTTTGTCCGGACCTTTTCCCGACGTGCCACCCTTCAACCATGCTCGACACAAAGTAATCTGCATGAAAGCATGGACGAGATTGTCTACGGTTGCTGCGTATAAACATGTCATTGTGTTTCCGGATTGTTGTAGCCAACGGTTGTGGACTGTTTCGGCAAGGTTGTAGGAAGGCATGTCAGCCCTCTCGTCAAGCATGAGATCCTGAGGAAACGCAACAATCATCATTAGATATGGGCTGATTTCTCTTTAAGGATCTAATGGCATGTAAACTATATAGAGCATGAAGACCACTTACAAGCTGCATTGCGCCGCTCCATTGTGGATAATGAAAGTGCCAGAATGCCATCCAATCCTCGAGTGCACGCCGTCCGATTTCGGTTGTGGTGCCAGAGGACACCCACCACGCTCGAATTACATTGTACTGAGCTTCAGCCTCGTCATGGGTCTTTGCATTTTTCCAGATCTTGCACAAGGCAATATGTTGCTCTTGGAAGCCAGGAAGAATGCTTCTGGAGGTTGCACGGTGGAGGCACTTTGTCCAATGAAATAAGCATGTTCGTGCTCTGTTATCCATGGGCTTGTCCTTATCGCCGCTCCCATAAACTCGGCGAACGGCATGCCAATTCGCACAAGCACTGTCAGCCATGAAGCCTTTGAAGTTAACGTCTTCTAGGCCATGTTGTCTCATTGTATCATTAATATTCTCCTAGAACAACTGCTGCGCCTAAGCATCCTCGGATTGCATGTCGCACATGGCGATTGTCATGACCTTACAATACTTGCTGTCGTACACATGACATGCCATGGTAGTCCAATCCTTGACTCGTTTGACATGATCAAACATCAACCAACAATCTTCGAGGTCATTTCCGGGTTGCATACGCCTAACGAGGTCTACACCACTTCCACATTGGTCGACAGACATTTTAAAAAGGAATACTTTACCTTGCGACTGGCCTGGAAACTTGTTTTAGTGGATGAAGACGAATTTGGACGACTCCTTCAGCTCCATGATGTTGTCCATTACACCCTTCCCTCCACTGTAGAACTTCTTGTACGTGGAAACTAGATTCCATATATTCGGAGACGACAGAGTCTCGAATTGATCAAGGACAGCATCCAAAGATGCTTCTTCATGATTGGGCAACTTCGAAGACGGACGGATTAGGTAGTCCGAGAGGAAATTCTTGCTCGCAGCCATGACAATTGCTGAATTAGTAACCTTGGGTGTACGTTGGACTTCTTTTGCTACGCAATCGTGCATGACGTCCATGGCATCTTGATCTACGGCTTTCGAGATTGGATGAAGATGATGCCCCAAATGGATTGCCGCGCGTGTTTGATCGGGATCAATCGATGTCACATAGTATATACGTGCATCACAAAGAGCAAGACAAATTGGAGGGGTTTGGTAGACCTTACATGAGAGTGTGGATTTTTCGGATGGTGCTCCATTCACTGAAAATGTAGTGAACGCGAACCCGCTCCACTCGGTTTGATTCGAGCGCCCATCGTTTCGTGACTTGTAGTCACAAGTGATATTAGGGCACTGTAGATGCCCCGTACATACAGATTTCCGGTACGTAAGACCAAAGTCGTTCTTGATATTTGTAGTCATTGTCTTGCACCATGTGTGACCATTGTATTGTTTACTCATCCCATCCAGGCCCCCCCCAAACTGTGGGGGAATACCCTCCGGGAGAGGTGGAAGTTCAAATATCATGTCTCCATCATACTTTGGAGGCAAACACTTAACATGTTTCAAATCAAAACTATCGAGATCAATTCGAGACAACTCGGACCTCGACCCTTTCCTATTACAGGTATGCCGGACATGTATCAGTATGCTTCGAACATTTCTCGAGCGAGGATGAATTGGGGGCTTCCCTGAGGAATGAGATGGAGTAACTTGAGCATTTGACGAAACGGGGGTAGAAATTGGACGAGTAGCTAACTGACTAAACTTGGTCCTGGGGATCCCTGACTCACCAAGGTTCACATCAGATCGTTCATCTTCCTCTGTACTGCTAAGAATATGGACGCTTGGGATTGACCTCGTTCCTAAACCGGACACGAGTTCAGTATCACTAGAATCGACCGGAGGAGACATCACCGCTACGGACGCACGAGAGGCCATTTGAACATCTGTAAGACCAAATACTTTGAATGAACCAGAACACAAGTTCCAGAAAAATCCTACGGCGTCACTATCTTTCACTTGATAAATGGACTGCTCGTGAATACCATTCCTATCATAGACCTCTTGTTCAATGTGGACTGTACCAGCCCGATAACCAAAACGAACACATAGCAATGACTCGGAGATACTGACTGTGCCAATGCCGCCAATGGGAACGACTAGTGGAGGACCGCCTTGATGAGAAGTAAGAGACGCCATGGACATCGACTACCGAAGGTGGTGTGTGGTTCTGTAATGATAAATGACAACGGAATTGGGAAAGAGAGATAGAGCTAGCTTTCCTCCCTCGTTCAAATATTGTACTAGAAAACATTTGATTACGCCGGACATATATAAATTCTGAAGGGAAAAGATTACGGCAGATTTCTAAAGTGAAAAATAGAGTAGGATTACGGCGGAAATCTATAAATCAGCTAGCAGGGGTATCTCTTTCCAACCTGAAAGCGGCATGAGTGTTCAATGCCACAGATTAAAGTATATGAGTAATTTGGAATAGAAAAGTTGTGAGCTGGAACATCGATTAATAATGTTTCTGGTTGTCTCGTTGTAACGGATCATGATTTAAAAATTTAGAGTTCCTGCTGTCATTATTTAAATTTACCTCGAAAAAACTTAAATAGAGCCCCGTAATTGACGGGGCCAACTGATTATTTTAATGAAACGGCTATTTTTGGACTACGCGACAGCTGTAGAATTACAAGATCTAAGAGATGGCTTAAAATGAATAGTGGGATTGTGGTGTAAACGGAAGCAAGACAGAATAGACCAAGGGCTTTAATACCGCAACTAAGGAGTATTGTACTAAGTTGTATGGTTGCATAGGGATCTTATGATGTTGAATGAGAGTGTCGAGGAGGGGTGTGGATATCGTATAGATGATGACTAAGATAGGTGGGCGGAAGAAGCGAAGTACCAATTTCTCTAATCCGAAGCAGACGCGGGCTCGAAAGCATCCGCGACTGCAACAATCTTTGTTGGCTGCTCAGAACGAGGAAGTGGACACATCGAAATCGGGCGAACGGTTTAGGACTTTGTCAAGTATCCACCAGGGACCGCTTCCTGTCCAATCAACAGGACAAGTATGTTATTTTTTCATATTTATTTACTCATGCGTTTAGATTAACTAACAAATGGTAATAGGTCCCTCTGATATGTGACTCTCACTTTGTAATTCAGGAGTGTAGCACCTTCGTTAGAATCCAGGAGCATCTTGAAGAAGAATACTCAATAGAAGAGAACTCCATGAAAATGTATCAAAGATCTAGTACAGCAGAGACCTCATTGCAAGTTGGTAAGGGTTCTGTAGGCAGTGAGGGCCAGTCTGACTGCCACAATAGTGACTCGAGTGATGAGTATGGGAGCCGAGGAAATCCATCACGACCCAGCACCTTCGAAGACGGTTCTTCATCAAAAGCTCCCGCAATTGGAACAACGGCTCAACGGGGTGGCGCAGAGGACGTTGCGGCCAGATTACGGGAATCGGAGAGGGATCCACTAAATCAGGTATTTCATTACGCGATTGTTACTAGTGATATTTGATCCCTCATCACTAGTACTTGTTTGAAGATAATATTTTATACGTCTTGTCGTGATACCCATTATAATTTTATTAGTCATGGAGCTCCCGTAGAGTCAAAGTGCACCTTTGAGTTAGGGTTTGCGGGAAGAAAGGATCGGAGATTGAGCTAAGGGGTTCTTCATCGCCGAATCAGCTCCCTTCTGCTCCGTTTGTTTCACATGCTGAGGCTTACCCTTGCTCGTGAGTGAGGGAGAGTTCTATGAATGTGACGTGCCCATCTGGAGTGTATTTGGAGGCAACTGCACGCGTCTAGTTTCGTATTATGAATCGCCTGATTTAGTGAAACCCTAACTCGCCACTTCGATTGTGTTCAGTTCCTCCTCTCGCAAGGCTTGCTGAGTTTCTCGAGTGCTTGCAGGTTCTCAGCGTTGGAATGGAGCGAGGGAGTTCGCGAGAAGGCTACCTGGTTCTGCAAGATCCACTCGGTGAACTCTAGGTACGACCTCTCTATAGTCTGTTCCAAATGCACTAGGTCAAGGGATGGGAGGGGCGATCGCTCGGGTGGTTTCGAGAGCGAGGGGTTCTAAGCACAAGGGTTAAGTAGAGTGTAGTTAGAGTGCAAGTGAGTGAATAGGATAGAGTCCAGAATTCGTTAGTGATCGGAGAGGGTGAGGTCATGATCTTCTCAATTCGTGTCCTTTATTCGTGATGGAGAGCTGAGTGTAGGTTGAGCGAGACGCGGGTTAGATAGTGGTTGGGAGAGGGTGGGGTCATTTTATTCATGCAATGTACGCATGTTGAGGGAAGGCGATTGTGTCTAGTGCGAAGTGTGTGAATACGCGAGACGAAGTCCTCTCCAACAGGGAGGGGATTTCTGGATTTTGACCAAATTCAGTGACCCCTGAATTTGGCTTTCGGATCCGAAAGCCACTTTCAGGGGTCACAATTTGATGTAGAAATTCTAGAATCCCCTCCCAGCTAGAGAGGACTTCGCCACGAGCCTTCTAGCATTGCTGCAAATAGTTTATATGCATGCACACTCATGTGCATGCTCTGGGACGTCGATACATAAGTTTTGAGGTCCAGGTTGATAAGACCGAGTGCACTTGTTCACGTCGGGGGGAGCGATTGCACGGGAGGTGTCGGGAGGTTGGGGGTCTGTGTATATGGGTGCCTGAGAATGTAGTTAGTCGTTAAGTGTGTGCATAGGGTAGAGTCCAGAGTTCGTTGATGCGCAGAGAGGGTGAGGTCATGTTCTGCTGAGTTCGTGTTGAGTTGTCGGGATGGTCAGCTGAGTGTTTGGTTAGCGAGAGCTAGGTTACCTACAAGCTGGGAGAGGGTGAGGTCATGTATTCATGCAACAAACGCATGCTGAGGGAAGGTCGTTGCATCTAGTGCGAAGTGTGCTCATGCGCGAGACGAAGTTCTCTGCAGCAGGGAGGGGATTTCTGGATTTTGACCAAATTTATTGACCCCTGAATTTGGCTTTCGGATCCGAAAGCCACATTCAGGGGTCACGGTTTGATGTAGAAATTCAGAAATCCCCTCCCAGCTGGAGAGGACTTCGCCACAAGCCTTCTAGCATTGCTGCAAATAGTTTATATGCATGCACACACACATGCATGCTGTGGGACGTCGATACATAGGTTTTGAGGTCTAGGTAGATTGTACCTCAAGCATTAGGTCAAGGGAGTGGGGGGGCGATAGCTCAAGTGGTATCGTGAGCGAGAGGATCAGAGCACAAAGGTGATGCAGAGTGTAGTTAGTGGGCAAGTGTGTGCATAGGGTAGAGTCCAGAATTCGTTGGAGCGGAGAGGGGGTGAGGTCACGTTCTGATGAGTTCCTGTGTAGCTGTCGAGATGGAGAGCTAAGTGTTTGGTGAGCAAGAGCTAGAATATCTACAGGCTGGAAGAGGGTGAGGTCATATGTTCATGCAGCAAACGCATGCTGAGGGAATGTCGTTGCATCTAGTGCGAAGTGTGTGAATGCGCGAGACGAGGTCCTCTCTAGCAAGGAGGGGATTTCTGGATTTTGACCAAATTCAGTGACCCCTGAATTTGGCTTTCGGATCCGAAAGCCACTTTTAGGGGTCACGGTTTGATGTAGAAATTCTGGAATCCCCTCCCAGCTAGAGAGGACTTCGCCACGAGCCTTCTAGCATTGCTGCAAATAGTTTATTTGCATGCACACTCACGTGCATGCTGTGAGACTTTGATACATAAGTTTTGAGGTCCTGGTTGATATGACCGAGTGCACTTGTTCACATCGGGGGGAGCAATTCCTCGGGAGGTGTCGGGTGGGAGGGGGTGAGGTCATGTTCTGCTGAGTTTGTGTCCAGTTGTCGGGATGGAGAGCTGGGTGAAAGCAAACTACACCCACCCCATTTTGGGCAAAGACCATAGTGTGTTTAGTATATTTCCAACAAGGGCCTTTGTTGGACCGTCGTTGAATTTCAGCCCTTCATTTAAAAGTGCCTCTTAATCTGGGCCGTTGAGATTCTAGGGACGTTAACAGGGGGAAACGACTGCAACTTAATTTCATGGGACTGTTTGCTGGCACTCATGGAGACGGTCATTAATGTCCACGACGGCACTGCATTCAAGCGTGACTGGGGTCGGTAACGATCCAAGCTCATTCGCGCTGTGTGAGCTGCGTGCGGACTGGGGGCGATGTGGAACAATCGTTGACATGTTGTTCGGATTGTACGCCAGGAGGAAACGTTGCGCGTAGTGAACATGAATTACAAATCGCCGTGCGAAGAAGAGCGTGGAGGTCAGCAGCTTGTGGTCGGCACCTCCTGATTGAGAGGCGCAATCTTCGGTTTCTAGTGATGTTTCAGAGGGCGCAATGTAGAGCAATGTAGGTAATTCAGAGAAGAAGCTGCGATTGGACTAACCTCGGAGATTTCAGCAAGTGCGCTGAGGCAGGTGCGCGCAGAAACATGGAGTAGTAGGTTCATAGTTGGTCGTTGTATTTTCGGGATTACGTGTACGCATAACGTGGATGGTGTCTAGGGTTTTCTCACATTGCTGCTTTTGACTTGAGGGTCTTGCTTGTTCGGTTTAGTGATCAGTTGATGTTGCAGCTGACCACGATTGATGTGTGGCTGTGAAGGCACGACAGGGCAGGTGAACTATGGTGGCCTAGAGGTCGTTCGGCGTTACCGAACACACTGCCATCAAGCACTCAGTTCGGGTAAGCTTTCCACCGTATGCGTTGAATCGTGATGCGCGTATGTCACAGAATTGCAAGGTTTAGATTCTGCGTGGTTCTATTACAGCGCGGAAGCGCTGTCGACTTTGCCCCAGCTCTGGTGTCGACTTTGCCCCAGCTCAGGTGTTTACGACTTTGCCCCTAATGGGCACTACTCCTGGAAAAATTAGGGACTTCAGTTACATGTATTCCTTAACCTTGGGCCATGGCTATTGCTACTCGTGATTATCTTAGTGGAAACACGTCCAGTTTTGGTTTTTTGTGATGATTCTCTCTTGCATTTGTTACAAACTAGTAGAATTCTTGTACTACTTCACTACCTACTGCTATGCTTGTTTCATATCAGGTTCTACACAAATTGAGGAGAGAAGGAAAGGATCAGCGTTAGCATCCATGCGATCAAGCAGCTGGTTCGGGTACAAATTCCTCAACCTTCTGAGTTGGTTGTGATGCACGAATGATGTAGGCTTTAGAGGTTTAGGTTCAGCGTGGTTCTGATACAGTGCAGAAGCGCTGCCCAATTTAATCCACCTATGTAGTTCATGAGCACCATAGACTAGTCTAGAATAAATAAGGGACTTAATGCACATGTATTCATTTACCTAAGGCCATGGCTATTGTTACTCGTAATTATAGAATCAAATAAACACCTACAGTTTAAGGTCTAAATGATTTTGTCATGTATTTGTTACAAACTAGTGGGATTCATTTGCGAGTTCACTAATTACTGCACTTCTTATTTCATATCAGATTCTACACAAAGTGAGGAGAGAGGGAAGCGATCAGCAGCCAGTTCGGGTACAAATTCTACCTTCGACGTTGGTTGTGATGTGCGTATAATGTATGTAGGATTGAGAGGTATAGGTTTTGTGTGGTTCTGGACCTCTGGTACAGCGCGGTCACGCTGCCCAATTTAAACCACCTATGGTGTTCACAAACACCGGGCACTACTCTAGAATAAATAGGGGACCCGATGCACATGTATTCGTTAACCGAGGGCCATGGTGTTTGCTACTCGTAATTACAGAACCTGGAAGCACCTTCTTGTTCTTTTTTTTAATGATTTTGTCTTGCATTTGTTACAATTTTGCTATGCATGGGGTCACCTAATTAAACTCGACCCTGAAGAAGTTGAGGGTGTGGTCCTGATACTACAGAATACTTTACCCTAAATGATTATAGCAGTATGTTACTATACTATTAGACACTCTAGAATGGTGCAATGTAATATATTGGAGTGTATTTAACTATCTATTAGTTCAAATGATTTGTATGGCTGCGTTTCTGATTACATAGATTGCTATGTTGCACATTCCAAGCTAAGCTTGCAGGTGTGTTCAAGAGCCCTAGTAATTATGGGGAAGCAAGAAAGGAAGGCCTTGAAGGGGTCCAACAAGAGTGATGTATCACAAAGGAGATATGAAGTGGTCGCGGCAAGGGAAGAAAGCGAAACCGACGAGGAGGCACCAGAAAAGAAGGAGGCTACACTGGAGGACATAGATTTGAAGATGGGGGTAGCGCTAAGAGGACTGCCGCCCGATGCCTATACATACGAGGCGTTCAGGGACATATTCAGGTTGAACGCGAATGGCCTGAATCCTCATAGACATGGAGAAAAGCACGACGTTACGGAGGCAGACCTTGTGGAGATGTTTGGTCAAAAGCGCCAAGGGAAGTCCGGGTATTCCTTCAAGTATGTAAAGGACCCTAGGATTAGGGCGGCCATTGAGAAGTACTACTGTGTATGTTATCAGAAGCCATGTAGTCCTACCACTAAACTCATAGGCAGGGATTTTGCTATCGCCGTGGTAGCGGACGTGGTTAAAGGCGTTCAAGTTGACTGGGCCGGGTTTGGTGCTACCACCAACTACAACCAGCGTAGTGCCTGGCGGAAGAAAATGGTGAAGTTGGTAAATGCAAAGGTAAGGGCTTCTACACAGTGTGCCAATTTTGTGCCATTCCGTAGTTTTGCACTTCACGTTCATTTAGCATAAGTTATTAACAATGTGTTCTTGCCGGCAGGCTCGCATTATTGGCAAGTCATTCGCTGAGGTGGTGCGCGAAGAGGAGATTGGGAGATATCTTGAAGGACCATTTCCGGGCAAATTAGAGCAAGGTGAGTCCACACGCACGATCTTTGATGTGAAGTCGTCCCATAGTTCTTCTTGGATAACGCAGAAGAGGTGTGAGGTACAACACGTTAGCGAACTAGTAACGGTGGAGATCAAGGCCACCAAGAGGGAGCTCGAAAGCGTCAAGGAGGAACAGGCCGACAGCATGCAGCACATGTTTACCCAGGGTCAACTTGTGGACACCATGGAGGTGACATGGGACAACTTGAAGAAGCGGCTCGAGGTATGCAAGGACGAAGTTGAGGTTCAGGACCTACGTATGAAGAGTGTGTTTTACGGTGATATGCTCAAGGAGGCATCTTCGAAGCATGGTTCTCTGAAGGTTGATTATGAGATGAAGAGAGACTTGCTTGCGAGGTTGGTATGGAGGAGCGATATCTTAGAAAAACAAGCAGCAGATCTTGTCATGCAAGTTCAGATGCTGGATTCTGGATCGGCTGGCTTTGCTGTGTTTCCTCATCCCATGGTGTATGGAGAAGATACTGAGGGAAATGGATATAGGACGGTTTCGTACAAGACTTGTGCCGTATGTGAACTCCCGTTTCCGCACTCTGATGTGTTGCTCTGCAGTTGCCACCACGTGTATCATCCGTGGTGTGCGAGGATGTGGTTTAAGGATAATTTCAAGTGTGCTACCAATGACTGCGGAGCGGTCCATCCTTCTTGGTATACAAGTCACGGGTTCGGGGAGCTGCCGGTTGAGCTCCAGGAGCGGGCTCAATATCTAGACCTTGACGCCAGTAGAGCGTTGGCAATATCTGCGAGGACAATGGCCGCAAAGACAATACAACCTGAAATTGGTTAGTGCCTACTCCACGTAATTGTGCTCTCTATGATCTACTAGGACAGTTGTATTTAATAGTGCACCTCATTGTTTATGGTATATTAGAATGTCTTATTTGTAAACTTTAGCCATTGTCAAAATGTCAAAATGGATGGGATAGTCCTAGGTTTTACCACGTTTGTAGTTCAGTGGGGAGTAAATTAGTTGTTCATGCTACGTAGTATATGTGTCTCTAAGTTCTAGTACAATATTGTGTTTAGGTATACAGTTCTTGATAGTGATACATGTATTATTTATAGTATGTTATGGTGTACATAAAACATAGTGTGAGTCATATGTGCTCGTATATTTGGTTGAGGGATACTCTAAAGTACTAGAGAAAATGCCCTAGGAGTCCTACATATGTGCACCAATATAGTGCGGGCTGTGTGACAGTACAGTTAATACTGTGTGACAGTATAGTGCCTATTGTCTGAGATGTTGTGCATTGTGTCCAAGTAGTAGTGCATAGTGTCTTGGTACAAGTTTCATTCTCTGAGCTGTTGAGGCTTAATGTGTATGTAGTAGTAAATACTACTGAGATGTTGTGCACTGTGTTTGAGTAGCAGTGCGTACTATCCGAGTAGTACTACATAGTGTCTGAGTAGTATTGCACACTGTCTTAGTAGTACTGCATAGTGTCCGAATAGTAGTGCATGGTATTTAAGTAGAACTATATACTATTTGAGTATGACTGTAGAGTCTTTGATGTTGTGCATCGCGTCTCAGTAGTAGTTCTTGTACATACTCTGACTTGTTGTGTTTAATGTGCAAGTAGTAGTAAATACTTCTGAGATGTTGTGTACAGTGTTTGAGTAGCAATGCATGCTTTCTAAGTAGTAGCACATAGTGTCTGAGTAGTAGTTCACAATGTCCGAGTAGTAGTGCATAGTGTCCGAGCAGTAGTTTTATATATTGTTTGAGTATACCTGTAGAGTCTTGGATGAGTTGATTATAGCCTCTCAGTAGTAGTTTGTAGTGCTTGAGATGTCTGTGATTTTTATGTGCAGTGTACAATCGATTTGTACTGTGGTATGATGTGTTAGATTAATGGTACATTGTAATACTTTGTAGTGAATCTAGTGTTTGAGTAGGAGTGCCGAGTCTTAGATGTGAATGTGCATAGTGTTTCTGGCTCTTAGTAGTAGTGCGTAGTGCTTGAGATGTTTGCCATTTTCAAATGTACTTTACAGTCAACTTTGATTTTAGTATGATGTGTTATATAAAATGCAACTTTGTAGTACTGTCTATGTTATCTGGTTTACCTTGTGTAGGCTGCTATTTTGCGTCTTCACGTGTCACAATCAGATATGGAAACGACATATATTATGATACTATGTAGCACTGCGCAGAATAGTAGAATGAACACAATTAATCTTAGTTGATTTTGATCTTGCAGGTCCTTCGCAGCGATTCTTCAGCCCAAAGTCTACTACTACGGACATGTCTAGCATGGGGCAGACTAGCGCGGCAAAGGTCTCTTCTGCCCCCATTGTTTCGTCGCCCTCCCTCCGTGGTAAAGGTAGGGTGGATGGTGGGCCGTACGACTTCCATAAATTGGGGAGGTACGTTGAACAGTGTAAGGGGAAGGGTGAAAATGACTGTGTAGTCATAAGTCCCAGAAAGCAGTCCATAGAGGCAGGCATGGTCACTTCGTATGGACCAAATGCGGAAGACTTGGCAACTCTTGCTGTTTTAAGCACACCAAGTCGAGCGGTGCTTGGATCAAGAAAGGGGGATGGTACAGGAACTCCAAGGAGAGCGTCGCATGCAACCACATCACCAAATGCGTCACCGAAAGTGCTAAACAGACTTTCGCCGGAGGATCAAGTTCAGAATACAAAGAAGGTGAGCATATTACAAGGCCAGAATGAGCCCTTTGCAAGGAAGGATAAGGCGCCCCGTTTTGCCGATTCACCAGTGTTGGATAAGATGCAGCTATCTTTGGAGAATCCGAATCCCAGCTTTGTGGATCATGCTTCACCGTCAAAGAACACGGTGGATTCTTTGCCGAAGTCCAGCAACGCCGAAGATTCTTCGCCAAAGTCCACCAAGGCTGTGGGACCTACGCCAAAGTCCACCACCGGCGTCAAATCCTCAGAGAAGTGTAGCAAGGGTGAGCGACTTGTGCCAAACTCCAGTAAACGTGGGTCATTGCCTCTTAATAAGACATTGCTAGATTAGACAAGTGCAGTTAATGTTGATTTCTTCCATGATTAGAATTAAACACTCTAAAGTTCGGGTCTACATATGTACATAAGAATATTACCCTGTGTTATTGTTTGTGAGAAGTTAGGAGTCATTCTTATGGATTTTCCAGATGCACATGGTATTCGGAGGCGCCGATTTATAATATTTGCCTATCTTGCAGCAATTAATGAATCTGAAGGTGAATCCGATGAGCGAGATGGGGAGGACTTTGTGATGACGGAGGCGGCATTACGGGCGGAGTGTAATCAAAGGATCGCTGAGCTGAGGACGAAAAAAGCTCATAAGGCCGTCAGAGGCAAGAATTTCTCTTCCAATGTGGCGGAGGCTAATATTGTTGCACCGGATGCTAGCGTTGTTGCGAAGACAAACGTTGTTGCTGATGCTACGGTCGTTGCTGACAAAGACTGTAGAGCCCTGACGAGGGCTAAAGGAAAGGAGAAGCTGAAGACTCGCCATGATGGAGGTACCGAGGACATCGTTTTGGCTACTTGTGTAAAAAAGAGCTCGGGTAAGAGGAGGAAAGCCGACCCTCCAGATACTGAGGATGCCGGAGCCTGTGAAGGTGGCGAGCCAAGGGCTGCAAAGGTAAAGAGAACCTGTAGAAAGTAGCTTTATTCTTCACGTTTTTAATCTGAGATTGGTACTTACTGCGGCTCGTGCGCATTTTCCCTAGTGTAGCTTGCTTGTTGAGGTTGTACCGTCGGTGATAGTAGTGTATGTACATGAGGGAAAGAAGGGTGTGTGTCAATTTTCTGTTCTGGAAAGATAACTTATGAAGACCAATTCACCGGAAAAGATGTTTGTATATTTTGCTGAGGTATTGCTAATATTGGACTTGTTATTCTCCTCGCATTTCAAGTCCTTCTGAGTATTGCTGCCAACCATTTTGAGATTAATCAAGACTCATTTGTACTACCCTATTTTCATTACTGCGTCAAATATATTGGAGGTTCGTGCATCATACTATTGTTACGCAAACAATAGTATACCGCGGCGACCTCGGGTATACTGCGGTACATGCAGTATACTACAGTACATATCTTTGTTCCAGGAATATAGAGAAGTACACATCGGTTTTTGGAAGTATATTTTGTACACCAAAGTATATTCAGTATAGGAAAGTATACTTCATAGTGAATTGTAGTATACAACAGTGTACTGTATCGTAAATGCGTATACCATAGTATACTATGAGCTATACTAGTGGAGTGTTTCCTATACAAGATGTTACTGTAGAACTAACATGGGAATCGGATGGCCATATAATATGTTGGTCTAGAGTACTACGGGACACAGGAGTATACTTTTCACCTTGTTTCCTAAGTACCTACATATGTGTCTTGTATCATTGTTGTCGATAACCAACACTTCCAGTACAAGGGATATTATATATGAGTGGTTGTATAATACCGGACATTTTCTTTCTCATGCAGGGCGTTGAACTCTTTCGAAAGTCTCACGACTTATCGAATGGTGCTGAACGGATCCCCATAGACGTGGTTGTCAAAGAAGACCCATATCAGGGACCGGATGAGTTTCAATACATCGTAGAGAACTCACTTGATGGACTTGTTTGTGTAGAGCATGACGCGATTGCATCGCGATGGAATGGTTGCAAGAACTGCAGTACTGCATGCGGGGTGGGGAGGCGCAACACATGCAAGTGTGCTAATTTTGCTGCTGACTGTGCATTGTACGGTAGGGACGGCCTCCTTCATGAGCACTACATTGAAATGGTAAGTTGGTAAAGGGATTTAATATTTGCCTCCCCTTCCATCAGTTCCTTATTCATGATGCATCCCGATGTTATATTTTGATTAATAAATCAGTGATAATTTCTTGCAGGCCTTGAGGGAGACTATCCCACTTGATGAGGATATGTATGAATTCTGTGATAGTGACAATTGTTCTAATCGTATGCGAGGCCGATGTATTGGCCACGTATCGCGAACCTTCATAAAAGAATGTGGGCCTTCATGTTATTGCGATTCCGATTGTCCTAATCGTGTGGTGCAGAAGGGAATCACCAGGAAACTCCAGGTGTGTTAAAAGTTACTTGGTTCATCTATGGACATCCTTCTCCCCTTTGCTCTCCTTTGCCCAATACAAATACTATTTAAGGGAGGGCTAAATACAAGGTCGGGTATGTCGTGACAATCTGGTTGCAGGTATTCTGGGCCGGCACTAATAAAGAGTGGGGCATTAGAACCTTGGAAGATTTACCGACAGGTGCCTTTATCTTTGAATTTGTGGGAGAGGTGTTATCTAGGCACGAGTTGGATAACCGTAGAGGCGCGGATGGCAAGTATGAATTGAACTTGGATGCAGATTGGAAGTTGGAAGATGGGTTATGCAATGAGGAGTGTCTATCAATTGATGCCACCAATGAAGGAAATGTCTCCAGGTTTCTTAATCACAGGTTAGGCTAACATAAAATTAGCATTGCGCATGATGTTCGTCCAAAGTTTATTTCTATACAAGCGAGTGTAATGTTCATTTATTTGCATTCGGTTGTTTCTGTGCCCAGGTGTTACGATGCAAACCTGTTGCAGATTCCAGTAATGATTGAAACACATTTCAGAGGCTATTATCATGTACTACTCTATGTTTACTCATTGAGATGTTTATCCTTTTAAAGCAACGAAATTTGTTATGGAAGTTAAATACAACCACTGATCCAATCGTTCTTTCGAAGCAGGTGGCATTCTTTACTAACCAGCACATAGCAGCGGGTGAGGAACTCACATGGGACTATGGGATTGATTTTGAAGACACAACAAACCAAGTTCCCAGTTTTGTGTGCAAGTGTGGAAGCAGGCTATGCCGTGATCCTAGGAGTCGTCAACATTAGAGAAATTACGATATTTACTAGAACTCATGTCAATTTTAAAAGTGGACAAATGTTCACTTCAGAAAACGTGGCATTCAAACGCACAATCACGCATAACTTTGATTTGAGGTGTCCTCCACATGTTCAACTATAGACATTCAACTAACCCTGCCGTCCATACCATATGTTCTACCATACTAGTATACACATTATACTTTCCAACACGTTCCATAAGATGGTACACCCAAAACATAATATTTTGGAACATACCATCCAATAGACCGGGGAGCTTCTATATTATTCCATTCTGTATACCAGACGTTCCTAAAACACACCTCTTCATATATACCATAAGATTATAAATCCTTCTGATTATATACCATGAGGTGCTCAAATCCATTGAAAGCTTACAAACTCTCCATTGATGTCCTAATAACATCGATGGACTCATCAGGAAGTTGGTACACAGGGTCACCACCTTTGACCCTGTGTAACGCCGGAACCATTTGAAATTTACAAGCAATAACTAAAGTTGCATCTACATGCGCAGGTCTAGAATTTTTCAAAAATACGTAGGAGTTTGGACTGTTACCCCACTTTTGATAGTAAGTGCCTACAATGATGTGTTGACCGACTTCAAACTCACCTCCCCAAATGCACACAAATTTCTCCCTGACAAGCTGTTTTTGTCGTTGGCACTGTAGTATGTAGAACTCCGCGCCTTCCTGGTTACCCTCGCCCGCAGGAATGGCAAAATTGTCACCAACATCCACCAAGTCCCCAAGACTCTCGTCTAGAGCGTAGTCCCAGGCGTCTTCTTCTTCTTGAATCCGTTGCCCCTGCTGCGCCATTTCCCTCGCGAAGGTCATGTCCAGAGGCGAAAGCCTGACTACCCTCCACGGTTTCACATGTGCCACCTTCTCGCAGGCCGTCCATGTGCCATCCAAGCAATGGCAACAGTAACACGACAAATCGCGTACCATTAGTGATGTAGGATCAGCCACAGACACAGCTCGAACGGAATGAAACTTCCTCGATCCCGAAATGGTGTGACAATGGTGCGGATGTCGCCGATCCACAGCTGATACGGCAATGTAATGAAAGAACCGATGTGAAACAATTTTCCCTTCCAGAACTGAGCTCTCCACCAATCCACCCAGCTTCTCATCAAGGAAGTCCACTGCATCCTTGGCGTCCTGAAGCTTGCGCCAAGGGTTGTGGAGTTGCTCTGTTCGCAACGCTCGCTTCACTACAGCGCCCGCTCCATCCCACTCTCCTTTCCCATGGCCCATTCCGAAGAAGCTCCACTCCATTTCACATCCGCCCGTTAGTCCTGGATATCTACTGACAAAATACATGGAGCGGGCCCCCTTGAACTGTCCTGCATACCATCACTCCACATGGAAAGAGTAAATACACCATACAAATATTGTTGTAGAAGCATAGCAGTATGTAATAGCCTTATCGAAGTATCTAACTATACATCTGCCATGTATAGGACAAACTTATATATTGAACGGGAGTATGAAAGGAGTAGAGTAGTATACTCAAATCTTGAGAGAGTACATACAACTATGCATGTACTATGTAAAAGCCTATACATAGTATATACTAGTGTGTGAGTTGTGTTTAAATAACTTTGATACTGCTGGACACGTGCAAAGGAATATACAAGACTGTGTCATACTCTTAAAAGAGTATATATCAATACCAATTTAGTATGTCAAAGCCTTCACTTTCTATCTATATACACACTTGGTTTAGTATGTGTATAATTTAGCACTTCGGAGGTGTTATTAAAATCTAAGCACAGATTGTAATGGTACCAACTTAGTATGATATGCGTCTTTAGCAGTACGTGTCATCCTACACATACTACATGTATAGCTTCCAATTTGATATGTATGAACAACAGTTGGTTAGCAAAGGACCTCACAAGCATAGGTAGTATGAAGGTGAGTATATTAACTAGAGAAGTGGTATGAAAATTGTATACAGTAAGGTATAGTACCTGCGCAGCCGTCACTCCACACCCAGTGCCTGTTGATCAAGACACCACGCTCGCGTAGCCACTCCCAATGCTTCAGGAAGCAGTGTTGAACAAATATAGTGTCGTGCGTCCTATCATCAGAAACGTAGAAGTGAGATTCCTTCACGACACTCTCAGAGCCAGGCACGTACCGGTACGTAATGTGCACCAATATGGTGATCTGGGATGAGTGCCAATGCATGCTTTGTATTTCATTTTGAATCTCAAACGTGTAGTTTTCTGCAAAATCCACGTGTGAAAGAATGACGTCTTCCGGAAGCTCCTCCATGCTTCTACGGCACTGCACATCCTGCCATCTCGCCACGAAGTTGTGAGTAATAAATCTGTGGAGCTTAGGCAACAAGTACTCAAAGAATTGTATAGGGGAAGTGTCCATATACACTTCCCCTATACGCTTCTTCGGCCTTCCATCATCACCAACGCCCACGACATGCATGTCGAAACGCCTCCACTTGAATCGAAACCCTGATCCCGCATTCTCGAGGGGGCAAATGGGCAAGGTATGACCCCCACAACTTGGACAATCACCCATCAAACACTCCAGACGGTGGAATTCCTCCTCATCTCCCTTTGGACAAACAACTGACTCCCACATCTTAGTAACTCCGTCTACGCTTGTCAAATGCGCTGCACATGAGACATCAAGCTCTGGACTACAAACAACACATCTACAATGGCATGAAATACTCGTGTGGAAACCTTTGGTTGTGTCTCTAAGGAACTGTAGACCTTGACGCAACAAGTCAAGTTCCACATGGTACCTACAACAACAAACATTTCTCTCGCATTTCTTTACGAAATATGGTCGTAGTGTTTCAAATGCGCGCATACTCAAAGAGGCCTCCTGATGTGCTTGAGTATATCGCTCATACAACGAGGCCTGCCAGAGATACCAGAATGGTATATCAGTATCTCCATAGACAAGACCAAGGTATTTTTGAACGCATGTGAGAACTATATAATACCTTTCATTGTTTAGCAATATAGCACACTACATGTCATGAACAGTAATGTACATCCCTTTTAGTGTCTCCAATGCGGTCAGATCCTATAGAAGTGGTTTTAAGTGAACCTGAGTAGTATATCGAGGCCATCTCCAAGTATATACAGACATAGCTGAATGGTAACGACGAACTGTCCACATGATGATACACTAGAGACAGAAAAAAACACAGTGCATGTGTATATTCTAGGACCTGAAAAGCATGTCAAAGAGCTAAACAAAGTGCGTTTATACACTAGAGTGCCTTGCATTTTGGTTAAATTTTAGTGTGCACGGATGACAAGATACATGCACTAAACTTGTATTTTACACATTACCCTGATATGTATGTTAGGAGACTACATAGGGGACGCTGGCAGCATACAACTTTGCCCTGATATGTATGTTAGGAGACTACACAGGGGACGCTGGCAGCATACAACTTTGCCCTGATATGTATGTTAGGAGACTACACAGGGGACGCTAGCACCATACAACTTTGCTAATAAAACATTAGGCATCAGCATCTCATGGACTACCATGTCATATTAACATACTAAGTACGTGTATATCATGACAATCACAGTGCTCTAAATCCTCTCAGAACGTATGGAAACACAATGGAGTCATGCGAATGTTTACCTGACTCTCAAGGAGTAAGTGTGTGGCATGTTCTTCGTAAACCTTGGGTCCCAACCGCTTTCTTCGGACATCCTTCTTGTTCGGACTCACGCGCGTCTCTGAAGACCACCAAAAAATGACAAGCTCTCTTGTACTGTTGGGCAAGCCCAACCTCTTTCTACGCTCAGCCAAGCTGAAAATAGAGGAACCAGTAGATTCCAGGCTTAGACGCCGTTGTTTTGCTGCGGTAATGTTCTTAGGATTAGTGCCAAGAACCCTTGATAAGGCTCGCAGTCCTGTCGCTTCAGTATTAACCGCTGCCTCCAAAAGTGCGGTCTTCCTCACTAGTTTTTCTTTTGAGTGGGGAAGTTTTAGTAGCTGCAATTCATTTTTGTAAGACTGTACAAAAGCATGGCTAGCTTTCACGTCCCGATATTGCTCCGGTAGATGTGGAACAATCGACCTGTCAGTTAGAACATTTTCTAATACGGCCTCCCGAAAGGATGCACTTTCACCAACTGCCTCTAGCTCTCTTATAATGAGTTCCGAAATTTTTGAAGACACTCTGAAGATGTCCCTACGCCGTACTGGTTCCAAACTGGGATCCTCTGTGGCCAACAAACGCTGTAGCGACGTCTCTAGAGCTATATTTTTTCTTGCCCGATGCAGTCTTTGACGTACTGCAACCCTCTCCCTTCGAAGGGTGATGTCATCAATGGTCATGGCTGACCTTTCTCCGGCAACATGCCTTGTCCCATCCCTCCTACTCCCACGGGCCCTAGTGGTAACCATACTGCCACACTTTGATGAGAGTCAGAAATATAAAGTATAGCATGTCCTGAAATTAGAGGCGTCACTACTAGTACCCTAAGCACACCATACTCAAGAAAGGAATTGATTTATTTCAGCAA
Organism: Bryoerythrophyllum caledonicum; assembly: GCA_963971425.1. NCBI lineage: Eukaryota > Viridiplantae > Streptophyta > Bryopsida > Pottiales > Pottiaceae > Bryoerythrophyllum > Bryoerythrophyllum caledonicum. The sequence goes on from OZ020517.1 coordinate 17,553,637, forward strand.
GAACATGTGGAAATTCCAAAAAGAAACTTACAGTGCGTGTGCTTTTCTTTAAACTCGTAGCCAACTCAGCCGCACTCTTCAAACCTTAAACCCCGGGTTTGGAATCCGAGTTGAATGCATCGATTATCGTAGCGACAAACTCTGGTAGTGTGAAAAGCACTCTATTTTTTGCCCCTGGGTCTCTTCTGGTATGCCACAACTTAATGAAGTAGTCGGAGTACTGAACAATTGCTCGAGTATATAGTCCGAGCTCTGTAAGAGACCATTTCTCATCACTTAGGAACCTCTGGAAGAAGACCAACCACTTCAGTTAATTTCAAAGTAGCCTTTTCTTCAAGGCCAAGCAAAATAGACGCACAATTGAGAAACCCTACCGACAATCCCCCAGAAATGAGTAACGAACGACATACATGGCACACGTTCGCTGGACACCATAAGTGGGATAACGATTGAATTTTAGCAACGTCTTTTAACAACATGCTCAATAATCCCAAAATGGTTAATAGTACGACCTCAGCAGAACTAACCTCAACACTTGGCATGAACGTATCCTCATCAACCTTGAAGATGCCCTCTAAATCCGAAGATGACTCTTCCCACGTTGATGATGGATCCTCTGGAATTGAAAGAATGTTGACAAATTTATTCATAACGTCTGAATTCCAAGAAGGTTCTCCAACTACTTTACAGTAGTTTTATGAGAATTTTAATACCTGTTCTCTGTAACGGTGTACTTCCGCACGGATCTAAAGAAGTACCCGTAGCATTCGAGGTGGCCTCTGAATCCTCGGACTGGAATTGCAATAGTAAGAACTCAGTCTCTGAAAACTCACAGTACGTTTTATGTCATCTTCGAGAATACATATCAATTTTTTGAAAATGAGATGCCTAGAATTACATCATAAGATGAGTACCTGCTGTTTGAAATGGTGCAGATGGACAAGATTCAATGGAAGTAGATCTCACGTCAATCCCGAAGTCCTCTTCGTTAGCATACGTTTCTCCTGGTGCTAGCTCATAATCATCCATTGTCTACATAACATCAATGTAGAATAACAGTAATGCTGCATGTTAAAAATAGAGAGGGCAAAACCTTTGGATTTCATGTCTGAATGTATTCTTCATCTCTTAACTTAGTTGAAACCACATCAAGATCGTTAAAAATACATCACCCGGCCAACCACGGCCACATCACCAGCTCAAATCCCTTCACAGAAATCCTAACAATACACGGCAAACTTCAACACCACAGAACACGGCGGCACAACACAAAAAATATAACACCGTGGGAGTACATATTTCAACATCATAACATGTCATCCACTTCAAGGAAGCACATATTTTAATGCAATCATCTTCATTCACTCAAGCCAAAACAAACCCAATGCAAGATCTCTTCAGAAACTCTAGAGTCTAATGTAACAAAAGTTGTTCCAGACCACCAACTTTCCCATTAAAATGCGATAGACCTAAGTTGAGCTACACAATAGGCTAGCGTACAACCAATGGCTTAAGGATTTGAGACCAATAAATCCAATGCTATGAGCTTCCTTCAGAGACCTTTACAGGCAGATTTTCAATTCTTCTAAGAAAAGGCTATTCCTCAAGTGAGAATCAAAGAAGATGGTATTGATCAATTCCAAATGAACACAAGACAGACATTTATACATTGTCAACGACAATTGATGACAGATTTGTATGATTATATACTTTGATTTTATCTACTACCAGGTGATTATCGAAATACAAGGAAAAAGAAACCGTACATCGTGTATTTCGAAAACATGGTACGATGTGAATTTATATACTACATCGTGGTATGAACCGTGTTTTAGACCGTTCAAATTCTCATACTGTTTCAAATTGAGTTCACGAAATATTAGGGTATACGATGGTTTTTGTAACAAAACCGAAAGGAATCTAAATTCTATCCATACAAGGCGATCCAAACACACTCACAAACTTCTTTAACCTGACAAACCCTGCCCTACCTCAATGAGTAACAAATGGTAATATAAACGTACAACAAAACTTGCCTTCTCGTTACAGTCTACGTAAAATGAACGTATCTATATCCATTAACCCTCGGAGGTCGCATTCTCCACTGAAGCTCCAACTCGGGCTTTCACCTGTAGAACATCATAATGAGGGTACCTTCATAACCATCTCAAGTGGAATGCCAGCCCTCAGATTAGCAACCATTTTAAATACAAACAGAGTCAATTCAATACCAGCCATAGAAAATAAGGTCGGAAGACTGTGCAAAACCGCCTTAAAACAAATCATACCAGGTCTTCAATCAAGAAGCCGTGTCTGTCCATAGGAGACATCATATCAGATATTCACATCTAAAGTGAAAGCCATACTGTGCAAATTCCCCCACCCGAGTCATGAACTGCAATCGTAGAACCAAATACCATGAAATCCAAGCACGCACCTTCCACAGTCCATCGTTCAGGTAATGCACGTTGTCCACTCCGATCCCTGTCAGCATCAAAATATCCCTGTCGCTGAGTACGCTACCTCCCACGCACCTCGGCACTCAAAACAACGTCACAATGTAATTCTGGTGCTTGGTTACCACTTTGCCGAAGTTAGGTACAATTTTCTCAGGTGGACCCGAGTGACTTCACATAGTATACGCACCTGGTAATGCAGGTTGTAGTAGTGGCCGTGGACAAGTTAGTGCCTGAGATAGCCCAGGTCAGAAGCATGTTCAGCGCCAGGACGCCAATATCTTCAAACAACCGTTGCCTTCAAACCGTCCCTCTAGCGCACATTCTTCCCACACTCCTTTTGCCTGAAACGCAACAATCACAACAATCATGAAGAAAAAAGTGATCGTTCTGCTCTTGAGTAGTAGGATTTCACGTATGCCTTAGGTTCATATTCCGCCCTGTGTGCGTTCCTACTCACCTGGAGGCATCGTCATTCTCTAGATTCGTGGCTTCAAAACCCATGGCGTTCAGCCCACATGAAGCATTCACACAAAAAAAACGCACAACAAAATGTGGATCGCGACACGATGGCCCTCAATTCTCCATGAATTTTGGAACGTTCATCTGGATGGTGCTTTGGTGGTTGAACTCTGTGGTTGCCCACTGTCGGAGCGTTGAACCTGTGGCATGCAGAATTAAGGGGATTACGGCTAGTTAAACTAGTAGGTAAACTGCAGATTTAGTGACTGGCACTGTCAGAATCTCTATGAGCCGGATCACTTACACGTGGAGTGTTCTAGCGACTTCAGAGGGATATACCAGAAACCATATTCACATACTCATCCGGTCACAGAACATACTAGATCGTCCATTAGGTATATAATTCGGCCAGGGCTCCCAAAACTTTATTTTTGAAGACATTGCAATAAAAATTATGGATTAGCATAAAAGACCATAAGCCTACTTAGAGTTCTGTATGGCACACAAGTATTCCAAAAACTCCAATGAAGAAACGACCAAAATCATGGTCTTTTCTAAACTTACAAAGACGGTTTGTTTTCTATCATTAGAAGTTCGTTGGAATATCGGATTTGAAATTTTTTATAATATAGGCCATCCACAGCACCCTTTCAATGTGCACCAAAAGTTTCACGATCATATGTGCCGATATTCATTTACAAAGCGGTATATTTGTACAAAAAATGCCGTTTGTGACAAGTATAAACTGGACTACAAATATACCTTCATTGATCAAACAATCCAGCACCCTTGGACGTTTTTAGCATTCATGAAATGGAAAGCAAGTAGGGATCAACATTCCGAAAAAAAAAACCGAAATGAAATGTACATTGCACTTCGTGTACCAAAGAATGTTCGTGAGTCCTTCGAAATCAGTTTGTGACATGTTTTTTATACTGGTGTAGCTTGCTTTCACCCAGCTGAGTGCAGGGTGAGCGAGAGCTGGGTTACCTACAGGCGGGGAGAGGGTGGGGTCATGTGATATTGAATTTATTTAAAGATGATGAGAGGTATCTTGCTGAGTGATTGGTGAGAGTATGGGTGGTGTGATCCACATGGGAAGAGGGAGGGGTAATGATCTGATGTATGTATGTCATGCTGAGGTTTCGCGCTCGTGTTGAGCACGAAATAAGAGATGAGTCTATTGTGGTTTATTGCTCACTGGTATTCAAAAAATGGTTTCGGTTCCTAATGAGTCCCTATTGCAAGTTGACTCTATGGAACCTTCAGGTACTTCATCGCGCTATGCCCTCGAAATTGTGGAGGACGAGGCAACCGTCCCTGAACTTGTTGATGAGCTAGGGCTAGCATCAACACTTCAATCTTTGAGGAGGTCCATTCGTGGGACCTCATACGACATCCTACAGAGCAGCATTTGCTCCATCGCTGGTGATCTCTTCATTCTCCTTTGCCGTATGTTGCCCATGACTGAGGTTAGATTACCTCTTCGAAGCGATGTCGATAAATTGAAGGGGGAGTTTGTGAAGGGGTATCGGCCTGGTTCCGCATCATTTTATGTGTCGGTGAAGAGTTCCTCCCTTGTGGAGAAGCGGGTGCTACCAGCAGACCGCTCAACGTGGTCCGAGCTATGGCTAGAAGAGGACAAGAAGTTCGAGGAGTTGTTGAAGACTCGTCCGGAGCACTCGGCGTTTTCAGAGAAGTTCTTCTTCGTGTGGGATGGCAATCATCGCCATATGGCCTGGACAGAGGCCATTTCCCAGCTTCACCCCTCCGATGTCACCTTCCACGTGCCCGTTAGAGCGATGGTTATCGAGCCCACATTCGAGAACTGAAACATCTTGCTCAACCTGATGACCGACTTGAAGAGGTAAGTAGGTTCAATATTTCTCCAAATTTTGTTTGTTTAAGTTGCTACAACTATTGTACATCATTAAATTTGTATGAAATTTTATTTTCTCGTAGGCAAAAAGAATGTGATCACGTTGTGCAACACCTCACACACGACTTAAAGCGTGTTCAACATTTCGGCCTATTAGAGTTTGAGCAGTTGAAGGGGCTCATCAGCGATGAAGATTACGAAGTCAGTGTCCTTGAGTGGGCAAAGAAGGGACAACGAAAGTGGTATCATATGACTCTCGAAGCATTCGTTAAGCTCATGTATGAGGTATGTGGTGATCTAGGTTGACCATATAGCACTTGCTATCCAGTTCCTTTTTATAGTCGAGTTCAGAGTTTAAACAAATATTCACGACCTCATGTTGACCACAACGGGACCTGATTGCTGTTCAAGAGGAGCAGATCTTGAAGTTCAAGGATCAGTTGGTCACGGGTGTTAGTGATGATCGGCGTGGAAGTGCCGCAGATTTGGTGAGCCGCTGCACTAAAGCTGTGCAAAAGAAGAAGACAACTTGCTAGACCGTGCTCGCTCGAATGTTGGCAATTGCCAACCCGACAAACGGAGAGGATTTCTTTAAAGAGGTAGGGTAAATGAAATTCATTTTATCATTTTTTTTAATGATTACCTAGCTTATGGCTTCTAAACTTAACTATATTGATTGATATTTTGATGTAGGTGAATCGTCACTTTGATGTTTACCAGGTGCGACCCGAGATGACTCTGGAGAAACTCCAGCTCATCGCCACGGCAAGGGTAGCTGCGAAGTTCAAGTCGCGGTGGTGCAAGTGGTGGAACATAAGCAAGGGCAGCAGGATGGAGTATAACTTCCCCGCATCTCCGGCATCGGATAAGGTTCTTTGTGGCTGGATTGACAAGGCAACGTTCTGGGCTGGGGTAAGTACCAAGATTTGTTGACATTCACATCTTTTTCGTATGACAGTTCTATGACCAATGACTAACTATGTGGATTTCGTGATACAGCTAGAAGAAGAGTCTGAGAAGCTATACGCAGAGATTCTTCTTGAAGACAATATTGTCCCTAAGACTAAAGGGCTTCCGAATCCCGTCCCTTCCATTGGAAAATGGATTGAGGCAAAGAGCATGGCGTTGTGGACTAAGGTGTTCGCTTCTCACATCGGGAAAGGAGGCTCCTACACAAAGAGCGAGGAGTTTTTGGCGCATGACGATTGCGAGAAGGTTCTGAAGCGAGCAGTGATGCAATATTTTTGGAGAGTGTTGGCGGCCCATGGAGCATTGTTTGCCGGAGATCTACCCATCTGTTTCACCAAGTGGATAGATACTTCTGCTCCCGAGTGTATCTTGACAGATACTCAGAGGCGTCGGTATTCAGTGCACCACCTCCTCCAATGCCCGTGGTACTTGGAGATGCGGTAGGTGGATCCCACCCCTAGAGACGAGGTTCAGCTACGAGTTGCTTGCAAATCCATTGCGGTTCCTCTTGCTTCTAGCACCGTACTTCTCATGTTGGCGGCTACCATGGCAGTGTCTGAGGAGCAATCTGAGAAGGCCAAAGCCAGGGCTACTGAGAAAGCGGCTAAGGCAGTAATTAAGGAACACGAGAGGGAGGCTGCTAGGCTGGAGAAAGAGAGTTCAAAGAAAGAGAAGAAAGAGACGAATGAGAGGTACAGGGAGTTCGCGGCATTGGTGGCGAAGGAGGGGCCTCAGAAGCTGTTTACTCGACTAGGAGGATTTGGAGGATTCGCAGTCCCTCCAACGGTGGCAGTCACGATGGGCGTTTCACCCTCAGCTAGTAGCCGACCTTCTACGTATGAAGTGAAGCCCTCGCAGACGGTGTACTCGATTCTTGTATTCGATCTTCCTTAGTCTTCTGCAACTGTGAAGGTGATGTGTGAGAGTGCCCTCTCCATTATGTCTCTATTTGACAGTGTCGTTGTGGAGGGTGACGAACCGGCAGCTTGGAAGGAGCTTCGCCTATTTTTTAAGGAGCACTCGGGCCCACGACATCGGCGACATGAGGCTTTGGATTGCGGTGACGGTTTGGCGGACATGGTACTGTTCGACGTTCTTGAGGATTTACCAGTCCCCGACATTGATGGCGGCATTGACGTACCGGTTTGGAACAAGCTTCCAACTCGATTATCAGACGGAGGGAAGAAAGAATCCCATTGGATTTACCGGGCGTTTGAGATGGTTGGGGCGTTGCTTCGCGATGGGGCGCCGCTTATCGTATTCTACCCAGATTCGAAGTTCATCTCCAATGAACTTTCAGCCTAGGCCGATTGGGCGGGATTTTTCGTGGAGACAAAGTGGTTTGCCATCAACGGGCTACCACTTTTCCGCGATGGCCACCCTGGGCGCACTCACAAGTGCTTCCTTGTGAAGTGCTTTGTGAGGAAACTAGATCCTACGATTCCATTCTCTTTCTTTGATATGGTGGAGCTGCAAAGAGATGGGATTCACCTGTCTTCAGATGGTCACATGACCAATCTCATTACTCAGGAGACGTTGACCATGAGGGCGGATAGCGACGTACCATGGCGTGGTGCGCGCGAGAAGTCTACGAACCTCATGGAGGCTCTGATTGATCTCTGCACTCAGGAGGAGGACATTGTCCTGGATCTCACAGCGTCTACTGGTAAGTGCATTCTATTACTAAGTTTTGATGTTTTTCTCTCGCTTTCAAATGCTAATATCGTATGAATTGTTTTATTCATGAAGGGGCGTCTATTAAGGCCTGCAAGGCTCTTAAGCGGCACGTTTTGGCACTGGAGGAGGACCGAGAGTTGGTGGAAGAAGTCCTTCCTTTGATTCCTGATATTGTTGAGGTCGAGTCAGTATCGCCACCGGTGGTGGCGGGAGGCTCTCGCAAGCGCCCGTTAGAGGTTGATGACAACAAGCCAGAGGTGAAGACCGTCCCCAAGAGACGTGAGTAAGTCCTAACCTTATTTGGTTCCAGTTTTGGAATGCGGTTTACAGTTCTAACTTGTATACGATTTAAATTCTTAATATGACTTTATTTTGTGCAGTCGGCCTTCGTCGTTGATGGCATCATTGTCAAGGACTTCCATTGGAGTGCTTTCTCCCTTGTTAATGGAGGTTGAGAGCCCCACTCAACGATTCACGTTGAATCCCTGGGATGCTGCTGTTGCAGACGCCATGGCAGCACAACATTCCCCTCCACGTCTTCAAACAGTAGTCCCACGTAGGTCCACTACATGTCACTTCATAGATGGTGAGGCTTGTGTTAGTGGATCGGAGAGTAGTGATAGTTATTCGCACGATAGTGACTCCGCGGACCTTTTCGCAGAGGGGTCTTGATTCTCCTGCTTTGTATTCTTCTGCATTTGTTCACCATGACACTACACGTTGGACTTCATCTTTATCCCATCGTGAGTCATCTTCATTCATGTCAAAATCCCTAAACCTTCACGTATGTATATCAAAAACCATCGTATGCCATGCTGCGTGATGAGAAGATTTCCATCTATCTACGATTTAAAATATGATTAAAAATAAATATCCTATGTAGTTGTGCATGACGTCCTTTGAGTTTACATGCTTTGTACCTTAGGCTTGGCTCTTTTTTAAACAACAGTTGTCAAAGAATTGGAATGTTTCGATTTAGAGTGGTTTGGACACAACGGGTATCTTTATGGTATGAGATTTTTATCGCCTAGGTATTACATGGATATCACCAAGGTATTACAAGGATATGAACTAGGTATCACATGGGTACTGCCTGACACCCTAAACCATATAATTTCGATTTTTTCCATTGTATATCATAGATGCTGTATTTAACTATTTCTGGACTTTGCAAAGTCCAGAAATAAGGAAGAAGGATTTTAGTCTCGTAAAATAGTCGCACCAAAGAATATGAAAGGGATTGTGAGCCAAATAAACCGCCCCTAAAGGGTGGCTTATCTTGAACACAAGATCCTAATACGGGGCCTAGTTCCTTGAGTAACCAATCCTCAGCCCATTCACACACAACTTATACGAGCATGGTGACACATCTCATGCTTACTTAGGTTCCTTGTGGTTGATTAGTGAGGTGGTGACTTAATCCAGCCTTTTAATTGCACCCACCTTTGAACGGAGGTAACTTTTGCTCTAGAGCTCCGAATCCAACGTTTTCAACTCACATGGGTTCGATTCAGCATCACAAACTTGGTTAAACCTTTAAAGGTCAGCTCCAGGCTTGGGTGTGACCCTGGAATCAGTCGGCAGCAGACAGGCCCCCCAAATTTCCTCCAGACTTATAATACCATTTATCTCCTTGACTATAACTCCTTTTCGTATGGTTGTTTTTTCGATTCTTATTAGTTTTTTGTGCTTACCATGATGGCAGCCTTCAATTAATCATTTGCCTCGACCCTGGACCTCACAGCCAGCGACCAGCAGTGCACCTTCAACGTACATGTTTACTCAAAAATTGTAACCAACCATTCACGTGCACGCCACATATACTTCACATGATTAACCCCACCTTAACACTAAGCTACGCATGAGTATCCAGCTGCGTTCTCTTATTCTTGTAGATTAATCACTTGGTTGAGTTGAGTTGTTTGTAACCCTAATTCTAACGAAATTTTGACAGCGCTTCCGCGTGACGCGTGTGACTAAAAAAATTAGGGTTCCCTTATGCACAAGGAATTGACTACTAGCCGGGGGAAAGGAGAGGCTCCCTGGTTTGATTCAATTCACCTTCCTTCCTTCAGTTCTTCGTGCTTCAGCTGATCTCGTCCTCTTCGTGTTCTGTCCAGCTCGTCCTCTTCGTGTTCTGCTCTTCGTGATCTTCGTGTTCTACTCTTCGTGATCTCATCCTCTTCGTGTTCTGCTCTTCGTGATCTTCGTGTTCTGCTCTTCGTGATCTTCGTGTTCTGCTCTTCGTAATCTTCGTGTTCTGCTCTTCGTGATCTCGTCTTCTTCGTATTCTGCTCAGCTCGTCCTCTTCGTGTTCTGCTCTTCGTGATCTTCATATTCTGCTCTTCGTGATCTCGTCCTCTTCGTATTCTGCTCAGCTCGTCTTCTTCGTGTTCTGCTCTTCGTGATCTTCGTGTTCTGCTCTTCGTGATCTTCGTGTTCTGCTCTTCGTGATCTTTGTGTTCTGCTCTTCGTGATCTACGTGTTCTGCTCTTCGTGATCTTCGTGTTCTGCTCTTTGTGATCTTCGTGTTCTGCTCTTCGTGATCTTCGTGTTCTGCTCCTCGTGATCTTCGTGTTCTGCTCTTCGTGATCTTCGTATTCTGCTCTTCGTGATCTCGTCCTCTTCGTATTCTGCTCAGCTCGTCTTCTTCGTGTTCTGCTCTTCGTGATCTTCGTGTTCTGCTCTTCGTGATCTTTGTGTTCTGCTCTTCGTGATCTTTGTGTTCTGCTCTTCGTGATCTTCGTGTTCTGCTCTTTGTGATCTTTGTGTTCTGCTCTTCGTGATCTTCGTGTTCTGCTCTTCGTGATCTTCGTGTTCTGCTCTTCGTGATCTTTGTGTTCTGCTCTTCGTGATCTACGTGTTCTGCTCTTTGTGATCTTCGTGTTCTGCTCTTTGTGATCTTCGTGTTCTGCTCTTCGTGATCTTCGTGTTCTGCTCTTCGTGATCTTTGTGTTCTGCTCCTCGTGATCTTCGTGTTCTGCTCTTCGTGATCTTCGTGTTCTGCTCTTCGTGATCTTCGTGTTCTGCTCCTCGTGATCTTCGTGTTCTGCTCTTCGTGATCTTTGTGTTCTGCTCTTCTAACTCACACTCCTAGTGGCCGGGGCTTCCGGCTCTCCTTCCCTCGATTCCCTCTCTCTCGGTTCTCTTCCTCTCCCTGTTCTCTCTTTTCCTACCTCCTTGCACACTAACCGAATGCTACCTCTCCAGGGGGTAACCCCCTAACCTTTGTTCTCCTTGAGTTCCCAAAGAAGTTCCCCGCCGCCTTTGGCCTTCTTCTATTAATGACCCCTTCTTACAAGCCTATTAACCCTATGACTACTAATCCCGTGCCACCCTTGCATTCAACAAAAGTGGGTGTCCCACTAACCAAGGAATATCTAAATCTAAACTTTGACCCCATGCCACATGGGTGTGCATGACCTCCAATGAGTGAGCTATTACGCTAAATTCAAGGATGCTTAATCTAACTAATCTACCTAAATTGAACTTCCCTTGCTTGGGGTTAGGATTAATTTACCAAGTGATGGTGAGGGTTTTTTCCCACTTCTTTTGGACCCTTTTTTTTTACTTTTTTTCTTTAAGGGCTTTTTAAGCCTCCTTCATTCCTTCTCCTCACCAACATTCTTCTCCTTCTCCTGATTATTTCCGTGGTTTCTTCACCGTGGCCAATTGCGGCCCCCGACTCGGCAAGAGGTAATTTCTTCTCCACCACTTCTATTTCTCTTTCTTTCTATTGTTTTTGTTTTTTTCCTAATCTTCTCTTCATTTTTTCCTTCCTTATTATTTTTTGGCTAACTTAATGAAATCCGTGGTTGCCATAAAGTGGCTCCTATTTAAGGAATTAGTGAATGGAAAGGCCATTTAGCCATATTGATCAAAAATCATGGGTTAATCCTATTGGATTACCCACTTCAACTACAAGTTGAACCTAACACAATTGATGTGCGGTCCATTCATCATCAGGACCCGTCTTGGCGGCTCACAGGGATACTCAGTTAATTTATTTTAATCATTCAGTCGGATATCTCCGGATGGTTTCAGTGATACAATACGAATCGAATATAGTGATAAAACAATCGTGAAATTTTGTTCGTCGTGATCGACAAAATGATAACAACTTTCAAGCTAACACGTTTATAAAACTACCATGTAATATGATGTACTGTACATTTCTGTGGTAATATCGTGTAGAAGATGAGTACAGTGCATTTCAGAGCTTGAAGCATTGACATGTAAGGAATGCCGTTCAGACATCCGGAGATATCCGGTCGAAAGCAAAGTACTAAAAAAATAATTGCTCGGCTGTTCAAAAACAACAATGCTACTCTGGAATAAAGTCTCTTTACAAAAGCGTTTGATACAAGACCAAATGTAGGAAAAAGCAGTGACTGGTCTCAGCAAAATTCCTGGATCTAACAACAAATTTTATCTTTGCACTACCTCTCTAAAGATCTCTAAAGATCCTTCCAGTGAGCCGGTGCATACATGCCCGAATCGACATTAGACCCTGTGTCACACCCAGTTTGAAATAGGCTGCAGCCGCCATCCAAAGAAGATTCCTCCTCGTCTTCATACCACGGGTCGTCCTCCTCCTCTTCTTCAACCGAAGCAGCTCCATTAAGGATCTCTTCCACATCGGAGTCGATCTGATTCTCGTCCTCCGCATCACAGTCGATGCCGTCGTCCCCCTCTTGAACAAACTTGCTCTCAGCGTCATCCTCCAATTCGTCCAAAACACGCCGATCGGAACATATCGCCCTTCTGTACTCGACTTGTAAGAAAAGCAGTCTTTTCTTCTCCGAACCTTGTGCCTCGCTCGCCATCCTTTGTGAAACTCTCCTGTCTACCGAATCAGAGACTTCCCTCTCCCTCTTTCTACTTCCGAAAGCCATCTCCTCTCTCTCCACCGTGGCTATGGCCTAACAAGACTTATGATTGAAAGACAAAACATATGGATTGCTGTAGTCCTGAACCCTCTCTTATACAATCCTCCCCACCCACCTACTAATTACACTTCTCGAGCGTAGGTACATTGATTTAAGTCGCCATAACACCGAGACTAATGGACTTAATGGCAGATGCCAAATTCATGAACGAACAACATGGTAGGCCACGCGTCAAACGTCTTGTCGTAATGAGATGTGAGAAGTACAATCTCCGCCGCCAACCATCAGCATCACTTCAATCATAAGAAGGAACTCGGATGACTGATATTAACTGTGAAATTGACCGCTCACTTTCATTTTAGCAGTGGCATGTCATAAATCACAGAAGGAACCAGCCAGGAGAATGCCAAAAAGGTCTCTGTTATTTTGAAACAAGTTCCGTTGTCAAAGAAATTGCAGTATCGTAGTCACAGAAGATCTCCAGATATGATTCAATACTATTCAGAACACCTAGGGAAGCTCAAAATTGGGAAATGTGGACCCCATTCTTAAGAATGGTAGATGTGAATCTCGTATCCGGAGATCTCTAGCTAGATCTCACCCACTTGACAAAGGTAATACATGAACATTCGTCCGACCACGAAATTTATCTTCCATACCTGGAGATCTCCGGTAAGCTTTCTATGAGATATGCGGGTCTGAAAATATTCCGGTGGCATAAACCAGTCAATAATAATTATGTCACTACTCAATGTATCCTAATTACAGTGAATGGAAGAGCACAAATTCGGTTCTCTTCACGAAAACTAGCGAGAGCTAAAAGGAGGGATGTCGAACTCAGGACCAGAAAATAATCGTCTTCACAGCCGGAGATCTTCGGTGCTCCTCCGTGAGGACGAAGAGACTCAACGAGATTTTTGAGAAACAGAATTTCACTCAACAAAATTTTAGGTATTGGGACTGATCACCGTATCAGGGGTCAGTGGCATTCGCTTTCTCTAAGTTCACAAGCGCTGCTTACTTCATTTTACGTGGAATGGATCTCGTCAGTTGGTTAACTTTGCTTGACCAAGTCGCAAACAACACAGAACTCACATGACACCATACAGGCTTCTCTTGGTCCGGAACCCAAGTGGCTTCCCAACAGTCCTGGTACTTCCGCTTCAGATTCTTCTGCTTGTTATCAGGCTCCCAATACATAACAAGGAATTTTTCGTGGTTGACATTACCCTCATCCCTGACGACGTCCGAAACTGCTCTACCCTGCCAGACATGATACATGTCTGGATCACTAGGTCTAACTAAAATCCAGGACCCGAGACGAATATCACGCCAAGGATTAAATGTGGACTTTGGGACTTCAGTGGCGGGTCCAGAGTAAGGCTTGAGAACCTCATCTTCGGGGGTGACATCCAATGGTTGTGGAAGCGATCCTAGCGGATTTTCACCTCCCTCATGAGGGCCTCTCGAATCATGGGCAGGCCAGAATCCCTCTTCGAACTCGGAGGGTGTCTGTGGAAGTGGCTTGTCAAGCTCGTCGATGACGTCCTTCCAGTACTGCAGGTATGGGCAGATGGAGTCTGCGTACCCTGCGCACTTTGACATTCCGGACGCCTAGTAGTCCACGTACTTCCGAAGCCCTGTCTTAATGAAGTTTTTGTTCTCCGTCGCTTTTCTCGCCTTGTCTCTGGCAACATCCTGGTTTCCGACCGGGTTCTGCTCCTCATTACCCCATATGGGCTTGAAAGGGACGGGCTTCGGAGAGCCTGTTGGAAGCATGGGACGTCCGCTGTCATCTACCTTCCAGAGTTTTATCGGCTCTCTGTTCATCGGTAATCACTCTGCGTGAACGGAAAATTTCTTGAACTTCATGACCGAAACACCATCATTGTCAACGTAGAACTTGAAAAGATGTATATCACTTAGTCCCACCAGACGTGCCGCCCCACTGCATAAGTAGCCATCGACGTAAGATTTAAAGTCCGCCACCTCTTGGATGGGACTCCATTGAGGAGTCTTCTTGTTAAGGTCTTGCTGTCGGGTAATGAAGTAGAAGAAGTCTATCTTCTAGAGCGGCATCTACTGCTTGTAGAAACAACTCTACCTTTCTAGCATCCAAAAGGTGTCTCTCTGCCATTGGCAGTTGGATGTACTTCTTCTCAAAATCGCGTAGGAGCTCATCTGGGCCCATATCGTTCCCAGGTTGCTGCTCCACCCAATCCAGAAAAGATCTCTTGGTCATCCTCTCTGAATCTTCATCAAAATACTCATCTCGCAGTCTTTCTTCAAAAACTACGCAAGTTTTCACAGCTTCATCATCAATTATCTCACGTACCCGTTCTTGAATCTCAAGTACCACGGCCAAGCCAAAAGTCTCAACCATGCGATCCTCTGGCACTTGATGCACCTCCATTTCGCAAAAGTACACCCGTAGGAAACCTGTGATATTCTTCCCATCAAATCTGCCAATCTTGTCTACAACTCCCTTAAAAGCCTTTGTAGGACCTTGACCACCACCAGGCGCCGTTCGCTGTTGCTCCATGAGCATCGCCAAAGCACCTAGTAGCCTCTCCATATTGGCTTGCCCACCGCTGGAACTTCCACCAACGGTTCTTTCAGTATCACCCATCGTTCTCAATCAAAGATAGCAGCCCCAAAGCTCTCTCAGTGGAAGCACCAAATGTCTTGTAGAGAGAGTTTTGCTTTGGGAAATCACGGGGATTCTGGCTGCTACTAGTATGATTTGAAAACAAAGGTTGTCGTTCAGTAAAACGTAGATTCTTAAACGTCGAATCTTCTTCAACCTTCTTCAAACGGGTCCTCGTTGGCCTATCCTGTATTGGCTGTAAACGGATGTAAGGGTAAGGATGAGGTGATAAGAAACCACGGGCTTCGGACAGGTAAAACGGGACGGCCAGGCCACGAGCTGAAACCGTCCAAAAGATGGCTCCTAAATTTCAAACCCACGGTGACCAGCAATCGTGCCTCACCGGTGGGAACAACATAAACACAACCGTGTGGGCCATTAACCCCACTTCGCCGCAACAAAGTTTACGAAGCAGAATTGAAAAACAACAAACCTCCAAAACCGACTGGGAATAACAAATAAAGACAACGAGCCTCCAAAGCCGGCTTGGAATAACAAAGCCACAAGCCACAACACGCGAGTCTTTTTGTCTTCTTATCTTCAAGTCTTCATGTCTTCGCTCTTCAAGTCTTCAAATCTTCTTATCTTCAAGTCTTGAAGTGTTCAAAAATACAAAAGACCTTCCAAAGTTCTTTACCACACTAACTGCGAGCTTCAGATTGATGCTACAAATGGTTTAAGCCGCCAAATGCCAAATGCTATAACTTTTTGGAAAGTTGGTGCAACAAGCTAACACCCTCCAAAATCTCAGGTTATTCTAAACTACCTTCTAAAAGTTATGGAGGTTCAAAGTTTGTGCCTTCTTATGTCGATGGCAGCAAACCCTCTCCAACTTCGGCGGCTATAACTTCTATACTATCATTCTAAATGAGTCGTATAATAGCTTTATAGAAAGCTAATTTAACAAACTACAATTCTTTTAAATTTAAATTTAAATTAATCTACTCACTAAAAGTTGTGTAAGCTCAAAACTCACGCCATCCCACTTCCAAGAAAACAGAACTCTCCTCTACTTAGATGGCTATAGCTTTTTCATAGGGCATCTAAATGAAGCAAGTGATAGCTTCTTAGAGAGCTAGTACAATGATGTATGCTTCTCTCAAATTTCAAGTCCAAACACAATGTATCGAAGCTGTGGTGAAGGCCTGAAGTTGCTGCTCCTCTAATTAGGTAGCGACCAACTACTCCTCACTCAATCTCTCATAACTTTTGCGTATAAACTTCAAATTGAACAAAAATACCGCTTAAAGAAGCGCAACTTTGTAAGGAACAAGTTCGCAAACTTTCATATCATTCTCATAAAAAACGAGTACACACCGCCCGATCTTCCACTCGGGAATATTTACTCACAGCACTTCGACACACCAAAACACACACACACACCAAGAGGAAAAGAGAGTCGCCCCCCTTTATCCTTCCACATCAGCCCATGCCTAAGCCACATGGGCATCTAAAGCCTATTGGTTAACATCCAAAAGCACTCTAAAGTCTATCAAGATAAGATAAAAAAGAAATCCCAACCATTGGACTTCAAAAGGTGTGGTTCCAAAAGAATTCTAAGACGGTCAAATTTTTTCTTAGTTTCTTTTCCTTTTCTTTCTTGGATCTTGATCTAATATAAACATAAACACATAACAAACTCCTGTATTAACAACTAAATGGATTCTACCTTCATCTAACCGTATAAAAACTCTAGAATTTGACGGAGTACCGCAGAAACATAACTTGCTCTCCGTTCATCGCTTAAATAGGTCAGCGGCCCTCGAAGTCAAAGACGGTGGCTCATCTCATTTGAAAAGCAACTCACCATTTGGCCTTCATTGGTAATTTCAAAACACCCTTCAAACACCATCTGACGGCCACCCGTCAATGAAGCTTCAGCCTCCAATACAATCACTAGAGCTGTCGCGTCCGGTTGTAGATTCACAAATGCAAGTTGCCGGAGACTTGGATCTGGACGTGGTTGAACATGACGCTCGGAAGGCCCCGCTTCATCTCGCACTCGCCGTCTGGAAGTTGATGGCTGAGAAAATTGAAACGGATCTTCGGTAATTGCGATAACGACAACTCCCATTTATCTGGGTCTTGAGAATCCATATTGTCAACTCTAAGCTATCTAAGATTTTAGCTTGGAGTAAACTATGTGAGGCAAGGGAATTACCTTCCCTTTATATCTTACAGTAATTTCTTTAAGAAGCTTGCCTTCACTAAATTTACTCTAATAGCCATAAAAAATACCATTTCAACTAAAAATAGCCTGCACCAAAAGATCTGACTAAAGGACAAAGTTGCAATTTGACACAATTCCTCTATAATGGTATAAAAACGCCTCGAGCCCACTTACAGTCGCCAAGTTGCGGACTTGGTTGGCTGTCATGGTCCATTATATGTTGCTTGTCGGTTCCGGGTTCGATTCTTATCAACTCGTTGAACGGCCTGGATAGTTGCAACTTGGCACTTGCTAGTGAAGCAGGAAATAAGCAGCCAACCGGCCACCTACGCGCCCTGAGCTAAAGTGACAAAATGCAGGCTTCCAAGAAACGCTAGCGAGCTCCGGCTACTCTGTATTCAACCAAACCGTGGATTTCTCCACGACTTCAAGATTTTGTCTCTTTATCCTCATTATCAGTCTGATGTCAAAGGCAACACTTTTAATATTTTCACACAATGTAGTAATTAACGTCACGTCAACGGGAAGACGGGGGACCCAGCTAAGCTGAAGCGGAATCCTCTGGTGCAAAACGACTTCAAGCCTTTTACAAAATGCGCGCTGAAAACCTAAACTACCTCGCGGACTTAGTACTCGAGATGAAGGTCTGTGTGAAGTCCTCCAAAGCGGCAAACCAAGGTACTATGAAAGGGCACGCGGAGACTCTCGAAAAGGTGGCGAACAGAGAGAAAAGAGTCCGTGCAATGAAGAATGAACTGATGCTTAAATACAAGTCGAACCCCCTTCCCTCGAAGTCTGCTGACTTCGTCCCATACACGAAGGAGCAGTGGAACGCATTTGCCAAAGAGAGGAATATTGGAAGGGTCCAGCTCCAGTCCTGGGTCGACGTCGCTAATCACTCTACCAAGGGTAAAGCTTGGCTTGAGGGTCGACTGAAGGCGATAAACAAGGATACCGACCCCACTCTAGACTTCCTCGTGTCCATTTGGAGTCAACACATCATTGAAGCTGCTGCCGAGGCCACACCCACGGATGATACGTCCCTGTTCGACTCCAAGTACACCTGTAGGGTTATGCCTGACAGAGGGGGCGAGATCGCCGAAGTACTTATCATGCCGGACATTCAGCAGTGGCGTAACATCACTGACCCTCACTTTTACTTCTTTTTCCTTTACCGCGTTAAAGATGACATATGCCGTGCATAGGTGCTGGATGTATTTGACTTCAGAACCATTTTCGACCATCTCGAAGTGGACTCGAAGGACGGGCGGACGAGGGTCAGATCACCGTCAGTTCTTATCACTGACGTCGCAGGATTCGTTGAATTAAAGAGGTACATCACTCTTCGGCAGAGAGAGTCCACAAGCAAGGTAAAATTGTGGGCAACGCATGTCGTCTACTACTTCCTCCACCCTGGTGATGGATTTCCAGTTCCAGTAATTGGGGTCGAGGAGACAGTATACTGCGTATTCCTGTATGAATATGATTCAAGCGAGATGCCTGCTCAGTCATTCAAAAGGCTCTTCAAAGGCCACCCCGAAAAAATGCCGGCCTTCTTTTCAGCCGCTCAACATAAAGAAACCATCCAGCGCTAGATGCAAACCGGTGTCCCACAGTTGAGGATCTCGGTCCTTGATTTGCTATTCACGGGATACATCAGAGAGGATATGGTCGTCGTCAATGTTCATGGAGGACCACATATAACATACCTCGGCTTGGCAAGCAAGACATCCTTCCCAAGCAATCCAATGTCTAAGATTTCCGGTCCGCATACAGTTATATGAATTGGATAACGCCGTCCTAAGTATTTTTTGGGTTTGCAGACTCACGACGCGCGGGTCCTCGAGATTGTGAACAGCGAAGATGCCAAAGTCAATGCCGAATCCAGCGTAGAACAAATATTCAAATTCCACTTGAATATCTTAGCTGACGTTACCGACGCCGATCCCGAGGAGGCAGTTGAGACTGACATCACTGGGTCGACCCAAGGCGCTGGAGTTCAAACACGGGCTATGTCGAGGATGAATTACACCGGCGAGGTATAACGCCTACGGATACTACCTTACCCGGAGATCTCCGGCTATTCATTCGATTCAGATGCCCTCCATTCTTCAGGACTCGTCTTTATCATTGCCATGTTCATTTTTAGTTCCCTCGGTAGACACGGACAACTTTGAACCGGAGATCTCCGGGTGTCCTAAACCATTTTATTTTGTATTGCGTCTTAATGTTTTCCACACTGACATCGTCAATGTGACGTAGACGACTGATGCCACGATGCTTGATATTGATGTGCGGGATGAACCAAGTTCATCAGCGGTTCCCAATTTTAGACTCGAGTCGTTGGCCACAACCGCGCGGATCATCGATGCGGGCACCCCAATCGACCCCTTGCAGGAAAACGATGATGAACCACCTCTTCCTGTCAGGCGTGCCTTGCCTAGTTCGACAAGCGACTCTACTCTGGACGGTAGACGGCGTCCCTCTCAAATGGAAACCAGTTTGCATTCCGATAGGCAACGTTCTCCTCTGCCAGATCTGGACGATGACACGGCAATGTCCGATCGCCTGGAGTTCGACCACACCTACAGAGCACCCGGAGATCTCCCGCTGGACAACCTTTTGACGACGCGTCCTGAAGTAGAGGTTGTGTCCAAGACTGCCGAGGACCTGACTTTGCGTGACACCGATCACATGATGGATGAGGCATCGGCGCAACAAACATTGCGTGAATTACATGTTATGAGCCCTCCGCGCAGCCCTCCGCGGAGCCACGGGCAGTTGGCTCAAAAAGAGAAGAAGAAGGCAATCACGAAGAATCATGTGCCGAAAGTTCCTCCTCCTCCGCCTATAGTTCGGACAAGGGCCCAGAAAGATAAGGTGAACAGTTACTTGTCCATCAAACCTTCTTGACTATTCTCAGGACAGTTCACTGTATGGAGACCGTGTTCTTACCACTCCATTACTGGTATTCAGGTGTCGGTAGCATCAACACAGTCGAAGGATGTCGGTGGCAGAAACCTCGCACAGACTGCTGAAGTCGCTGGTGTAGCTCAAACTTCTAGAGATACTACACCTATTGTCCCAGGCAGGGTTGTCATACTAGACGGACGTTCGGTAGGCCCGTTCGTCCGATTCGCCCGTCCGGTAGAGCTCTCGCCCGTCCGCATAAGTCAACTGAGGGTTGACTTACCCGCTAGGTTAAAAACAAGCGACGTGGCAACCACGTATGAACTAAAGTAATGCCACGTAGGATTTAAACTAAAAAAATGAATAATTGACTACATAAAATAATATATTGGCCGCAAGGACGTGCCCGCCCTTAAAAAGTAGGGGCGGGGACATCACAGCCCCTAAATGGTAGGGGCGGAGACGTCCCCGCCTCCAAATGGCAGGGGCGGAGACGTCACCGCCCCTCCCCGCCCAATTTTGGAATCAAGATCTTTGAACGGCCATATCTCACTCAAAAATAGTCCAAATTAAGCGTGAGATATGTTTTTTCGCATCTACACAAAATTTAGATGCCAAATCACACCTCAAACGCTTGATTTGGACTATTTTTGAGTGAGTTATGTCCATTTCAAACATTCTGACTCCAAATTTAGGCGGGGAAGGGGCGGGGACGTCTCCGCCCCAAAATGGTAGGGGCGAAGACGTCCCCGCCCCTAAATGGCAGGGGCGGAGACGTCACCGCCCCTCCCCGCCCAATTTTGGAATCAGGATCTTTGAGAGGCCATATCTCACTCATAAATAGTCCAAATCAAGCATGTAATATGTTTTTTGGCATCTACGCAAAATTCAAATGTCAAATCACACCTTAAAAGCTTAATTTGGACTATTTTTGAGTGAGTTATGCCCATTCAAACATTCTAAATCCAAATTCAGGCGGGGAAGGGGCGGGGACGTCTCCGCCCCTTAATGGTAGGGGCGGAGACGTCACCGCCCCTCCCCGCCCAATTTTGGAATCAGGATCTTTGAGAGGCCATATCTCACTCAAAAATAGTCCAAATCAAGCGTGTGATATGTTTTTTTGGCATCTACGCAAAATTCAAATGTCAAATCACACCTCAAAAACTTAATTTGGACTATTTTTGAGTGAGTTATGTCCATTCAAACATTCTAACTCCAAATTTAGGCGGGGAAGGGGCGGGGACGTTAGGGGCGGGGACGTGAGGGCGAGGACTCAACCCTTTGAAGGTTGTAGAGGAACAAAGTTGGGCAAACTCCATTCTCGCCTTGGCAAAGGCCTTCTTCCTTCCCATGCGTTAGAGAAACGATATTTTTAATATAAATTTAGTTTTCCTTCCAACTTCTAGGGAATGACATGATTGCCGTGATGATTGAGGAATGCAAAGATCTTGTCGGAACCAAATATAGCGGCTTTTTCCTCTATTGGACTTGAATTAGGAGAAGAAGAAGAACTACGGTCTTCCAATGGGACCGCCGTGAATGTAGTGTTCGTTCATTCTCTTCACTAAGCATATGGCCACGGGACATAGGCTAGTGTGTATAGAACTAACTTCCTCTCTTGAGGGTAAACACTTTTCCACACTAAGTGCTTTCCTACACTAATTGCATTAAAGATAACCGACATGTCATCTCCCCCAAGGGCTTTGTGGGTCCCCATACGACGAGGCCGTGGGATCTTCCATCATAATTGGACGGACTATGGTGGTACTTGAATTAGAATGTTGTATTATGCTATAAACAACAAAATTTTTTTGACATTTTCAAATAAGGTAATATTCTTTGCACAAGTGAAACCTCCTTTATTATCGACGGACAAATACCATTGAGCAATGTAGTTTTAATGTAAAGATGTGTTCTTAAATGACTCATCTTGAGGTCATATTCAAATTTATGAAGCATAATGTGGAATCGTTCAATGTGTAACAACCCCTTTGGAACAATCCACGAATTACTCTTCATAACCGTAGGGTCGATGAAATATCTATCTTTAAATTGTTGAGGTTATGATTATTTATCCCTTTATTCAATCATAAAGAAAGATGATGCAAATAAAAGCATTCTCTAAAGGCCACAATGTTCCAAAGTCGAAGTGGTTCTCTCACAACACTTCTTACTAAATGGTGTCAATTTAACTTTAAATTGATTAAACCTTGCAAAGGTTAGATGAAACTCCAAAAGGCTTTGCAACTAAGGGTGACACCTCAAAAGGTCACATTAAGCATGTCTATTGTAAAAACAATGGATGTAGGGGAGAGACATTGGACCAAATCTTTTTTAGTATACATATAGATGTACAAAAAATATAAATGTCAATAGAAGCTCTAGTAAAATTTCTAGCAATATAGGACATAACTATCAACTTCTTTCTTGAACTCATGTTTGTATACAATAACGATAGAACTTTGTATGGTTTGCATGAAATTCTTTTCCTAAATAAATAAAATTTTGAGGTTGTGATGTACTATACATATGCCGTATTTATAAATTGGGAATGTCAATTTCTATATGTTGAAATGGAAACTATTACATTTCCTCTAACACGTGCAAACTATTTGTATGTTCCTTACCTTTTGGTTTATCTTTCCATGCCCCTTCTTAACATTGGATTCAATTGTAGAATACTTATATATAAAGCGTATTACCTTCTTATAAGATTCCAAAAAAAAGTATTTTCTTTGTTGTTAAAATACATTTTAACCCAAGTAGAGCACGTTTACACTTTTTGGAGAAGTTGGAAAAAAAAGTAATCTCGAAGGGGCCACTAGCATAAATTGTAGAAACGACGTACGATAAATAAATAGGGGCAAATATATTCACTTAGGATAAATTTTATAAAGAAAGTACATGAAACATACATTGCTTTAAAAGTGTGAAATATGGTTATAAATAATATATAAATAGATATCATATCAAAGAACTATGTAATTGATACATACAAAATATCATGGAATGAATAGGTACAAAATTTGAATCGTAGATTATACTGATTTGTGTTCTCACTATTTCTCAATGGATGAAAAGGGAGTATTTATTGTTGGGCACTCATGCAACATTATATTGTTGGGTAAGTTGTACATTTCCTCCGTGGTTAGAAGTTTACATGAGCCCTTATGTTTGGGGATATAAATATGTCTCTCTCATTGCATCTTTAAAAAATTCGTTTCTAAAGTTAAGTTGAGTAATTCCTTTGTAAAGTAAAGTTGAAGGGTTGTTTCACAAGGGAAATATAGACATTGGATGATTCGATATTATGCTTCATAAATTTGAATATGATCTCAAGGTGAGTCATTTAAGAACACATCTTTACATTAAAACTACATTGCTCAATGGTATTTGTCCGTCGATAATAAAGGAGGTTTCACTTGTGCAAAGAATATTACCTTATTTGAAAATGTCAAAAATTTTTTGTTGTTTATAGCATAATACAACATTCTAATTCAAGTACCACCATAGTCCGTCCAATTATGATGGAAGATCCCACGGCCTCGTCGTATGGGGACCCACAAAGCCCTTGGGGGAGATGACATGTCGGTTATCTTTAATGCAATTAGTGTAGGAAAGCACTTAGTGTGGAAAAGTGTTTACCCTCAAGAGAGGAAGTTAGTTCTATACACACTAGCCTATGTCCCGTGGCCATATGCTTAGTGAAGAGAATGAACGAACACTACATTCACGGCGGTCCCATTGGAAGACCGTAGTTCTTCTTCTTCTCCTAATTCAAGTCCAATAGAGGAAAAAGCCGCTATATTTGGTTCCGACAAGATCTTTGCATTCCTCAATCATCACGGCAATCATGTCATTCCCTAGAAGTTGGAAGGAAAACTAAATTTATATTAAAAATATCGTTTCTCTAACGCATGGGAAGGAAGAAGGCCTTTGCCAAGGCGAGAATGGAGTTTGCCCAACTTTGTTCCTCTACAACCTTCAAAGGGTTGAGTCCTCGCCCTCACGTCCCCGCCCCTAACGTCCCCGCCCCTTCCCCGCCTAAATTTGGAGTTAGAATGTTTGAATGGACATAACTCACTCAAAAATAGTCCAAATTAAGTTTTTGAGGTGTGATTTGACATTTGAATTTTGCGTAGATGCCAAAAAAACATATCACACGCTTAATTTGGACTATTTTTGAGTGAGATATGGCCTCTCAAAGATCCTGATTCCAAAATTGGGCGGGGAGGGGCGGTGACGTCTCCGCCCCTACCATTAAGGGGCGGAGACGTCCCCGCCCCTTCCCCGCCTGAATTTGGATTTAGAATGTTTGAATGGGCATAACTCACTCAAAAATAGCCCAAATCAAGCATTTGAGGTGTGATTTGGCATCTAAATTTTGCGTAGATGCCAAAAAACATATCACACGCTTAATTTGAACTATTTTTGAGTGAGATATGGCCGTTCAAAGATCCTGATTCCAAAATTGGGCGGGGAGGGGCGGTGACGTCTCCGCCCTAGTGCCACGGTGGCGTGACACGTCTGTATGTGACGTGACCATCAGAGTAAAAATTTCTTACTTGCAAAAAATTATTGGGCGCTCTTCGGGCAATCCGTCCGTCCGTGCCGTCCGGACCGCCCGTCCGGTTGTCCTGTCCGATCACCTCAACCCGTCCGTTACGACAACCCTGGTCCCAGGTGCCTAATATGGACATTCATACTTACGTGCCATCATCTATATAGTGCTCATTCTTCCATCGAGCATTTCTGGCTTGTGAGTGCGGAACACTTTTATATGTATCTTTGCAATTTCTCTAAGTTGTACAAGTTCATCATCTCAGCCGACGTACTCGTCTTTTGGGTTCAGGTCCGAAGAAGTTTACGACGATCGTTCGAGAGCCTCCAATCGAGGATCAGGTAACACAACAACAGGTTTATCATGTCGTGTTTGACTTAAATGGAGTTCTTATGCACAAGGGGGAATTTAAACAGGGACAACCGAGAGACATCAAAATAAGGCCTGGTTCCACTGAAATCCTGAACTTCGTGGGAGAGAAGGCTACTGTCTCATTCTGGAGTAGTATAGTGGAAAAGTATATTGTGGATATCATCAAGGAGTTGCGCAAGAAAGGTGCTACCATTCCAGAAAGCGCCAGAATCTTGACGTTGGCCGATTGCACAAAAATATCATATATGCTTCCATCTCATCCAAAGAAGCCAATTTTCCTAAAGGACCTGACAGTTTATAATAGCAAAGCGTCGCCCACATCTCCTAAGGATTTCTTGCTTGTGGACGATATCCCACTAAAGTACGTTCTTAACGATCCCTTCAGCGCAGTTCATCCGCCATCATGGACTGGGAATTCGGGTGAAGCCTGGTTGACCACCATGTTTCTCCCATGGCTCTCCGGACTGCTAGCGTCAAATGAGGATGTTCTCGACTTTATTAGACGGAATCAATTGAAGTTTGTCAGTGATCCAGTAGACAAAAATTCCACTCAGGCCCGCTCCGTGGTGAAGGGCATAATTTCGGCGCCTTAGAACAGTGAAATATACTGGATAGTATTAACTCTATGCTTTGTAAATGTTACGTCATGAATGTCTGTCGGATTTTGACCTTTCAATTTTGAAGACAAATATTCTTGTCAGTAACGTTATTTGTTGAGGTCCTTCTTTTTATTTGTTATTGTTGGTGTCTTGCCCCTAAACTTCACCCTTAATATCTGTGAACACTATTGAGTATTCTCTTGACCATTTCGACTGCAGAACGTTGGTCTGGGAGGGGCACCCAGAGATCTCCGGTCTAGGATGTCATTTGAGTTCCTCGTACGATATTTTCTCTTCTTTTCAATGTTCAATTTCTAATTCTATGGTCGTGCGATATTTTTCGCAGGTCATAATCATGTCTCTCCGTGGTCTTCTCTGCTCGGACGAGGTCCTTGACTCGGCCAAGTCCCGATCCGCGCAGCTGCCTTCCTTTGATGACACGGTAGATGTTATTCGAATACTACTGCAGTATTTCAATGTCGGGATCTGGTTTCCTATGCATCCAGATAGGCTCATGGAGGCGGCCCAAGTATTATTGCCCCCAGACATCTTATCAGATATTCTTTTTTGCTATGCCAGCAAACAGACTCGAAGGCCTAGCCATGTTAGGTTTCTCCACATCTTTAAGAAGGCCTCATTTAATCCTAGAACAAGGCATTATTTGTGGCCTAAATATGTTGTTGTTGCAGATCTAGATCCATTCAAGAATCCTAGAAAGGCTATAGTTCATTATCTAACATATGGGAGACACCATACAGGACGGGTAGAGGGCATCTGTAAAGCACTAAAATTAGAATAGTTGATTCGATTCTCCGTAGATTACACGCGCCTCTTATCAACGGCTACCTTTTATATTTTGTATGACACTTTCTTATAATGAAACAGTTTAGTACTGGACTCTTACTCTGATTTCATCCGGAGATATCCGGTTGCATGTTCTATCAATTGCGAGTAATTTCTGTCCGCATCTCTGTGCCATTTTTCCCTACCACATGTTTCCCAACCACACAATTGTGATGTACAGTATGTCCTTCAATTTCTGTTTTCAGGACTCGGTTCTTCTTCTGGTTTCCACTTTGATATTCACCCGGAGATATCCGGCTGCATGTTCCGGACTCACGTATTGCCTAAATTCAAATTTGGTCGCTCTAGCCAATTCTTCCTTCATAAGTGTCATTGGTGATGCATTTAATGCTTGAAAAGTACTCTAAACTCCTTGGCTTTTACACTTCACTATCTTTTATGAGGCACATCTCCGGATCTTTCTTTTAGTCCTTAGTCCAAAATTCACCTCATAGTCCAGAAATAGTTGAATTGGGCATATAGTCTATTGACTTGTCGCAGTAACCTGAACTGTAAATCCTCACCCTTAAGCGTCCCTTTCAATTTCAATTGAATTGTAGCAATCAATCCTAATCTACTCATACTTCCATATATCCAAGTAAATTGTCGTCGTAAATTTCTCTTTATTTTTCAAATGTCAACACTGTTTAAATAGAAGCCACGGCCGTAGGCGACCCTTTCCAAATTCATCAAAAAACACTACCTAAAAAATTCAAAATTTCAGTGCTCGCCGCTCGCCGCTCACAAGATAGCAATCCTGTATGCCCTCATAGTTACAATTAGCCCATCTATTGAAACCTGTAACTACATACTTTCTTCAAATACCCAACAAGACCCACACACTTTTTGGACTACTAAATTACTATACACTAGGAGCTCTAGAAAACCCCCCGAGAGCCCCATATTGCCACTGAACACAAATATATTCAATTTCGGAAAAATAATCAAAACATAATAAACCCACCAGACCTAATCCAAGACAAACTTTACGATAGCATACACAAACACCACATAGCTGTGACCCCCCAAATACTAAACAATGAATTCCCTTTCCTTCCTCATGAACTAATTAATATATCACTAAGATGTCTCGAACCCATTCCTGACTACTCTAACCCACCGCTCAATAATTACACTCCTCCAATACCACAAAGCCCAGCAAATAACCAACACAACACAATTTTCATCACATGGAACGCAACATCTCTAAACACTACACTTCCTAGCATCCAAAACTTGACTACAGAACTTCAACCACTCTAGCATTCATCTTTATACAGGAAACCAAAATAACAGCTACAAAATCAACAAAATATATTGAAAGATTATTTCCGGACTATAAACTAATATTCAAATAATACACAAGGACTTACCAGATGTATGCAACAAAGAAGACCCTACAAACATACTAGAGGAGGGCTACTGACACTCATTAACAAGACATATGCATTCCTTGGCAATGTAACCAAAATTCCCATCTTGGCTAACATATCACCTTACCTACAAAGTATAAAAATCACAAACAATCCACTCCAACCTTGGCTACTCATACATCTCTACATGCCTTCGCATCCGGAAGATATTGGACTTATACACAAAATACAAACAAGCATCACAATTCAAATCCTAAACCACCAAAACCACACCCATATTTTAATCGGCGACATATTTTAATCAACAACAATACTCTTGCATAACACACATAGATAATAACCTAAATTTAGACCATTATCCACTTCAACTACATATCCCAGACAATACACTAATTAGCAGAATACCGCAAATAACAAACAACGACACAGTTAGAATCTTAAACCCCATACCAATAGACAACATGGAAAAATTCCACAGTGCCTACTTTGAAAAGAATGCATTAATCATAGAACAACTTACCAATACTCTAAAAAATAATACAAATCTTACTGACACACAATGGTTAGAAGCATGTAATACATTGGATACACTAACACAAGAGATATCAGCCACACTTGAACAAACTTGCAAAGCAGAACCTCTCCCCCAACTTACCCCCAGAACTGCACAACAAGGTGGATTCTTACCCCGTAAGCTAGCAAAACCATGGAAACAATATCTATCAACATACCACCTCATCTGTAAAACCATACGTATAGCAAAATCTACCGCAAATTGGCGTAACCATATTATAATAACAGACATTTAACTAATTATGGACAAAAAAAAGTCCAGAATTCAAAATAACGTCAGTGGGCCGTAGAGGATAGTCGTCAACATGACGGCAGACATGTCATTATAACAATTAGAAGGAAATAAGAGGCTGCTCTTTACGAGGAAAAAAAAGGAGCATAGACAATGAAGCCTCTTAAAAATCTTGGTTGGTGAACCAAATGTGATGTTGAACACATAAGATAAGATGTTTGGTTGTCGGCAGCCCGCTGACCTTAAGGTGAGTTTCATTCATAAACCGCCACCATTATTCAAAAAAGATAACTTAGTAACAAACTAAGAAGAAATCCGCAGCAGTATTTAAAAAACTTCTCTCCAAACATGATGAAGGCTCAGTAGAAGAGAAACCATGCTAGTTATTTTTTCAAAGTAGCACGTCGGCTGGCCGCCGACAGTACCAAGATACATCTGTAATGCCCAAACTGAATGTCAAAGTACTTCCAAATACATTAGGTAGCCAATCTTGGTTAGTGAACCAAATGTGATGCTGATCATGTGACATAAGATGCTTTAACGTCGGCAGCCCGTTGACCTTAAGGTGAGTTTCATTCAAAAACCGCCAGCTGGCAGCATTATTCAAAAAGATAATTTAGTAACAAACTTAGAAGAAATCCGCAGCAGTATTAAAAATACTTTTCTCCGAACGTGATGGAGGCTCAGTAGAAGAGAAACCATGTTAGTTATTATGCCAAGGTAGCACGTCGGCTCGCCGCCGACAGTACCAAGATACTAGAACATGTACTAGGATGACGCATTCAGATTTTCGACAGGATGACGCATACTGTATAGAGGAATACGAGTTGAAAAAAAAAATATTGAATTCATGAAAAGGTACAATGTGGACGAGCTGCCAAAAGAATGATATAATCTAAACTACTAGCACATCAAAGGGCGGGGGCGAGAAGTTCTTCAAGTTGATGGAGAGGATGTGCGTTGGCGGGCTGCCCATGGAAATTATTAGTACGCCTCAATGTCCCACCAATGCACTACCGCATGCCCATAAAAGCGCGCCTGTGACACAATCCAATGAGCTTGGCTTGGTCGCTCAACTTGCAACAGATATTCAGGCACAATATGAAATTTGTGGAAGGGGTAGACGAGAGGAAGTATGTCAGTCGCGTGTTAGGAATGACTCCATTTCTGAAGGGAGGTGTCAGTTGACCCTCGAACGGCCGGGGCATGTAACAAAACTAGTCGGCGGTACATCGCAACAATAACGGATTAACATCAACGAAAAGAACTTGGTCGGGCTGATAGACCTTTCGAGATTGCATCTTCCTATGAAGAATGGAAATCAACTTGTAACTGTAGAGAAAGTTGTGAGGGGCAAATAAGTCCCATCTACTATAAACAAATGACAACCTATCACTGACTCCATCCGGTAGAATGTGCAACAGGAGTGGTTTGAGTTCGTTCAAGAGCATCGTTGACCATAAGCCCACGTTCAAGCAAGGTAGAAGCATATCGAATAGCTTTTTGAGGCGAGGCCTACGTACAACATTTGCATGTGGACAATCAGACGAGGTTGGAATCTTTGGGTCGACGAAGCAAAATAATCCACTGACGCTAAGAACAATGCATTTCCGAATGGATGACGGCAGAGCGTGAAGGCACTTAAAATAGAAAGTGGATCCCTAAAATGAGGACATAATCATGCCAAGAGGAACAAAAGGGGAAAAAAAATTTGCGGACACCCGAAAGCATTTGCAAATATTTACAGAAATTACTAGAATTTACTTAAATGTGCATAGAAAAACCAATCTGTCACTGAATTCTGGAAAACAAAACGGAAAGCATTTAAAAACATTTACAAGAATTACCAAAATTTACTTTAATGTATACAAAATAAAAAAATAAGCCATCAAAAAGTTCAGCCGACAGCAGTGTTGGATTAGCGGCCTGGGTGCATGGATAGGGGTGGCTAAGGTGGTGGGATAAGTCTCAAGCCCGACTCTTGCTGCGTATCGCACCATGGAATGTCATAGCCAATTGCTTGAGATCTGTAAACCTATCGCTGATTCTTGAAGTGCAAAGTTGATGAAAAATAGCGGCCCTCGCCCCAAGAGACATTACAACCGACGTACTTGTCGTAGTACGAGTTGGCAAGTATTCACATCTTAATACAAAGATACCCTTGAGGTAATCGTTCCCACAGAGAATCATTGAGAACTACAACGACTAACAACAAGTCTAGAGCTGTACAAGATCAAGTATACCACAATAATTACATTTAAAAGACAGGGAATAAAGGTTTAGAGCACAAAGCCTGGGTGTTAATTACACCTATTACCCCGCTCTTCGTACGCGTGTTGTCTCCTCGTACGTCCTACCTCGCACGTCCGACCTCGTATGGGTAGTAAGGACTTTTATTACTCAAATATTAGATTAGACCTGGGCTTATAGTTACCCCTATGCACAATATGGACATCCAGAGTACATGCGTACCCAGCATAGGTTTATATCACCACGGACGATGATCAGAGGACTCACAGAGATTTTAGTGTTTGACACAAGTAAGAGAGACTCTTCCTCCCATTCTCTCCTTTTAACTCTACTCACTCACTTGGATGATTATGGCGTCACTGAGATCCCCCCGAAGGGATGTTAGACCCGTGTTTCCGAAACTGTGAGTGGCGTAATGCAAGTGAACAAGGGGCCTACCAGCCCACTATCCGTCCTCCTCTCAGTCTCCCTCCACACCCGATGTGGCTGGAGGTAGGATGTTTCAGGGGTCGACCCGAGCCCTCACAACCGACACCAATCGGTTGCCAGAAGGTCACTCAAGACTCGCTAGGACCCTTACACATCCGTCACTCCCCCTTCGTCTTTCCTTAGACACTCACAACCTCACATGTTATTCCCATCCACACGTACTAATCTACTTGATGGAACAAGGAAACAATTGTAAGTGTTAGAGTTAGACTCACACCCCTACTAACTATCTCCCCACCTCACATGTTATTCCCATCCATCCTGCAAACTCTACTTGATGGAACAAGGAAACAATGAGTTGATAGTTAGTACGAATTTGAGGAGTGGACTACTTGAAATGGCACTCACAATCATGTATGGAATCCGAGCTCTCCAACCATCGAAGGTTTTCTGAGAGCGTAGGTTTAGAATTAAATTGAAAGCAAATACACACATCAAGCAGTGAAGAGAGGTGCTCCGAGACTCCTCTCTTATACTGCAGCAAACACACACTAACGTCCGAAGCAAACAATACCTTCTAACTAGAAACGGCGTATTAACTACTCTTGGCGGCGGTGGCTGCCACTCCACACGACGTGCACCGTCAGAAAGTGTCTTAATACACAAATCCCAAGGCAAAACCAAGTCAAAATCCAAGGTCAACCGGGGGCCTAATCCCGGAATGAAGAGTGACCTACAAACCAAGATTCTTACCCTACAACCGTAATTTTTCTACCTACCCTGCGCCAACTCCTCGAGCCTCTTCTTCTCCTTCTTCCTTCTACGCTTCTTGGAGCTTCGGCTCGAAGAAGGGGTGGGTGCGGCTGTAGCAAGTGCAATCAAGGGTGCCAAAGTGGCATCCGAAGGTTGAGTCGGAGTGGCAAACGGACGGGGCACAATTTCTCTTGTAGAGAAAGTAGTGCCCGCTCTGGTGGAGGTAACTGGCAGAGAGATAGGAACCGGATGAAACTCTGACCTAGCTGAGAGAATTGGTACCTGGTTCGGAGTCGTCATGATATCCGGGCTGGATGTAAGGACCGGGAGGTGCCAGTGAGAAGAAGTCTCACTGGTAGTCTTTCCTTGGGGAAAGACACTCGATAATGGGACCATAACTGGTGCAGAGCAAATGGTGTCGCTATGAGGTGGCTGGCGGTGACGGATCAAAGGTGGAGGTTCCATCCGTTGATCGAAGCTCTCCTTCCAACCACTCTGTGTCTGGATGGTGATCTTGGAAGAAGATGGCCTTGCAGGAACATTCGCATGTCGTACGAGAGGGGTGGGATTGTCAAGGTCCACCACGGTCTTCCCCTTGTTGTTGCATGTTGTTGCGTGTGCCGCGATCTTCCGTGTCGGAGTCCAAATCTCCATCCTTGCTTGAGTTGTCGGAGTCATCCACGAACTTGGGTAAGATGTGTGTGAGGTTGCTTACCAGTAGTCTCATGCTCGCATAAGCCTCCTCAACCTTCACGGTTTGCTCCATCATGAATGCGATCACCCTCTTACTCGAAAGGTGGTCATCTCTCTCCAGCTTAGCGTCGAACATCTGGGCCTTGAGTACAACCTCTGCAGGTAGGTGCAAAGTATCCTCCACTCGCTGTAATGCCTCCGCAGACGCATTGGCTTGGAGAAGAGCCTCCTTCTGCCTCTTCTCTGCCTCCAAGGCTCGACTCTTCATCTTGGTCATCTCAAGGGTGAGTCGGTGGACCTTCTGCTCCATACTACGGAGGTCACTCGCTCCTCCTATACTTTCCTTGATCGCAGCGACTAGTCCTTGGATGGGTGGGTTGCCCACCAAGCTGCTTACATGTGCCAATGTCTTGTCCGTGTCTTCTACATACACACGAAGGGCCTCAATTAGCTCGGATGCTCGGTAGGTCTTCTCTCTGAGGTGTGCGGGTCCGGTTACTGTTGCGCGGAGTGCGGCTCGGGTCCGAGTGGAAGGGGCTCCTCCTTCTCTGGCGCTTGGAGGGTGGAGGTACCTCTTCTGCTGAGGGGGAGGAAGTGCTTCCTCCTTCAGAGCCTGACTCAAACTCCGATTTGGTCCCTTGGAACTTCTTCATCATCAAATGAGTCTCGTACGCCGTTGTCTCCTCTAGCGTTGTCTCCTTGAAGTGATGGTAGAGGTGGATCAAGAAGGGGCAAAGAGGAGAACGCTTGGTATTGCTAACACTCTTTGTCAACCGGAGTACCACATCCTTCATTATGATGGCCCAATTTACCATCCTCTCCCTTAGATACGATCCGTACGCGGTATTGGCAAGGGTCACGGTGACCCGTGTAGGTTTTTCAGGGTGTAGAATAGATACCAGGAATGCAAAGACGCATCGTGCTCGAGGGTCTATGCAATCCTTCAAACCGTAACCATTCTTGGAGTCCTTGGTGCTGAATCGTCCTTTGGCATACTCCTGTTTCTTCCAACTAGTCCATCCTGCACCCTGCCGAAGGAACTCGTACACCTCCTGCCACTTTCCCATAGTCCACCGATTTGGGCAAGCCCGTATACTATCTCCTTCGGGTTTTGGCAACGAGTCTTGCCTTAACTCCTGCACCGTGGACTCAATGCAAAAACTCCAACTACGTTCAAGGAGGGAGAGACATCCCATGCCGAGGAGATCTTCCTTGAGCTCAGTAAGCTCAAGGGGTTCCTTGGGGATGGCGGGGAAAATGGCTTTGACCGAGGCTAGTACTAGATTGGAAGAGGCCATGACCCCCCCCTCCTTACTTTTCTCGTTCCACTTCCTTCGATTTGTGGGTACCGACTGCTCCCTCATGGACTGCCTTGGAGTACCGACTTGTCTTCTTGTACTCCTCAAGTCTCGTGCTCCGAGTTGGACCTCCCTGGCGCTCCAGCAAGGTGTGATGGTGCCTCTGGGCTTGGCCACTACAGTGCCTTCGGGCTCGTAAGGAATGGTGCCTCCGGGCTTGTAAGTGCAGGTGCCTCCGGCTCGACGATGCCAGTGCCTCCGGGCTCTACCTAGCTAAAACTCGCAGCAGGGGTGCCTCCGGGCTTGCTGGTACAGGTGCCTCCGGGCTGGTAAGTGCAGGTGCCTCCGGCTTTACCTTGATGAAGCTCGCAGCAGGGTTGCCTCCGGGCTGTAAGTGTAGGAATAGTGCCTCCGAGCTCACCTTGCTGAAGCTCGCGGCAAGGTTGCCTCCGGGCTTGCTGGAGCAGGTGCCTCCGGGCTTGTAAGTGCAGGTGCCTCCGGGCTAGTAAGGAATGGTGCCTCCTGGCTTACCTTGCTGAAGCTCGTAGCAGGGGTGCCTCCGGGCTTGCTGATGCCAGTGCCTCCGGGTTGGTAAGGAATGGTGCCTCTGGGCTTACCTTGCTGAAGCTCGCAGCAGGGGCGCCTTTGGACTTGTAAGGGCAGGTGCCTTTGGACTGATAAGTGTAGGTGCCTCCGGCTCGACGTTGCCAATGCCTCCGGGCTTGACCTCGTCTTCACCGCGGCTCCTAGCTCAGCTCGTCGTCACCTCGCTCCTGGCTTCAACTCGTCCTCACCTTGCTCTCTAATCCCCGTGCTGAAGAGGTTAGGTGGGGTCAGTTAAGTAGTTGACCCGGATTTAAGGGGAAGATTCCAACGGGGTGCAGCTGTAGATTCCACATTCCTTCCTTTCGTCCCAAATATCTCTCCGAGCTCGGCACGATTTGATCCTCGCTTTCCAACTTGCGCTTGTCTCTTTGTCCAGCTTAATCTTCAGGGCTTGGGCTAGCTCGGGCCTTCGCTGGCTGGCTTGGAGTCCGGACTTGGGCTGGCTCTGGTTTCGGAGGTCCGGGCCTGGAGTCCAGGCTTGGGCTCTGGGCTTGGGCTCCGGGGATCCGGGCTGGGGCTAGCTCGGGTTTCGGGGTCTGGGCCTGCAGTCCGGGCTTGGGCTCCAGGGATCCGGGCTTGGGCTGGCTCGGGTCTTGGAGGTCCGGGCTTGGGCTCCGGTTTTAATGGTTTTAGGGTATCCTAACAATCCCTATTAATCACTTTCCCTAACCTATCTAATAAACTATACTAGAGTAGTATTAACTTAAAACCTGCACTAGTTAGTCAGGGATTATCATATTTAACCTCTTAACTAAAAAAAATTGAAAATTTGTAGTACGACAGTACTCCGGCACGCTAAATCCGCTCTGAAGAAGTCCTTCCAGAAATGGGATCACCTCAAAAAGAAGGTGTGGGCCTCTCTGTGGGTCATAGGCGTCGGGAGAAGTGATCGAGAATGCAGTCGGGTGAACGGCATTACAAGGATCGTTTAAAATATTCTGGAGGGGATTAGGGTCAAGAAGGAGGGTGTTACTTTCATTGGCTTCGGGATGAATACAATAGCGCTTGTCCCTGATTAGGGAAGCGAGCCTTTTCAGTTTGGCGGGATCCGGACGCTTCGTTATGAGATCAACGTGAACACAGACATCACCAAATTGATCTCCTAGGACCCTCATTTTGGTCCGCTCTGGCCATTTTGGTGCCGTTCTGGAACTGGGTAGGCTGGGATATACTATGCGGATGTGCTGGGTGAGTCTTTCGACGGTATCAGATTTGTCGGAACTCCAGATTGCCAAAACAAAATTGGACTGGCAGAAAGAAAGAAAGTCGACAAGACCCGGCCTAAATTTGGGAACATATTCGTAGGGTTGACCTTTTCTACATAAAACCGTCATCTCGTCCATGAGTAGCCCTCTCACTTCTAGAACGAGGAAATAACGTTGAGGATTTACCTGGATGTTCCTAGGAACAACTTCAGAATTGACGCTGGCACCCGGATGTGCAGAAGAAGTTGTCGGCGGGCCGCCGACAAGTGGAAGCGTTGGAGGCCAAGCCACGTCCGAGACGAGCAGAAGACTGTCGTCATTGATGTCGAAGTTGGTGAAGGAATCCGATCGCGTGACTGAAGTAGGGGCCCCTCGAGTGGCATCTGGGAAAACAAGTGGTAAAATTACATTTTGGGACCCCACCGAAAGCTTTGCAAAGCGGTCGACCGTGACCTCAACAGTGTCGGTTCGAGCCGGAATACCCTCCTTGTGGATTGCATGTTTGGAATTCCCCTCCTGACAAAAGAACATACTAGTGATTGATAAGTATGAGACGTAGAGCTGAAGTGGGAGCTTATTAATGGTAGACTGAATAACGTGAGAAAAATACGGCATTCAGATATGACGGATGACAAAGCACTATAGTAATGATGATGTGGCGTCGACGGGCCGCCAACAAGGAACTAATCCAGTCAGCAGCTTTGAACGCGGAAAATTGTGCGACCACAAACAAGAAGACTGTACTTGGCTGAATTCAAGTTTATCACTAGAAACAGAGATATATATATACACAAAATTATCTCTGAGAATAGTGGAAAATTGAGGCATCGTCGGCGCCAGTGGCACGCCGACGCCGATCTACTATTGACGCACTATCCTTGGACGAGGTCTTTCCAGAGACCAGTATGCCTCAATGTACCGAGTATGGTCAGGATCCGGATAGACACAACGCTTCTGGCCCTCAAAAAATTAGCTTCGCAAAAGGTGGGCACAGGCTCAGCGTTTGCCAAAAGTTGACCGAGGAATGGTATGAGGTGTCCCCTAAGCTCCCCATGCAGCTCTATTTCTTGGCCACCACCGGGTTGAGTGGCTGCAAGGGTGAATGGCTTTGGATGGTAAGCGTTGAAAGAATTATTCTTGATGTTCTTGTACGGCGAGTCATCTATGAGAAGAGTGTTGGCGTTATTTGCTCCATAAGGTTGGAGTGCATCATCACTCATAAAAAGTGTGGACAACCGCTTCAAGAAGTAAGGCCTTCCCTCGCCGTATTTGCAGGTCTCACACCACCTCTGATCAAACTTTGCTAGGGTGTTTTTGATGACAGGATAATGCTTTTCCAGCTCTGCCCAGCTTTTGGAAAAGCGAGACTCGGCAACGCAGGACCAGACGACGACTTGAAAATTTGCGTAGCTGAATTCTAGAAATTCTTTCAGCCCGGGCCTATCACTATAAGAAACCCGTGTTTTTTGTGACAGGGCAACTAACGTGCAATTATGTTTTGTGCAGCATCCAGCACATCAACGTTGACGTCCAAAAAAATCCGTTATAATTGACATGCGAAAAACATGCCAAAATCTCAAAAAACAGGCCCACGTTTTTTAAAACGTCACAAAAACTTGGGGGTTGAAGGTGTTAAAAATCTGCCATGTGGCTGCCACGTCGCGTCCACGTCATCGCCACATGGACGGGCAGTGCCACATCCCCAACTTTTTCATCTGTGCCCTTAATAATGTAGCCCATGATGTGGCGCATGACGTGGCATACGATTGTGACTAGGCTTGCATACGTGGACCCGCCATTTTATGACGTGGCACTTTTTAAATATGACGTGTCACTTTTTAAAATATGACGTGGCATGTCCAATCAGCATAGTTTAATGCAATAATTAATTGTGGACAGTGTAAATTGGGACGTCATTTCTAACACGGTATGTTTTCTGTGACGTTCGTTATGACGTTTTCTGTGACGTTCGTTGAGATGGAGGTCACCAAAAGCAAGCACCAAGTCAGCAAAAGCAAGTGCCATGTCACCAACAAGAAGCGCCATGTCATCAAAAAGTACCGTATCACTTTAAGTTTCAAGAATAATTCAAATTCATCCAAATAGATGGATGAAAGTGAATCACTCTTGATTCAAGTGTGATGAGATAGGAGAGAAGGCCTTACATATATATACAATGGGATGCACAAGTGGTGACAATCCATATGGGATTATTGGATTTGTCATGGTGTTAGCCTCGTGTTAGCATAAACATTAAAATGTCACAGTAGACGTCCATCTAAATGTCACAGTAGACGTCCATCTAAATGTCACAGTAGACGTCTGTTCCAACATCCTCTTTGCCTACGTGGCAGCCGATTTCAACCTTGCCTACGTGGCACAAACATTTTAAAAAGAATCCAATTTCTACCTTGCCTACGTGGCTCAAACATGTTTTTTGTGATGTCTGTAAGGACATCCACGTTTTTTGTGATGTCAGTAACGACATCCACGTTTTTATTTTTGTAGGGGTCAGCCCATCTCCACTGTGTTTTAACCGTTGGGCAGTGTTTTACGGGAGGTTGCAGTAACAATCTCGAAGTTACTCACAGTGAAGCTGAAACCCCCCTGCCGACGTGGCATTGTCACCTTTCTGAGGACGTTGTCTAAAACATGACTATGTTCACTAGGACGTCCCGTAAAACAAATATGTTTATGCTAACATCTCTGCGTTTTTCCGCCAATTTTTCCATGTTTGGTGCAACATCCACCAGAATCCGAGAGCCCAAGGCTCGGCCGTTCGCAAAAACATGTTTTGAAAAACACACTTGATCACAGCTAACGTCACAAAAATCACGGGTTTCTTATAGTGTATAGTGGATCTCATACCAGACACCCCGATTCTTCCTTTGTTTCCTATCTTCAACCAGGAGGACTCCATTTAGATCCAATATGAGGAAATACGTCCGAATAAGCAAGGATACCTTCGCGATGGAAGCCCAACTGTTGGTATCATGCTCTGGTGGAAGATCGTGATGGCCGGATGACACTCGAGCTGCACAAAAAAATCAAACGACACGGACGAGGCAAAATGAGGAAAGTTGTCGGCGTCAAGCCGGCTACAATAAATTAAATAGGACATGTGTCCGAGTTAAGGAAATTATACATTTCCTAGGTAGTGCAATTAGTTGATTAGAAAAACAAATATTCCTGTTGACTACGTATTTAGCTTCGTGGAGTATCCAAGTACACAAACCTCCTTGTCGTTG
This sequence comes from Bryoerythrophyllum caledonicum, assembly GCA_963971425.1. Lineage (NCBI taxonomy): Eukaryota > Viridiplantae > Streptophyta > Bryopsida > Pottiales > Pottiaceae > Bryoerythrophyllum > Bryoerythrophyllum caledonicum. The sequence continues at coordinate 17,592,731 of OZ020517.1, forward strand.
ATCAACTTGCATGGCAGTAGGGGGGAGATAGCGTTATGTTCGGGCCATCTCCAGCTACGGGGTTCATTGAACCAACCGACATAGACGAACCAGCTCCCTTCCGACCCTTCAACATTGATGCCATCACCTTGGGTCGAGCCCCTGATTTGGCAGACACCTCTATCTCTGCAGGTGTCGCAGGATCTGTGGTTGGAGAGTTTTCCCGAGTCTGAGCTCGTTTGGACACTTTGTCCTCCTCCTCCACGTGCAAGTGTGTTGCCCGAGGCGTTGGCTTGGGGGTGCGAGCAGACCTTTGACTTCCTAGAATGGTGCCACCGACCGCATCTGCTGAAGGGGTCTCCGATGCAGTGGAATCCCGCGAGGCCGTGGAGGGAGAACTGCGTCTAGCCGTCGATGGGCCACCGACGGCCTTCTCAACTAGTTGGCGGAACGGCCTTGCAACCCGAATAATCGACTCAACTGGTGGCGCATCCACGACCGGAACCGTTAACTCCGTGACGCGCACATGATTTCTGTACCGTGGGTCAGACAACCTAACTTGCGACAGTTCTTCCAACTCCTCCTGGGCGTCCTTCTCAATGTGCCCGTCCCCACCGTCATCTGACTCTTGAGTGTCAGACACTTCCGGAATATCCTCAAGAGTTTGAGTCGCGCCCGGTCGATGCAGCAGCTCGTCAAGTACAGTGTCGCTAAGGTCAATGCCGTCAAGGGCCTCCTGTAGATGATCCGCTAAAACTGGAGCGTTCGGATCTGCATCGATTGGAGAGGCCGGATATCCCGGGAACTGGAGATGTGCGCATCCACGAATAAAGGACATAGCCCTTACCCTATTGAAGGCTTCGCGCTACTGGATGTCGTCACGAACAAACTCCACACCGGTAGCATTGTGACGCTGCATTGGAATAGTTTCACCATCAGCATCAAACTTTCAAAACCGTCGGCGACTCGCCGACGAATCGAATTGCTGATATCTACCAATGGGAACTAGACAATCAACACATAGATAATGAAACCAAAGTATGAGATCGACTTACAAGGGCCGGAGAAGTCACATCGCCACCACCCCAGATATTGATGACTCTTAGGAGATGGGGTCCGGGTTTGAGCGCCCCATTGAGAATCTCCTGAAGCAGCCCGTATGGCACATGGTAGTCTTCACTGGACCAGTTCTCTGAAGAAGGGCGCGTTGCGTCGTCCCATATAGAATCCAAAGCTTTCTTCAACCGCGTCAAATTCTTGAATGGGGCCGTCACGTCCTTGTCTTGGGCTGGCTTGTCGAACATTGTTGCGACAAAGATGCAGGGTTAGCTGTCCAGAGGATTCCGCTCGAACTTTGCACCGCTAACGAAAAGGTAGCGGATAGTATGCACTCTCCAGTCCGCATTCTTTTTGCGCGATTGTTGCTCCAATCTGAAGTTGGCGTACAAGTCAGTAATCCATAGAGATGGAGTCAACATGCTCTTCACAATGTCTTGTTCACCAACAGGCGGGTCGGGGGACCTTCGTCCGAAATGAGGTCAAACATTACTCTATCAGCGACAATCTTGATATCATCCGCGCTAATGTACTCCACCTCGCCGTCGGGTTTGAACCCGAAGACTATGAATATCTCCGCGGAGCGAAGCTCCAACTTCATGGTTTCGTTGGCTCCATTCAGAGAGGCAATGACCTCAGTTAGCGAAGTTGCCACCCTTGCGTCGAATCTAACCTCAGATTCGGGAAGATCTTCGCCTCGTCGGAGAGTTGTAAATTTTTCCACAACGCGATGATAATCCTCAGGCGGTGGGTCGATGGTGGGAGTAATTGGGTTGAATCTCCCCTTGAACCAGGCTCTTCCAGCTTCAATGAGTTCAATCTCCTGCCGGATATTGGAGATGGATTGGTCAGTGATTCCCTTGCTCACCGCGAATTCCTGCCAGTCCTCCTCGATCCACCTCTTGATCCCTGACCTCGTCGCATCTCCTGGCTTCCTCAACGGAAAGAACCGGTAAACCAACATAAGCTCATTCTTGACGATTAGATCGTACTTGAGAGCATGACACCAGTCCCTCAATGCAATCCCATCCGCGTCTTTATGGCGTTTGCCGGTGACTTTGATGTATACTTTGCAGTCAATAATATCGTGGGCAAGCCGCTTGATGTCCGCATCCCATAGACCCGGAACGCATTGCAAGCCGTCGAGCGTGATTTTCCGCTGTGGAAACCTAGGCAACTGATCGATGGGTTTTTTTCCGTCCTTGCCAATCAGTTGCCCATTGTCCCACATCTCAAAGACAACCTGCCAGAGTTTGTAGGTATCGTCCTCCACGTTTACGAGGGGAGCCTTCCACGTTGTATTTTTGGCACCTGTCCTGTTGAGGTATGGACCAAGAGTTTCCTTCATAAAATCCTGCACAATATACCAGTCCAGAGAGTTAGCGGCTTTTATGGCTTGCAGCAGCGGCCACCCAACACGATTAAGTCCTCGGCGGCCCGTCGACGAAATGACTTGTAACACAACAACAAAGCTTAAGAACTTACCATAAATAACTTGGGGTCCTTGTCCCTGCTCAAACGGCCCTTGGCAATCCATTTGTCTTGACAGTTCTTCAAAACAGATCGATAAGACTCCGAAGCCACCTTCTCCGACATCTGCGTGTTCAGAAGGCTTGAGACCTTGATAAGTGTGTCAGAGTCATGAAAGTGCACCGGTATGACTTCAAACTACAGAAGTTCGGCGAGTTTATTAGCATTCGGCCTCTCTTTCGCCTTCTCTAGCAAGCCGTCTTCCACGCTGGCTTCATAGGTGTGTTGCCCGCCAATGATGTACCAGTGCGACTTCTTGGACATCCACCAGACGACCTGCTCCCCATCCTCTTCCCATGTGGCATTTTTTTTCGGGACCGCCTCGAGGATTAGATCCATTGCCTTATACGGCCTGCCTGTTACTGGATCTATAGTTCCCAGTGGGCCTTTCAAAGGAATGGCTCTCAGTTTGGGTTGTTTCATGATCCCGCCAAGAGCACCATAAAAAACCTTCACCTGCGTCAGCCGCTTTGGAACGATGTCCCTCTACTTCATCTCACTCGGAGCGATGTGAATTTTGTTGTAAGGAATCAGCTCCGGCAATGCACGTTGCCCGTATGGGAATACCTGCTTGAGGTTCTTGTCAAAACTCTCGTATATTTCAGTGAGTTCCATAGAGTCCGTCTTGGAGCTGATCTTCGAAGCATTGAGAAGTGCGTCTGCGACAGACATTTGCCCAAGGTCCGTATTTTTCAACTGTTTCTTGCGGCCTCCCTTCACCGGCGGCTTCTTTGCCTTTGCCACTGGTTCCACAGTGCCCGAGGGTTCACCAACCTCAATAATCGCAGGTGGCTTCACTGACTTTTTCTTCCGTGATGATTTCGGCGCGAGCTTATGAGAATTCTTGGCCCTCAGCTCAACCCAATTCCTCTTCAGCTCTGCAAAGGTGTCAACAAAGTCAATGCCGTCTGAAGGCCTCTTGCCACTCCATTGCAGCCCTTTGTCGTTTGCGTTCAAGCAAAGTGCCATGACGCATCGAAGGGCATCCATCTTCACAACAACAGCGATGTCTACTGGATCTCTGGGAGGAAGCTTGATCGTTAGAAGCATCACCACACTGATTTCCGCGTCGCCTTCTTGGACGTCAACGACCTCAACTGTGTTTCCACCCGCAAAATCGGTTGAGTCGATCCGGCCAACGATGCCCAACTCCACCCTCTCGTCTTCCGACCTCCACGTTACTCCCCATGCAACAACAAGTTGGCTCATCTCGTACGTTTCAGTGGGTTCGATTCCAACAGGCCAGACGCGGTCCAGGTTCGAACAGGCCTCCCCGAGAAGCCATTTCACTTTCGAGAGCTTCCTGTTTCTGCACAGAGAAGACGCTGGTTAGAGTGGACATGTTGATTGTCGGCGGCCCGCCGACGATACAAAGAGAAGAAGTCGCGGAGAGTGGAAAGCAAGAGAATAAAGGGATGACAATATCTGCAACGGAAGATAATGAACAATATACAAGACCGTCGGCGGGCCGCCGACGATTTGCAACCAGAATCAAAAGAATACCTTACGAATTCTAATGAGGGTCGGATAGGGAACTCATGTATTGGCATCGGCAGGCCGCCGACGTATGACACTGCGACCTTTCTGTTGGCGGCCCGCCGAAGGAAATGTTAGCTTATATATGGCAGCATACTTGACAGCCATGTTGTCAACGGGCTGGATAAAAATGTCGGCGGCACTGCTTTCTATCGCGAGAAATCCCAATACGCGTCGGCGGATGGTAGATAGGTATCGGCGGCTCGCAGTAAACGTCGGCGGCTAGCAGAGTCCTTAAGACTTTAGAAAAATAAGAAGACAGCAACAGTGCACGGGATTAATCTGGAGCGCTAAACTTGCAAAAGTAAAATGAATGGATTTAGGGTTTACTTTTCTTTATATGGGACCCCAACTGTGGTTCGTCGCGACCGTCAGATTTGATTGGCGGTCATCCAACGGTCGCGAGGATGTAGGGTTTTCCCAACGTATGCCTACTAGGCTAGCTATACTAGGGTATTTGAGTATGATTTGAAGTGCGATTATGATTTGACATGTTGGGATGCCTACTAGGCTAGCTAAAACTAGGGTATTTGAGTGTGATTTGAAGTGTGATTATGATTTGACATGTTGGTTCAAAATGATGTTACGCCATGATGAAGTGCTACGTCATGACAATGTATGACTTGAAATTTCAAATTCTTCAAATCTCACTTGATTACATTGATTGGGAGGAGTTTGCATGAACCTTTGCGAGATCAAGAATGGCGGGTTCGAATTTGATTTTGGCAGCCTTTGTTCAAAATTTGTAACTGTGCGCCATTAATGGCTTGTTGATGTCTATATTAATTTGACCTTCCAAATTCAGTCCTCAGTTGTGGACATAGTTCTCCAGGGATAGTCCGTTAATGCTAGCTAGTCAAGAACGTCTGACGTATAGAAGTTTTATGTTCTAGCTCTATTCGTTTTTTCTTCACACCATTTCTGCACATTAAATCTAGTTACTACCGTCGGCAGATGGGGTTCATGACATCATCGGCGGATGACGTCGCACCGTCGGCTGGCCGCCGATGGTTGGTAAGTAGTAGATCTCTTAAGCCTTCTCACACGTCGGCGGCCGTGGTTAATGTCGTCGGCGGATGCTGCACACACCTAGCACAAGCCACAAACCCATACTTATCCTCTCGCTTGTGTCGTCAGCGTCCCGCCGACGGTCACCACTGTCAGGATTCTAATTTTTCCGTCATGGACCTCGAGCCGATCCAATCGTTCCAACGAAACAGGAGATCCGGCAGATGGAGGTACATCGCAAAGGAGTCATCATTGCCCTCACCCTAGAAGGATTGCATTATGTTGGTCGCGCAGTTGTTAAGCCCATTATCGGAAGAGTTCCTCTGATTGTGAAGGTCAAAGTGATCGAAGTTTCGAATGAGATACAGATGAACATCCCATTCCCTCAACCCGGACTCACAAGGTTGAGTCAATGCATGGGTATGCCAATTGCGTGGGAGGCCACATACCTCATATCCTATGCTCATCTAGATGAACTAATGGACGAGACCACCGATATCGGGAATACTTCTTTCGAGGATGTCAAACCCGTCTAGGAATACCTCAACCTAAGGGTGGATATCGTGGTTGTGCTACTTGTTATCTCTAAGGGCAAGAGACGTTGTGTAGGCATGGCCGTCATCTCAGAGTGCTCACCGAAGGGTACTTGGGAAGGATTCCTTCTCCTGCACAGTTTCTTTCTAATTGTTAGCGTCACGTCTGTCCATCCACTGTATTGTGACCACGTTGCTTACTGCGAATCTCCAGAGATCAATAAACTTAGTGATGCTGTTGGTCATCTGATTCTCTGGAGTGGGTACCAGACGTGTCCTTTAGTTCTTGATTATGTTATCACAGACCCTGTCAAAACGGACGACTCTGAAGATTTTGTCGAACTTGATAGATCTGAGCGACGATATGACGATGATCTTGGTATTAGTGATGAATGTGGAAATGAACACGAGCGTCGGCGGGCCGCCGACGGATCCACGCATATAGATAATTCCAGCAATTCCGACTCTGATGATGAGATGAATGCAGCGGATGTCGAAATTCGACGCGGGCAAATGATTTCTCTCGCTGTGACCGTTCCGATCGTCCAAACCCAGTGTCGCTTCCTGACCGACACCTATGGAGGAACAAGTACAGTCAACTGTTGAAAGATGATTTCTTTGTGTTTGGAAGGGCAATGATTCTTGTTTGTCTGCCTCACAAGGCCTGCGACAAGTTGGTACTTGGTGATACAGACGTCGGTGTTATCTTCGTCTCCGAAGACACCAATTATCAAATGACCACAATGCGTTGGCGTCTGACCCACACTCGCCTCGAAGGAGGTCTCCTTCTGTTCGAGTGCATAGAGTTTTGCTCGAGCACCTCACCAATGGCTAATGAGCATGACAGACTAGAAGGAGTTTCTAAGGATCCTTACAGAGGTGTCCACCATAAACTCCAACCAAAAGACGACCTTCAACCCGAAAAGAGTCGCCGCCTCTGTCAGCCGGACCTGTGTCGTTCTGTGAGTTCAAGGCCTTGTTGTCCTCAGAGGTGCTGTCAAACGTTTCTCTGGGAAGATACAGTTAGAATCCATCACAAGTTTTATGAGTCTGGCTTCGAAGATCACAGGGAGGTGGCTTACGCAGTTCAGGGTCAAGTGCATTTTGTGCCTGGGCGACGCAAGCCGTATATTATCCTTGCCGGCATTGATGTCTACGAAGTTGCTTGGTACCGCATTCACGGAATTTCTAAATCCGGCTACCACAATTACAAGAAGGATGCAAGAATTGGTCGTGTGAATGGTTGCCATGGAAATCGGGGAATGAAACGGCCGAGGCCTCTCACGATTCAGGCCCGTGGCACGATTTCTACTTTGATAGATGACAATGCTGACTAGATGCCTAATGAGTTCCAAGTCATTGGAAAGAAGAGGGTCGGTGCACTGAAGGTTTTTCCCGCTGCAATGAACTGGAACCATATGCGCAACATGGCTAACTTGGTAAGAGCTCCCCATGAAATGATCATTGTATTTTCTTATTCAATGCCTCTCTTGTTTATTGAACTTCATTTTCCATCGGCCGGCCACCGACAAACTTTCGTCTTCTTGATTAACTCAATGACTGCTTTACATTTATTAGGTAAACACCTAGTACAATGGAATGCATGTTTCTCAGTCAGCTATCAGTCAGCTGAAGAATAAGTACTTCCAAAATGTTGAGGTCAAGGCCTTCGGCAGTAATTTCTCTAGGTGCACCGAATGCGACTTCCTTGTTGAGTTTATTGTTAAGTACCCCCGAGGGTCCGACGAATTTTAGAGCCTCACCGAGGATCGGAACCGGCATCTCAACTATCAGAGCGCCTGCCGAAACATGTATGCTGGTTGGACTGCGCAGTCCATTACCAGCCCAACGGAGTTCTTGTGCATCATTCACGACAAAATGGATACGTCAAAGACTGCTATTCCAAGAATGCAACAGATTACGAAGGCAACGGCCGGTCTCGGTCAAATTCCAATATCGTGCACACGGATGCTTACTCACAGACATGGTGATGGAGCCTATGCCCATTACTCTACTTTGCTTTGGCCCGGTGACTCAAACTTCACAATATCGTCTCTCTGTCGGGGGTTGAGGGCTTTGGAACGCCTTCCCGCAACTGATTCCAAGGAGCTCTTTACTGTTCCTCCACAGAATTCTTTCTTTGAAGCCCTTCTTCATGGGAAGTCCAGATGTAGTTCTTCCATCCCTGAGTCCAAGGGAGATCCACCGCCTCGCGTTGTTCCTAGTCGACCTCAAATTCCATTGCCAAGGAAACTTTATCTCTAACTTGACAACTCCGCCAAGGATAATAAGAACAAATTTGTGATGGCATTCTGCTCTCTCCTTACGACCCGACGAATTTTTAAAGAAGTCACCGTGGGCTTCTTGATTATCGGGCACACTCACGAAGATATTGATGCTCATTTCAGTTACTTATCCAAACACATCAAGAGGAAAAACACTTACTGTTTGGCTGACCTTATGAAATCCATCATGGACTCTCAAAAGACTGTGGCTTTCATTCCGGAGTTTCTGCAAGAGGTGGCTGATTTTAAATCTTTTATCAGTGACTTACATCATGACGGCCCAAACAAGATTGTTGGACTGGCAGAACTTCACCTCTTCAAGTTTTACGTCGAAAAAGAAGGCGACGACACTGGCTGGCCAGTTATGAGATACAAAAAATCCGCCACGGATTCCTCTTGGCTCCCTCCACGTATGCCCTTCATTTATTGTCATTTGGTTCACACTCAACTTCTCTTCCCGTCGGCGGACCGCCGACAAAGTCACAATCTTTTTTCGGTTTCACTCATGCATGGTGTCATTTTGATTCTTTTCCAGGTAAGCCCGTTAAGATGTGAAAGGCTGATGCCGAAGGAAACCCACGTCTACCTGTCGGTGAACCCAAGCCTGTCCGGTTCAAACCCCTCTGGGGTGATTGCACCATAAATTATAGGAAGAGGAATCAGGAGAAGGAAGCTGCCCGGGTTTCCACGGTCACCGAGAAGAAGACGTTCATCCAGGACGGAATTGCAAAATTCATTGATTTCTGGAAGTCTAGTATATCCCGCGATTAGAGATATGCACTTGCCATGGCGCCCTATGTTGACTACTGGACGCGTATTCATAGGAAGATTTTTGGTCGCCTTCCTCACAACCAGGAAGCTCTTCTTGAGGGATTTTGGCCTTCTTGTGACTGGACAATTGATCATTTCCGCAATCGTGCTGCGCCAAAGGTATTCGAATATGCTCCGCATACTTTTCCAGAGGACGAAGCCGATCCATACCCCTATTGCAGCCCTAGGAGGAGCCGTCCAAAACAGACCTTCAATCCCATGCGTGACGTCCTCCTTGGTGATTTTGTGCTTGTCCGCCCTTCGGATAAGCACTATCTTCCAGTCTAGATGGGCCGAGTCCTGACAAAGGTCGATACAAACCCAAGAAAGACTTATGGTAACTTCCAAGTTGAATGGTGGACACCGGCGAGATCGAAGAAGGATAAAAGAAGTACGATCGCTAGAGAATGTTGGAGCAGGCCCTGGGTAAAGGAAAATGGGATTCCTCAAATTACGAATTGCAAATCCGTACTCTACTCGCATCGCTCTCCTTCTCACAAGAAGAAAGGACCTCCAATTCATCATCAAATCCCTGAAGAATCAGCCACAGCCGCAATTGCTTGTTTGGAGGCTGGTGGTGTCTACATGAACCTTGATGAAGACATAGAGGACTGATTCCCTCCGCCCGCCGACTTCCCTCACCTCTGCACTTGCGCATCCGTCGGCATCTTGCAGCCATGCCCTACAACAGCGCACATGCATCGACAATCGTATGCCTCTGCATTGTTCTTTCCGTCGGCTGCCCGCCGACGGCTATCCATGCTCATTGGAATTTGCTTTCCGGCCTTGCCAACCTCCACTGTATTCTTTGTGACCACTTTTAATTGCAAAATAAAATGGTCACGTCTGCAATCAGCCGACGCGCTCACCTTTGTAAACTTATGTTTTTGTTATTTGGACCTCTGCACTATAATGTTTTCAGTCTTCTATTGTGTCGCGTTGGCTATTCAGCCTTTTATTGTGATGTTGTGAAGTGCAGATCAAAATGGTTTCCTCGGCGAGCAGCCGACATACTCAGCATTAGGTGTATCAAAGATCTTTTGACCCAACTCCCGTATGATTACCCAGTTTTTTTGACAAATCTTAAGGGTTCCATAGAAATTTTCCGAAATCTTTAGATTTTTCCAGAATCATAGGGTTCTCCGGAATCTTTAGGATATTCTAGAATCCTCGATAATTTTTACTATCTTTGGGATGTAAGAGTTTCGGTTTCTTAAGAATCTTAAGTGTTTTGAAGCATATTTTGAGTCAAGAAGAATCTTGACCATTTCCTATAAGCGGGCCGCTTACGGTATTAGTCAATTTTAATGGTTTTAAAGGAAAAAACACGGCTACTTCATCATTCTTTCTTATGATTTCGGTTCTTTAATTTAGACTCTAAGTTTTTTATTTTGTCCATAATTGATCATTTTGTCTAAAATTAGTCAAATATCAATTTAATCCACAGCTTACAAACCCACAGATATGTAAACATACCACAACCACCCGCAGAAGACAACCTAATACAAACATGGATTACAGAAATAGCACTATTAGCACAACAAGCCAAAAAATAGGCCCAAAAAATTACAACCAAATACAATAAAGAATGTATAAGAAAGGCCATATCCAAATACAAACAATTACATGACAAAAATCCTAAAAAGATAAATAAAAAGGTTTTCAAAGACGATACAATACATGCACTTGACTGCATAATAGACCAACAAGGCAACATCCTTACAAGCCCGGAAGATATTGCTAATGAAATATATAGACAACAAGTGAAAATAAATAAACCGACAATACCCCTATGTCACTACCAACATACACATCCAGCTACATATGTGTGCAATGTTAGACAATACCCTTGGAACGACGTAGACGGATTTATCCTAGAGAAAAGAGGGGAGCCTGATATTCCACTACACACATACTTTAATAAAGAGATATTTGACATGTGCCAAGTTTAAAAAACTAAGTAAAAAGAAAGCCCCTGGACCGGACCGTATTCCAAACTCAATACTAAAAAAGATGCCCGAGAAATTCCATACATTACTATACCTGTTTCTGAAACACTGCTACAGACAAAAAAGAATTCCCGAACTGTGGAAAACTAGCCTAACCATTCTACTTTATAAAAAAGGAGACCCCTCTATCCTAACCAATCATCGACCAATCGCCTTAGCAAACACTATCTACAAATTATATACAAGTACACTAACATCAATCATGTCTACATATGGAGAGAGACATAATATATTACACGACAGCCAAGAAGGGTTTAGAGCTGAACGCAGCACTGCTAGACAAATACAAACATTATTAGCTACTATCGAAGACGCTAAATTCACCAATCAAGATATATACATTCTATATATAGATTTTAAGAATGCATTTGGATCTATAGACCATGCAAGATTACTTGCAATTATGACTGACCTCGGATATCCGACTGATGCAGTTGCACTTATTGGAAATATCTACTCACAATCCACAACCTCATTCATTGGAGAACACTTCGGGAAAACGCACCCAATTCCTATACAAAGAGGAACAATCCAAGGCGACACTTTAAGTCCATATCTCTTTGTAATATTCTTGGAACCTCTACTGAGATGGCTACAACGTGGAAACTATGGATATACACTAAGAACGTCAGGAATCACAATCAATCCTGCCGCATATGCAGATGACCTAGCGGTATTATCCGACAAACCAAAATCCCTGCAAACACAAATAAATAAAATAGACAGATATTGCAAATGGTCTGGAATGGATGTTGGAGTACCCAAATGCGCAGTCACTAGATGCCCCAATAAATCAAAATTGAACCCCACAACCTTTAAAGCACAAATGCAAGCTATAAATATTAACTATAGAAAGCAAGCTATCCCAATACTACATCAAAATGAAGCATATGTATACTTAGGAGCTCAAATGGTACCCTCTTTAAAATGGAAAATTCAAACACATGTTACCACTACAAAACTCAACTAACAGTGCCTCGCACTTACAAATTGCCCAACCACTATGAAACAGAAAATCAACATGATAGACATTGTTATCAGACCTGGGATATCATATAGTTTCTATATTGTACCATACTCAATGCCAACACTAAAAAAGTTAGACAAAAAATCATAGCAATACAGAAAACAATATGTGGCCTCCCAAAATGCACATCAAACATATTGACACAACTCCCACATAATCAGTTTGGCCTTGAAGCATTCTCACTATAGAATGACTACCTACGGTGTCTTGGTGAACAACTGTTAAATGCTCTAAATGACAAAGGCAGACTAGGAAAAATATTTAATGGATTACTACACTTCATATTAGCTAAATACGGAGGCGCATAATTGATACCCAGAATAAAAAGCCCGGATTGTTACAGATCCCCAATTACCCGCACGCTATTCTTACTCAAGACAGAAGGAAATACATACTTAAAAAGCACAATAGACAGTTTTCTCATCGCACCCGCACCCTTAGAAACTATATGGTGAACAGAAACCCTGACACTCCTACATTTAATTGAACAAACGTCCATAAAACTACTACAAAAACTATTCACAACTAATATCACATCACTTAGCCAAATCACCTTACCAAACGGCACACATCTAATGAATGAAGATGAATTCCAAAGATACCACTCTAAACCCACCAAACTAATAAAAAGCGCATTAAACCTAGCAAAACAATTGTTCTGTCTTCCTGAATGTAATGACTCATGCTTTAACACTTGTAACATGCATGCAAACCCATGTACACTAAAAGAAGAATATACTAGCTTCAATAACAATATAACCCCTAACATCTCTACCCCGCTTATCCACCCACCAGACCCACCACAACCACGTTATCTCAAACCACCTCTACATATCCTCAAAAATCCCACAACAAACCCTATACAACACATAATAGGAGTTAAACACCGTGCATACCATCACATTAATGATATAAAAGTAGAGTATACTTTATTCCACTGCCAATGGGAAAACCAAGGAAATATATATAACCAATGGCAAAAACAACGAAACCTATTTCCATGGCACGATCCTAATACCACCTCTCACCAAATAGAATGCCTCAAACGATACTACCAAGCCCAAACCAACAAATTCTACTATAACATTATACAAGCACACCACCCACAAGACCAATGTATAGACACAAGGTCCATCACACCCCCTACACAAATCCCCGTAGCACGGATTTCAATCACAGAATGTAATCCTCAAAAAGACATTAAAACCCAAAAACATACCATTCAAATTCAACAAATCAAAGCACACATCTATGAAAATAGTGGAAAACACCTAATAACTATCTCCACAACTAGACTAGAATGGCTTTGGAAACAGTACCATTTAGCATTGAATACCCCACACAAACTAGAACAAAAAACCCAATCATTTGAAACTGAAATTGTTTGGCTATACTAAAGATACAAATACAGGATTCCTAAAACTGACCCCCTTAAGAGGACACATTACACCATACCAACAAAAATACTAGATTTCCTCACTACAACATATAACATTCAACAATCATACTTCTCATCCCCAGTCACATATTCCACAAAGATATCTAAATTTTTCTCCCCCTTCTCTAGAGACCAAATTTTTGGTTCACTCGGCAAAGCATTTGATTACAAATGGAATGGTATTGGATACGCACACCCACACAATAAAGATGAAGCCAAACAAGCATTACATTGGGCCAGAATTGCAGCAAAGTATAACTCAAAAAATATAACCTATCTTGTATTGCCAGACAAAGATTGGTACCAAAATCTTACTCCCTATAAAGGTCCATTCATAGACTCTCACATTATATGTCTATTCCCAGCAGAGAGCATAGCCTACTTTGAACCAACCATACCATGAGAACTAAACAAAAAATCCAGAACAGAAAAATCCACATTACAAATAATATGCGTACATCATCAGAACAACACAATAGGCACCGAAATAAATATAGAACATTTAAAATCACTAACCAATACCCTCAACACAACACAAATATATGCCAACCTAGCTCCATCAACACCCACACCTATCTCGGATAACCGTCACAAACAATGGTCCAAAGCCATATACCCAAACTCAATTACAATACCTCCAACTATTTCAACACCACTTCCATCCTACAATACAAACCTACCACTTAAATTTAACCCAGAATATAGCTACTACACGGACGGATCATTTAAAGAACCTGAAGAAGTAAGGCCAGGACATTGGCACAGAGAAAAAGCCGGCTTTGGCATATATACTGCACCAAAAGACATCAAAATAGCCAAAAGACTATAGGGACTTCAAAACATCATCAGAGCCGAAATGATGGCTGTCCATAAAACACTATGCATTCTAAATGCTAAATATCCAGATGAGCCTGCATACATATTTACAAACTGCATCAATGTATTATACCTCCTAATCACACAAATTCAACATCCTACTATGCACAATGGCCACCCTGATAAAACTATTTTAGCATCAATGGTACAAATGCTACAAGCACAAACCCAATCCACATCATTACACAAAGTTAGAGCTCATGTGAACATCGATGGGAATGAAAAAGGAGATGAACTAGCAAAAAATGGTAGAGAAAGAGCACATAGAGAAGCTAGAGAACCATTCGAACATGCCCACCCCACACCATACTATTATCAAAGGAAAGAGTGGCCATCTATGGATGACACCCCACACAAAGGCTCCATTAGATTCCTACCAAAATACCTTAAAAGATATGATTTAGACAACAACTTAACAAAACTCGCTAGAAATTTTCCAAACATAGAAAAGTGGACAGGAAATAGAAACATTGACAAGGAACATTCCAATGAATTTTAGTCAAACCCTCTTATCACAGACTCACAAAAAACTTGTCTCATAAAATTTAGAACAGGTCAATATATGGGAAATGCTCGAAAACAACTATTCTTCGGACGAGAAAGATTCCCCTCCATTACATGTCCCATGTGCAACTCCACCGAACCAAACACGTGGTTGCATGTATTACTTAAATGTCAACAACCACACATCCACGCACTAATTGTCAAAAGATATGACAAAGCAGTATGGGAAATTAGAAAATTACTTGTATCTTCTAACAAATCTAGGTGTCTCATCTATATGAACGCTGGCACCTTTCACAACAACCCACCGGAAAACACTGTCCCTCAATGGCTACTACCATGTACATGCAACACTCAGAGATGCCAATGCAACACTAGATTTAAACCAGACTTACTATGCATCCGAGGCGTGCCACACAATCATCCTCCACCAATAACCCCATACCCAATCTTCACCATACAATTCATAGAATTCACATACTGCAACGATCGGTTCCTCCCGGAAACAATAACACACAAAACCAACAAATATCAGCCTCGTCTGGATGAAATCAGCTCATTAGGATGGAAAGTGGACCCATTAATTGTAATCACGGCTAGAGCCAGAGCCACCACGCATATTCCCTCCATGGAATCACTCGAATCCACATTTAAAATCTCAAAGACCTCCATTAAAAATACCTTCAAAAACTTTAATACCATTGCTATCCAACATGCTATGTCTATCCTCCTACACAAACAGAGACTTGAAAATAATCAACCAATGCCTGACCCACATACCTCTTAAACTTATCTAGCTTCCCACATTTATTTTTCCAAATTACTAATTTTCTCCTTTTCTTTGTTACTATAGTGTCTACCCTTGAAAGGGGGAAGTAGTTCCATCCTGCTAAACCTTTGTCCGGTGGGCATCGTTTTAGTAAGAGGTACAAACAGACACTCTATTCACGCCGGCCTCCTTTTAGAGACCCGAGTTCTTCTTCTAATTCTAGTTGCTTTGTTTTTACTAGTACACACTCTTTGTTGTTTCTTCTCTTTGTTGCTCATTAGCATGAGGAAAACTCCAACTGAGAAGGAGAATGTGCTCATTCACTTGCTATCGGATGGACTTAGCGTGCGCAAGGCTACCCAAAATGTTGATGTTACTGTTGCAACGGCGATTTGGATAAGAAAGAAGAAATTGCCGAAGCGCATTATTTGTCTCGTTGGTCGCCTCGCACTTCTATCACACATTGACAAACAAGAGATTTTTCACAACACCATATGTGACAATTGTTATATATTTATAGTTGATATTGTAGCAAACTTAGCTCGTGATGCCAATATTATAGTTAGTGCCAAGACAGTGTACAGGGCTCTCAAAGAAGGTGGCTCGGAGTTGCTCCAAAGACGCAAAAGCTACTCTTGTCGAAGAAGCATCGTCAAGCGCGTTTGGAATTCGCCAATACCCACAAGGATTAGACACGGTGGTGGTTTGCTCATGACATGGGGTTGCATGACTGCTCAAGGGCATAGGCCACCTCACTAAGATTGTAGGAAAGATGAATGTAGACTTGTATTGGAAGATTCTACGTAACAAACGTATGCCTTTCCTTTATCAATATAATTTGGGTGTTGAGCACGTCATATTCTAGCAAGACAATGTCCCGAAGCACACTTTCCAAAAGGTGGAGGCATGTTTAACATAATTTGGTTTACAAGTAATGAAATGGCCAACATCATTACTAGACCTCAAGCCGATAGATCATTTGTGGGAGCATCCCAAAAGTCGTCTAAATGCATACTTGAATCAACCAAGTGGGATGTTGGAATTGTGGTAGAGGGTGGACAAGGAGTGGAACAACATCAATCTAGAAGTCATCCTCACTGTGATAGATAGCATGCCATGCCGCGTGCAATTTTGAAGGTCATGGGTGGCCCAACTAAGTATTGATTATCATGGCCAAAATTGTTTCCATGTTTTGTCTCGAATGAAAGCCACTTTTCTTATTCCCTTTTGATTCAATTGCTGCAAATCTTGCACCATATCTTCCAATCCATACAACAATTCTTCATTCCAAAATTTAGCTTTGATGACCCATTTATACAAGCTACAAAAGAAAAAGAGTGACACCTCTAGAAACATTGAAACCATTTTGTCCATTTTGTCAATAATTTCAAGAATGTTTGTTGGAGCTCTACCCCGTGTTGTCACAACTACGATGGGATCGACTTTCCAACTTCCGGCAAGTAAAGTTTCACCTACCTACATTCCTATTCAACTTTACATTATGTAGACTGGATAAAAATAAAAACTTCAAAACTCACCAGTCGGGAATTACTTTTAAAAAAAAGGGTTTTTAATCGAATACTTCGTCAACGAAACAAATCTTAAAATGAACGAAGAAGTAAGACGACGACGAAAGCCCTGTTCACACTCCGACAGACGTGACGGCTTGAAGTTACATGGACGACAAAAGACACAGGTGGACGAGACAGACAGGGAGTTTGACGTTGAACGAGGAGATGCGACGACGGACGCATCGACGGAGAGACGGGCACATGCAGGCCGGGGATTCACCCTGGCGAGCGAATTGTCTGATTCTGTGGATCCGATGACGAGTGCACAACGCCATAGCCACCACACCACCACTGTTCTCTAGATGCCCACCTCCAACGAGGACCCCGCCGCGGCCGCCGCAGCCTCCCTCCCGTGCGCGGCTCCCATTTCCTCAGGTACGATCTCGTCCTCTCCTCAATTTCGATCGGAGCCTGCCTGCCTGCCTGCCGCCGCCCTGCCGCCTTGGCCGCGAATTGCCGTCTAGTGCCGTAGGTTTTCGTTGCCAGGGTTTTGTATTGAGGTTTTCTGAGCCTGTGGAGGTCGAATTGGGAGTTCGAGCGTCGCTAGGGTGTAGAGCGCTTGCGAGAAGGTTGTTGCTCGATCTCCGTGGTGCGTGCGTAAAGTTGTTGCGTTTGTGTGTGGAAGAGTTGCGTTAGGGTTTCCGGTGTTTGGATGCGAGGATTGTGGCTAGTTTGAGTGAGCACGATGTCCGTGTTGGCGGGAAGAGGAGCATTGGATTTTTGGAAGTGTTATTTTTTGTGATTTTTTGTAGGAGAGGGATGGAGTGAGGTTTGCGATCGATGGAATCCGGGTGGAAGAGAATGGATCCATGTGCGTTTTTGTTGATGTGGACATTAATCTGGTGCTGAATCGAATATGATGTTCTGTGGGATTAAGTGGCGGTTGCTCTTTTCTAGCACTTGATCTCATGCCATTGTATGATATGAATCATACTAGAATTGAGCTACTGTTTGCTAATTTGTTTTTTCCGCTCAGACTCTTGACCTTACAAATTGTGTGTGTTTGATTATCCGCAGGGCTTTCTTTGAGGCAATGACGATGGGAAGGCCTTAAACCTAAACTTCGGATGCTTGAAGATGGAGTCCATATTCTCTTCTCCAGTGCCTGTGCTCATTTTGTATCTGTAGATTTAGAGTCGTGTTTCGTAATTTGTAGGATATATATCATTCTCATCAGTGTGATAACACACTACCATTGGTCTTCTTGTCTGCACACTTAAGCGGCGGAGGAGAGGCTCGAATATCTGGATTTTTCGGGCAACAAGCTGGTCTTTCGACCAGTGCGGAATTTCCAGTACTGAGTACTCTTATGGCTTAAGCCAGAGCTTGCGGAAGATTTCTTAATATTTCCTCCTCTGCCATTGTGAAGAGCCAAGACGGACGGGTCACGCGTGTGCGCCCTCCCTAGGTTGGAGGGAGGGCTCATAACCTCTCATGGCCGATCGGTGTGAGGACTTGGATCTTGAAGCTCAGACCAGCGACACGTCTCCGTTGCTAATGGATCATCAAGGAGCCGTCCGGCAGGAGCATGTTGTGAATATCGGACCTGATACGGATGCTGCGAGCGTGGACGGTGGCACGCTCTTTCGAAGCTCGAGTTCTCCGTCGGTAGCACAAGAAGGTGCATCCACAGGTACGGAATCGGGCGATGCGATGGCGAGGTGTGTGGTTGCGTATGGCCGTGTGGTAGTGGCATTTTGCATGTGTAGGAATTGGAGCGGTGTGGTCTGGTTTGGGCGATGAGATTGGAGATTGAGTTTCCGATGCGTACGGTGGGCGTGAGGGATCTGGTAGCGCAGTGCAGATGGTTGATGAAGGCAGGGTGGTTGTGTGATGTGTTGGGCGGCAGGGGAGACGTTGTCGAGGAGCCAGTCTGCGAACTCGTCGTTGAGAGGGCAACCTTCTTTTCCTTCGGCTGCATCGACTCCGACGGGCAGATCGTCGAACTCGCACGGGCGCAGCGCACGACAGAGGACGAGCCCTCTGAATTCGGGTCTGTGGATCACGATCGAGCTGACGATCACGATCAGCCAGATCATTGCGTCGATCGTCGTGCTGTCGCTGTCCCAAGACGAGCATCCACAGGCGCCGCTGCAGGCATGGGTGATCGGGTATGCAGCCGGGTGCCTGGCCACCCTGCCGCTGCTGTACTGGCGGTACACGCATAGGTACGTACGTTCGAGGGAGCAGAATGCGCTTCCACAAGCTGCGTCGTCTCCGACGACTCCCACGAGCGGATCTGCGGCGACGTCTTATAGGTCGACAACACGCAATGGGATCTCAAATATTGCTCGGCATTCAGGGTTCGACGGACAGGAGTCACTGGTCGATGACCGGTATTGTGCTCATCCTCTTGTTTTAGTATGAATCTGAATGTGAAGGCACATGTTGCGGAGGTTGGGCATTCTGCTTGTACGCAACTTTTCCCGATTGGAACTACGTTCGGGTTGGCATCCAGGTTCAGTTGAGAGGTGGTCAGAGGCACTCGGGTTAGAAAAGCTTGATGGATTATGGATTTTCTGATGGATTGGCCTGACGAGAAGGTTCAGTTAGTACGGGAGTCTGGAGCACGGGAGCGTGAAGTGATGAATTTGGTGGCGTGTGCAGGATTGGGGTGATCGTGGAGAGGTTCAAGATAGCGCTGGACTGTTTCTTCGCGATCTGGTTTGTGGTGGGCAACGTGTGGGTATTTGGCGGGCACACATCATCAAGCGAGGCCCCGAACTTGTACAGGTGCAGATCCTTATCCTGGGGACACATGGTTTGGGTGGAGTGACGAGGATTGTGGAGTTGCGCGTGCGTTGTTGGTGTGTTGGTGGAGGTTGCAGTTTTGTTGCGCTGACATGAGTTGTGGTGTGGTACGGGCAGATTGTGCATCGTGTTCCTGACGTTCAGCTGCATCGGGTATGCCATGCCGTTCATCCTATGTGCGACGATATGCTGCTGCCTGCCGTGCATCATCGCGCTGCTGGGGTTCCGGGAGGACCCGAGCCAGACCCGAGGGGCGTCGGCGGAAGCGATCACTGCGCTGCCTACGTACAAGTTCAAGGCGAAGGGTTCAGCGAGCCCGAAAGGGAGCAAGGACGGGAGTGATTCGGACTCGGAGAGCGTCGGGGAGGGCGGGGTGGTGGCGGCGGGAACGGAGAAGGAGAGGCAGGTGTCGGCAGAGGATGCGGTGTGTTGCATCTGTCTGGGGAAGTACGAGGATGGCGCGGAGTTGCGGGAACTGCCTTGCACGCACCATTTCCATGTGGAGTGCGTGGACAAGTGGCTGAAGATCAATGCGTCATGCCCGCTGTGCAAGCATGAGGTGGGCGGCGGCGCGAGCGTAGGAGGGAGTGGGGGTGCAGGGGAGGCGGCGGGTGGGAGCAGCGAGGTGCAGGAGGGAGCGGCGGTGGGATCCGGTGCAGCGAGTTGAGAGATGTTTTGCAGAGCGAATTGGGGGGGGGGGGAGAGGAGACGCGAAGTCGACGTGGATTGGTAGAGCAGAACCGGGTACGTGGGTGGTGGGTGGCAGGCTGGCTGTGGATGAGTGACACCCGTTGATTCGAGCACCTTGTATGGCAGTGCATGGCAGAATGACGTTCTTGGCTACCGCGGTGGGGACGTGTACATAGAGTGGTAGGTAGACAGAGGTTACGCCGCGCTCATTCGGGCGATGGTCGAAGGCAGAGCTCCCATGTATGTTGGTGGAGGGAGGAGACACGGGAAGCACGTCGTGTTAGACATCGGCACATGCGATGTTCACATTCATCTGTTCACATGGTGGGCCTGATATGTGATTGGTCTCGTTGTAATGATATGAATCGTACATGGCATAAAGGATTGTGTTTAGGCTGATGTTAGGATTTAAACGAAGTTATGCCGAGGTGTTTACTGGTGGCTTATTAGAAATTTGGAGCTTGTTCTTGAGTAATGGTATTTCTAAGTCGAGACTCAATACTAACTACCAAGAAAGCAGATAAACTAGTTCAAGACGAGGTGGTTACGATACGGAAGTGATATTCTCCGCATTCGCATTTGTATTCTTTGTCTTTTTTGTAGTCTTACTCAAACAGTTCTGATTGTTACAGATTAGATTTCACCCCAATTCGTGGGTTATGTTGTTGAACAGATGTCGTGTTTGTTGATTTGTCTGTCATTCGACCATGTGAATATCTCTCCAAGAATTTCAATATCTAGGGGATATATGGTGCCTTTACTGAGCCATCCCACCTTTCGATTCAGAGTTGCCCTGAAGATAAGTCGGAATCTACATAAATCACTGCATATTTGAGAACAGTCAACGTATACACACAAACTTTTTTCATGAACATGAAATTGTATACACAAAGGCCATCATCGACCGGACGAAAGAATCTGAATACAAAACCTACATCTGTCTGATCTCTTTGTAGCTTTACAGAAAGGTAGGTAAAATTACCTTTTTCTCAGAGATATCCCTTCCAATATCCCTTACAATAACAACCTAATCACAACCTTGAAGGACGTATAACACATGAACGATTATGCCAAAGCCCAGCAGTCACGTATCAACTCTTAGCAGTCTTCGAGTGCTTCACAAGCCAGTCAATGACACTGTCGATGTTGGTAGAGTTCTTGCAGGAAATGGTGTAGCACGCCACCTCCCTGTCGCTCAAACCTGCTAGGCCCCTGTATTTGCACAATTATCCCTTGAACGTCAGAAGATGCACAGTATTCTACATGTATAGTGTCGTATTTGAACATGATAAGGTCGAGAAATTGAAATGGCCTCTACATGAAAGGTGCCATTCGTGGCCACAGTATCTTACATGTATGCTGTCGTATTTGAACATGATAAGATTCAAATATTGTAATGACCTCTAAATGAAAGATGTTAGTCGAAGAATCTTCAATCCAAAGGTGTAAGTCTTGCTAAACTTCAATGCATTTTCTGTATTCTACAGAGTAAAATTCGTGCCTCTATATACGGTTCACAATTGACGTGTAAGGGTTGAACCACAAAAGCACACCATCACCATCTGGAAAACTCAATCCAGATTCATGCACCAATTCATAGCCTGGAGAGACAAGAGAACTACTTACATCTGATCAATGAGAGCTTGTTTCGAGATTGCCTCGGGCTTGTCGATTTTGTTACCCAGCACAAGCAGTGGAATACCATGAAGAGAGGGCTTCTTCAGCAAATCGTGCAGCTCGTTTCTAGATATTGCAATATTGTCTCTGTCTGCAGCATCAACCACATAGCTGCAAGAGAATGCAAAAACCGACGTTACATTCTGACCCTCATGAATAACCAATTAAACAAAAAAAGGTCAAGGGGCTTACACAATAGCTGACACTCCGCGGCAATACCGCTCCCACATACTACGAAAACGTGGCTGACCGCCCAAGTCCCACAGTTTAATTGTTACATTGCCTTTCGAAACTTTACGCATGTTGAATCCCACCTACACACAACGAAAGCGATCAGGTTTGTATGCCAGATGTATAAAAACCTGCTCAAGAACATTGGCATAAGATGTTGACCGATATTGTCCTGACCGACATTAAAAGCCATCTAGAATATGAGCCAAATAAATATTAAAGATTGGAGCACTTACTGTGGGGATCATATCTTCACTGTAACCACCGGTCTGGAATAAAGGCACATCCAATAAAATAATAAGTACCCACAATATACCGTATAAACAAACCTTGAGCAAAAATCAACTCAACGTAGCATGAGTCAGGATTTGGAAAATGTAAGAAACTTGCGCATAATCAAACAACTGACTCACTTGAGGAGGAAAGTGAGGGGAACTAACCGCAATAACATTGACAAGCGAAGTTTTGCCAGCGTTTTGCAGACCTATCAGCGACAACTCCATCTCTTGCTTGAAAAACAAGCTGCCACCATCTCTCCCCAAATTAAACTTCAATCGACAAGATAAAACTAACACCAACCGTAAACCCTAAAAGAACAACCTGATACCCGAAAGAAAAACGAATTTGAGAAAATCACTTGCGTTTACCTCCGGAGCCAGTTCAGAAACGAATCCCATATCCCCATCATCCTAACTCCAACCAACTCTTCTTGTACAGCTCTTCAAAGTCGATCCTTCAACAAAACCAGTAGCAAACTGCATCCACCCAACACGATCAGAAAAACCCTAAAACCTCCAACTCTCACCAAAATTCTCCCTCTGATTGACCCACTAAACCCTCAAAACTAAACAACCCACATAACCCAATACAAGCAAACGCCAACCCACAAAGGTATCCCAAGCAAGATGTGCTCACCAAGCGCAGCAACCAACAAACTAATTCGATCGATGAGAGAGGAGTGACGTGAACGCTTTCAGGGCAATAACGTGGGCCAGAAACTTGTTGTGCAGAGATAAGTTTGAACTTTGCCAGCCTGAAACTTTCCATCTTGCCGGCCTCGCATTCCTCATACCCGTCCGGGTCTCATCCCGTTCCGGGGATGCAAACTGTTGTGGCCCTCTCTCATGGCTGCCACAAATCCAACCATGAGAAACAAACGTCAACTTGGACCTCTTGTCGCCGACCTAGATACATCAGCTGTTCGTCGAGACGTCAAGAGCTGGCTCCTCATCTCATGGAAGGAGGGTTTGGATGTTGTGAGGAGTCTGGAGGAGTGCGGCGTTTGTCGCCCGGCAGGTTGAGGAAAGCATTAGATCTTTGAGCAGGCTAAATTTTTTCCAGTTAAATGGTGTATGCGGGTGGACAAATGTAGCATTGCATATGTTTTGGAAGCTGGAAGAGTCTTGAAAGGGGCCGAGATAACGATGATTCTGGCCACATTTTGAATGGTTGGGTTTGTATGGTTGATTGATGGTTGCAGTTGCGCTTAGTCAATGTTTTGCTGGCAGCAGTGCTTTCTTTCTTCGAGTTTCGGGTTGCTTTGTGAGAGGAGTTTTTTGATGCTCGTATTTTTAGAGGAATTTGTAGGAGGATTTGAGAAATTGTTGATTGAATCATGTCAGATGGGGGTCCAGTCGATGGCTGACATGTGTTGAAGCGAGGAGAGGATTTTCTGTTTGGGGTTTTGGTATGTGCGATTATTTGTGTGGGATTGGCAGCTATGGTGTCTTTGCTTGTGGCGACGAAGACGGACCCGGCGTCGATCGGGCCGGCGTCCGCGCTTCTGTCGCTGTGCTCGTCGTGGTCGCGCGGGCCCGAGGTGGACTACAACCCGACATACCGAACGGGGAACGTGCGCATGATCCAGCTCGTGGACAAGATGGTGCACGAGGATTTCCTGGAGCAGCGGTGGGAGCAGCAAACGGGGGAGAAGGTGCGCGAGATCATCTTCATGAGCCGGCACACCGCGGCGTCCAACCGGCCCGCGCTCACCGTGCACCCCATCGGCATCCCGCACCTGCTGCCGCACGAGGCCGCACCCGCGGGCGGGCGACCGGGACGCGCATCGCCTCCAAACCCCCGCATCGGCCCGTGGTTCCGCCTCCTCAAGTCCACAGCCGCCGCGAATCATCTCCTGCCGGAGTTTGAGGTCACGCTGGAGGCAACCCATCACGGCCCGTGGACGGAGGCCCCCGCGATGTTCGTCGAGATTGGGAGCACTGAGGAATATTGGGGGCGCGCGGACGCCGCTGCAGCTGTCGCGTCCGTGTTCCTGCAGGGACTTGGCTTGGATGGCTCCTCCCAACCTTGCGGCACCTGGTCCGAGGAGACGCACCGCGGCGAGAAGGTGCTGCTAGGGCTAGGAGGCGGCCACTACGCCCCGCGCCACACGGATATTGTGCAGAAGGACGGCGTCTGGGTGGGTCACTTGCTCTCCGGATACTCCCTCCTCATGAACGATCCGGGCGCCAACGTCAAGGACCACGACAAGATCGGCGGCACCTGGAAGGCCGCCATCCTCGAAGCCGTTTCTGCGACGCGGCAAGCGTTCCCCGGTGGCGAGGTCGTTGTGCACCTCGACAGCAAAAGCTTCAAGTCGTGGCAAAGGAACGCCATCACATGGTTTCTGGACAAGCAGAATGTCCCGGTGGGAAAACCTAGCGATTTCACAACAAAAATCTGAGGTAACAGGTGATGTTCCTGGTTTTGGGACTGGGTTTTAGGGGAAGGGTCAACTAGCTGCATTCTTTTAGGAACGTCCTAGGTTTAGGGTTTAGGGTTGTGCACGTCGACAGCAAGAGCTTCAAGCCGTGGTGAACGAACGACATCACATGGTTGTAGAGAAGCAGAATACTACGGTGGGAAAATCTAGCGATTTTTCAACAAAACCCTGACGCAAGCTTGTTTCCCCAATCCTTAAACCCTGATGGAAGCTTGTAATCCTGAACCTTAAACCCTGATCCAAGCTTGTTTCTCTAAGCCCTAAACTCAGATGGTAGCTTGTAATCTTGAATCTCAAACCCGGATGCAAGCTTACAATCCTGAACCTTAAACCCTGATTCTCACTTGTTTCTTTAAACCCTAAATCCAGATGGTAGTTGTATTTCTGAACCCTAAACCTTGATGCAAGCTTGCTTATCTAAACCCTAAACCCAGATGGAAGCTTGTAATCTTGAACCCCAAACCATGATGCAAGTTTATAATCTGGAACCCTAAACCCTGATGCAAGCTAGTTTCTCTGAACTCTAAACCGAATGGAAGCTTGTTGTCCTCAACTCTAAACCTTGATGCGAACTTGTTTCTCTAAACCCTGAATCCGGATGGAAGCTTGTAATCCTGAGCCTTAAACCCTGATGTGAACTTGTGCAAGTTACTGGTGCAATAATGTATCAAATGGCCAACATTCTTGGTACCCTAATTATTTGAACCCTAAACACTACATCTAGAATTCTAGACATAATCTTTGTCGTTGCTCGCCTGCCTCTGAGGAGCAAGATAGTAAAATGTATTTGTAATTGTATTTTTTTGCAGAGTGAGGTTTATTGAAGTTGCTTGTTTGTTGGTGTATTCTAGAGACAATTTTTTTTTTCACCACGAAACCGTAAGGTAAAAGGTGATGTTCATGGTTTGTGGTTTAGGGTTTAGGTTCAACCAGCTGCATTCTTCTAGGAACGTCTCTTTCAAGTAATTAGCTGATCTGTAAAGCGTTTTCTACAGACGGAGCAACCATTTTTTAAAAAGTTTAGTCGTTCTATTTATTGAGTCTTAATAGGAACTCCTACAAAATTTTGACATTTAAATGCATAGTTTCCTGGCTCGTCAAGTTGCATGTTCTGTGTGATAACTCTCTTTCACAGGCACCTTCAATAATGTAGTGTAGTAATCCGGAGGTTACCATGCATTGGTGATGCATCAAGATATATGTAATTTTGGTAGTATTTCAGAAACTTTGGCATCTAGAAAATCTGTAAAACCTATGAATTTTGGACAGCCTTGCCCACCAGATCACATTACTGACGGATGAGAGTAACATCTTGCAAGAGTTTGTCAAAACAATTGTGGATTCTTTACATGTGATGTCAAGCGGCTTGATTTGGAGCAAATCTATTATCCACGTGAATATATCGTTGTACCTTGAGCTCGGTTCCAAAACAATCGTTGAATCTGTACTAGCGCGTGTAAATAGCTCCACAAGGGTAATATCCTTATTCAGTGAATCCCAGTGGATAGGTCTTATGAGGGTAGCTAGGGATGGATCCTTCAGGAAGGGTAGCGATTCAAGTGAAGCAACAATCTCCTAACTCCGACGCGAAAACTCCCATTGAGTACCCCATGGAGGAAGTGGATCCTTGCAATGCCTTGTAGGAACGTCTAAATGTGCTGCATCGCGTGATTTTGGCATCCTAGACATGCAAATGTCTTGTTCAATATCATAGGACCACATGGTCAATGTGGTGCTAATACATTGCAATCAAACATAGCATCTGTTGACAATGACATAACATTGGCTGCAAAGACAACAAGGATGAGTTCTTTTCCACCATCATTGGCGGACAACCTGGGCTTAATCTAGGCCTCTTCCATCTAATTAACCAATCCAAAACTCAACCGATATAGTGCTTGTTAAGCCACCAAATTATCATAATTAGTGGCATTAGTCACAATACATTGAAGTACAACATGTGAATACAATGGTCTAGCTTATGTTCAAAAAATCAACTGCAACGGGTGTATGGTGTAAACCATTGTCTTCCTCCTGCCCTCTAGTAAAGTGATTATAGGAAATAGGCAAGGATCTAGATTTGCAACTCTCAAAAAATCAAAGCTTCATAACTTGATAGTCTAGTTGAAGGCGCTTATACAATGTTGGTGTTTAAAGCCCTGCAATTGCCTCCGTTGCAAGCTTACCTCCAAGTTCTTATTTGGTAAGTGAAGCACTCAATGCTTGAATTACATCCAAAGATGGTATTGACACCTTGTCCTTGAACGTACTGCCCGCCATGTGAAATACTTCTACTGGTCTAAAATCCAACGTCATACAGTCTGTGCTAGAAAACACGGGCAATTGCAACATCTTGTATGCCAATATGTGTGGTGCATCCCTATTAGTAGCTCCTCTAGATGTTATTAGAGCCAGAGCCGGAGATTGATTAGAATGAACCATATCCACAATGCCAAATGATAAAAGTAGCTTGGCCTAACTACTTTGAACTGGTAATCTAACATGGTGAGGGTGGCCACCATTGCCAAGTACGTCCACTGAATGTGCCGCATTCTTGGTTGCAATTAGGCACAAGTGACAACTGCCACGACCACTTCTCCAAATGCACCAAACACATATTCATTTATAGGATGGAGGCTTGCTCCAAACCAGAGGCTTTGTCTAAGTCACCTGCCCCAATGATGCCACAACATTGAATTACTTCTCCAACTCTGCAATCTTAGCTTCCAATGCCTTTTCCTTTTTTAACAAGGTATTTTTTCTTCTCTATGTGTCGAAGATCAGCAGACTTTGACTTGCCTAGATGTTACATTTTTAATTGCTAAAATCTAAGTTTAATGTCATTACATTGTATGTGGTGTTGCTTCCTCATATACCAATTTCTAGAGGTTTTGGAGAAGTGAAGTTTATTTATTTCAATAACGAGCAGTAAAGATAGGTTCAAAAATCACCCAACAATTTTTTTAATTTTTAATTAATTCATTTATTTCTGTGTAAATTGAAACTCCAAATGGTCAAAAATAGGGGTCATGCTTCTTCTTGAAGGAAAAAAATATAATGAAAAACAAATGAAGATCTCTAATTTCACTGAGGAAATGAAACTTCTTTTGTGCACCTTGCCTGAAAAAGGTGAGAAAACTTTGACTTGTCTTGGAATAGAAATTTCACACCCTCAAAGATTTTTTAATTTTTTTGACAATCTAAAATAAAATGAGGTTACATACTTGCAATAGAAATCTCATATTTAATAGAAGGTGGTAATAAAAGTTTTTAAAGTTGCCCAAAGTCCCCAACCTCGACAATGTTTTCTAGAGATGGCATCATTTTTTTTCTATAGGTACGATGAGAATGAAAATTATGTTCCTAGATAGCTCTTATCTTCTTACATGTTTATACAAAATTCAAATATTGAAAATACAATTTGCAATCGTGGGAACATACCCAAGAATTGCAAAAACCCACCTCAGGACTTTTGGTCTTTACGCGTTGAATTACTCTTGTACAAAACTAACATGAATGTCAACTCCCCCATGATGCAAATTGCAACCTCATGATAATCCTTGTGCTAAAGGTTTGTCATGGAAAATCCACCCACTCTTGGTCGTTGCAATAGAAACAACCACGTCCATTGAAAAAACATACACAGTAATAAATGAGATTCACATTCCTTGTCAGATACGGATTCTGTACCTTGGGCACAAAAAGTTACTTTCTAGAAGCCAGCCCACAGAAACTATTTATTATATTAAAACAAAACGTCCATTTTTATAATAACAAGGATTTGCATGAGCCTGCCAAACCTGACGTACAAGTCAGGAATGGTGATGCTCTAAGTCCAACCTCTGCAACAAGAAGTCATAACTAAGAAAAATCAGGAAAGCCTGAGCCCCTCGTTTTTATATGACAACATATGAAAACAGTACGAAGCTCCTCACAAGTAATGGTTGCTTTCCTCGTGCAAAAAAAAAACAACAAGAAAACAGTATGAGGCATATGCTCATGTCCATTCCATGTGGACGATAAACAGTTTCTATATTGATATTGATATAAAAACAATATTGACTCAATCCTCCTCTAGTTCATATCGCAAAGACACGATATGACATTATTGACTCAATCCTCCTCTAATTCCCACATTTTTCACACTTATGAATGTAAGTGTTGTGTTTCATAATATATGTCTATCCTTTTACATCTTTCTCATAGTATTCATATGTTTTTATAATGAACATATTGACTCTAGTTCATATCGTAAACACACGGTCTCAACAGTATTATTCATATCTCAATAATAATAATAGAATATCTCAATAATACACTCAAGAACAATAATGTTGTAAAGGAATTACCAAAAAACCTCACATTGGCTTGACCTTGAGTTCCATCAACATGGAAACCACTTGAATCTTTGACCATTATGTCCATTCCATGACTTATCGCATAAGATCATTCATTTTTGTATTTGGTTATAATTTGTATTTGATGTAAAAATAATATAGCTTTGGCACAAAATAGTGAGGCTATGGTGTTGATAATGAACTCATATGAAAATCATATTGAACTAATTGTCTTTGGCTCTAGTATCGTACACATATTCTAACAATATCGTTTACAATGTAAAAAAAAAGTTATGTTGTTTTCATATAGACCCTATCTTGCCAAAACTCAACATAATTACCATATAACAGTCCTAATATTTTTTAACATAAGATCAATTACTTAAGAAAATTACACATCGTATATATATTGCTCATATGATATTGCCCCTTTGATACATGAGTATTTGAAAATAACATCACTGCAGTTTTTTTGTTTTTTGTTTTTGTTTTTTTAGTTTTTAGTTTTTTTTTAGTTTTTTTGATTAAACAGTAAAATTACTGCTGTACAGTGCAGCGTGCTCTCAGGTATTATAAGAACAGTCTCTTCCACTTTTTCGGAGTAGCACTAATAGAACGTTGGGAAAGCCAGCAACAAAAGCTACACCGTTCACCTTAAATAGTGTCGATGTATTGTTGATGTGGATCATCTATGATGATTTACATCAAGCACATGCATGTCAAGTTTCGATTGGGTATTTGTTTTGAAGCAAGTGTGTCCCAGTCAAAGATTGCATGTAAATTTTCATTTAGCATAGAAACTCAAACTACTCTTGTCTAGGGTATGTAAAGTAACGGTGTAGTTTAACCCTATATTTCTCTAAAACCACTCCAAAATTGCCTCTCTAAGATGAGATGCTATGAATCTCACTCAAATATCTTCTAGCTAATTTCAACCGTAGGATCTTTACGTTACTTACTACAAGAAGACACTTGAAAAACTCTGTAAAATTTGACAATATAGATTAAAAGATACATGCATTTGAAGTGTGCAATGTAATTTTTTTCTTCCTTGCACGGACAATGTCACTGTACTTTGACTCAAAACAATTGCATAGTTTTTCATCACAAATTGCATAAATTCTATGGAACTTTATTCTACCATTTATTTGGTAATTACACGCTAAACATCACAAGTGATGTAGTGGTTTATGATAAGCAAAATCGCCTTGCAATAACTAGCCTGGGATTTAGAATGCAGCTATTTCCTTGGCAAAGTTGTGTTATTTTTTAATCAAATACAAAATGTTAACCAAACACAAACATGAATTACTTTATGCAAGAAGCCATGGAATGGACCTAATGGTCAAAGAGTTCAAGTGGTTTCCATGTTGATGGAACTCAAGGTCAAGAAAATGTGAGAATTAATTGGTAATTCCTTTTCAACATTATTGATCTTGTGTATATTATTGAGATCTGAATAATATTTTTGAGATCCGGTGTTCTTTATTCTCCTATTTACCCCTTTTTATAATCTCATATAACTATAGAAGAAGATCCATGGTTACATTTAAAAAAAGTTTATCTTGACAGTTTTAATCAATGGAGTAGAATTTCCTTTAAAATGCCTTGGTCACTTAGGGGTTAAATTTTACTTATTAATCCCTAAATTTCTTTGACAATTTCACTCCAAAAACACTTCAAAACTGCTCGTTTTAGTGCAATGAGTAAGGATGAAACAAAAAACTTTTATTTCTAGTTTCAACCGTAGAAGCTTAATTAAGACTTGTGAAAAAACTTACATTTAAAAATTCATAAAGTATGAACACACGGATTGTAATATTACAGTGTTTGAAGTAGTGAAAGGGTCCATTTTCTTCCCTACGTTTAGTGGATCAGCAAACTTTGACTTCTCTTAATGTCAAATTTTTGCACTATACACAAGGTCTAAAGTCATCACCATCATGTTAACCCTAAAGGACCAAAGTCCCCTTGGGGGACATTTTGAGTTTGAGTAAGGTACCACGTTCTCAATTCTAGGCATTATTTTTTGAGATATTTTGTTGAATGGACAACTTTTGATTAGCTTTGCATGGACACAAATTTTGTAGAATTCTGACTTACGGTTCAAAAGTTACAATTTATTTTCACTTACATATACAAATAGTGCAGCAGTTTAGTGTGACATATCACAAATAATGTCACTAAACTTTAATAACTTCTAAATTCAATAGAAATTTGAGTTTTTGTCCATTTAAAAGAAAGAAAATGTCCTCTTGGAAAGGAAATTGAGATCTTTGCGTCTACCATACGGATTTGTGAATTTCAAAATTTTGAGAAGGATATGATATATGCAAAATATAATTTAAGTGTATTGTTGATTCTCAGCACATAGTTGCATTGCAGGTTTTTTTAAGACATCTTCTACACCTCTTCTATATCTAAAATCTGGTGCACATGTGCCTAACATGATCCTTTTAAAGTTAACATAACAAATTCACGGCCCGTAGTGCAAAAAGTTGCCATTGAAGATGTTTAGTATGACTTCAAAAAGAGATTATGTCTCACTTCAAAGGCCGATATCTTTCAATCCGTGCAGTCAAACTTACCAAAATTTTCACCACACACTCTCATACAACTCTAGTACAAGATCCTACGGTTAAATTTTCAGAAAAAACATTTTGTATCATTTCGTGCTGAATGAGCTAAAAATGGCATTTTTGGAGTGATTTTGAGGGGAAAATGTCTTGGTCCTTTAGGGCTTACGCATGGTATTAGCTCCTTGTACTCCAATTTTTAGAGGTAAAAAAATGATGTAGCATATTCAAAAAAATTGTGGAAGGAGTGCAGGTTCAAATATTGTCAATTTGCGTTATATTTTTTTGTGAATTTAGCATACTGTATGTCTTAGAATGAGAATCTGAATGGCCAATAAGAAGGTTTATACCACACAATGGTGCGGAAAAAATAAAAAGTAAAAAATATGATGATCTTGAAGTTTTATGTGAAAAAGAAGAATCTTTTTTGGTACCTTGCCCGACAATGTGCAATAATGTGTGAAAATGTTTGACTTGGATTTATATGCCCTCTTCCACTAAAGACAAGATAATTTTTTGAAAATATGAAAGGAATAATATTACTAAGTAGTATTGAAAATCTCACATTCAATTGAGTGTCTCAGCAAAGTTTTTGGAGTTGCCCAACGTGCCTAGTCTCCCCATTTGAACTTCAAAACCCTATAACTTTTTCATTAATTGTCGGATTTAGGAAAATATTGGAGTCACACAAAGCTTATAGTAATGTCCAATCTACATTAAGAATTTCAAAGAAAACTAATATAAAATGACACCATAGGAACCTGCCCGAACCTTCTTAAGTCCCCGAGGGGGCTCTTGGAAATTTAGGAGTTAAGAAACTAGATGCAGTTTTCATAAATACTATACCGTTTATAAGTTTGTATCACAACAAGATGAAAATATAACCACACGATGAATATAAACTTTTGGTACATCACTTCCATAGAAAGTCGATATTGGAAAATATTAGACCAAACTTCATATTGTGTTTCTATGATATGAACTCGAGGACGATTGAGTCAATATTGTTTTAGTATCGATAAGTTGATAAACAATATAGAAACTATGGGCTCGAACTTTCCTGATGGCTTTCCTCGCAACTACACCGGAGGGAAGTGGCATATGACGACTACAGTAGTGCACATTTATCATGGTGAGGCTGTACGTTTGGAGTTAGGCGTAAAGTGTCACCATTCCAATCGACCTTGAGGTTTGTATAAGTTTTGGACCAACCCTTATCGAATATTGACGAAGTCAAAGAATATTAAAAAACATATGTCGGGAATTTTTTAGGCCTCTGCGATGAAGTCAAACACGAACTGCTAGCAACTTGTGAGTGCCAAAACAGCTGCTGCATAAACAACAATGCATGCAGTTGATTTTAAATCAATAACCTATCTGACATCTAGCACTCCTCTCTGCCATGTTCCTGACTTTTTCCTCCTCGTAGGAATCTTACCGACAGTTTCCCTGCAGTTTCTCATAACACCGACAGCCGCATCGACCCTACATTAATTACCATAATGTCCTTAAATTCTCCGTATGTGCAAACATTTCCACCCTGACGACGACTTAGGGGTGGTTTGGTTTACACTATGGACAGTGCAGTAAAATACTAGGAAATGTTTCACAAGATTTTCCTGATGGGATACCAGTATGTCTGGAAGTGGAAATATCATTTTCTCGTCAACAAAACCGTCGTGACACACGATTTCCAAGTATCTCAAAAGTAAACGACGTGAGCCAGTGGAGACGTGCTCAGTGGAGGAAGATATTCTGCGTAAGCCTCGTACCCGATAAAAATCATGTGGATGGAGCCTCGTACCCAATGAAAATCTATTTGCAGGAAGTATTGGTACACTATTCCACAAGGAGTTTCACGTCCACCAGAAGAAAGGTTAAGTGTTGTTAATCATAAGGTCTTGGATTCAACTTCCCACGTCACACTTCCTTACATCGATGGCTTTTGAAAAATAATCACAAAGTCAAAAATTGTTTAAGCATGGGAACCGGGATAGAGTTGTATTTTTAGGCCAACAAATATTACATGGCAAATTACTACGTGACAAATTTTACATGGCAAACTTTTGAGGTCAGGTACTGCCAAAATGAGGACACTTCAAATTGGCACGTGGACTACGATAACATTCACAATCTGGTCGACGCACATGTCGTGACTCACTTGACTAGAGTGGCGCTTGATTCATATTTAAGTTTGAGTTGGTCTACCTCGAGAAAATCTGGTCCGGGAAATACCGACATGTCATCCACAAGCCTGGCTTCTGTGCAAGGACGACGGCGGGCCCGGCCAATAGTTTATTTTTTTTAGTAAACCAACTTAGAAGCGGTATCAAGTAAGCTGCAAGTCTACTGTAATATCTTGTCTGCGCGCCAGGTTTGAAATGTGCGTTGAAGCCGGTGCGATCCAGTCGGCTGACCTTATCTTGCAAGCTTCTGGGGTTGAAATTGCATCACTTCACTACATCATGGCTATCGACCAGGTCAGCTGTGATTGACATCTGTAAACTGATTTGCTCACAAGTCACAGAGCGTGCGAAAAACTTCAACACTTCGTACTACATGCGACGATTAAAAGGGAATTCTGCACCATGCATGGAATGTCAAATGTTCGATGGAATTTTTAAATTGTTTTCCGGATCAACTCGGTTGCACCGGCGAACGATGGAATTCCATGTTGGTGACAATCCCTACCAAGCGCTCTACAAATCATATATTGTAAACCAGGGCACGGTTTTTAATTAGAGCACCACCAGCAGTCACGCCATATGTGGTCACGGCAGATTAGGGGCTTGGTGCAAGCAGTGTCCGTAGAATTGCATAACAAACTGGCACGGCAAATCCAGCTACCACAAAGGCACTCTCTCCATATCAGCAGCTACATATGCCACATACAGTCGATGGAGTTCCATGTTGCTGACAATCCCATATGGCAAAAATAACAACGTTCAATAATCTACAATCACTGACCTAAAAGAAATTATAATAATTTTGTAGTCATGTGGGCCATAAACAACTACACAAGGAGGCAAATCCACAATGATAAAATGCCTGAATTTGAGTACTGCATGATGGCATTTTTTTGAAAAGAAGGTGTGTGTTTTGTAACAATAAAAAGGATTTGTTTATGTTTTGTAAGAAGTTCCGGGTTGATTTTAGTTTTGATCCCAGAATCAAACAGGAACCAAATGAATTCTATTTGAAAGATCGCAGCCCCAATTGCCACATGCAAGTACTAGGTGAGGGCTTATTTCCATAATACACCATTAGAAATGGTGGGTCGGATCACTTCGATGCTTATTTTGGAATTCCTAACCCGTCATCAATGAAGTCTATAACCAACAATGTAGATGGACATTACTAAAAGCTTTAGCCTTTGTGTGACTCCAATTTTTTTCCTCAATCCGACATTTGATGAGAAAGTTATAGGGTTTTGAAGTTCAAATGGGGAGAGCAGGCAAGTCAAGCAACTTCAAAAACTTTTGCTAGGACACTCTATTGAATGTGAGATTTTCAATACTAGCTAGTAATATTATTTCCTTTCATATTGTCAAAAAAGATCTCTCGTCTTTAATGGAAAAAGGCATATAAATCCAAGTCAAGCATTTTCACACATTATTGCACATTGTTGGGCAAGTTACCAAAATAGATTATTCTTTTTCACATAAAACAGTAAACTTCAAGATCATCATATTTTTTACTTTTTATTTTTTCCGCAGCATTATGTGGTGTAAGCCTTCTTATTGACCATTCGGATTCTCATTCTAATATATATTAATTTCACAAAAAATTATCACGCAAATTGACAATTTTTGAACCTCCACTCCTTCCACAATTTTTTTGAATACGCTACATCTTTTTTCTACCTCTAAAATTGGAGTACAAGGAGCTAATATCATGTTGTATAACATAATGATAATGAATTTAGACCTTGTGTAGTGCAAAAATTTGATAGTAAGTGAAGTCAAAGTCTGTTGATCCACTAAACGCAAGGAAGAAAATGGACCCTTTTGTCTACTTCAAACACTATAATATTACAATCCATGTGATCAAACTTTATGAAATTTTTATTGTAAGTTACTTAATAAGTCTTAATTGAGATCTTACGATTAAAACTAGAAGTAAAGGTTTTTTTTTGTTTCGTCCTTACTCAGTGCACTAAAATGAGCAGTTTTGAAGTGTTTCTGGTGTGAAATCATCAAAGAAATTTAGGGGTTAACATCACAGAAATCATCACGTTATTCTCTTTGCCATGTGACAATCATCATGGAAAAGTCTTTCACTGCTCAGGTCGATTTTGGAGGCAGGACTGAACACTGGCTGCATGCCTTGGCAGCCATCCAATGGAAATTTGCTTACTCGCTTGGTGCGTGGCGTGCGAAACGCATGCTACAAATGGTATCCACTACTTTAACTATTCTCAGAATCACAAACGGCACTAATTCGGTTTTTATATGGCCCTGTTCGAGCTCTGTACGTCCACTGTTCAGTTTGTCAAAAAAGAGCATGCGTGTGCACTGCAGTGCTGTACTTCCTTTTTTTTTTCTTTTTTTTTTTTGGCACAAAAACAAAACGAGTTTGAATTGCAAAGAGAAAAGCAGTGCAGTACTTCCGAAGAGGCCCTGGCATTCCTGACGACTTTGGAGGTTGTCGTTTCTGCGAAGTGATCTAACATGAACCAGTGCACGACTTTGTCAACGGTCTGACAAGTACAATACTTGACTCGTCGCCATGGGTGTTCTCCGCGTGATCTATCCTAGGTCCTAGGAACAGTATATATTATTAATGCCCCAAGATGTTTACACATATAGGAGATACGTTTGCTCAGTTGGTACACCAGAGTTTCAGATCTAGAAGCTGATTTTTCCAGTGAAGCTGATTAGAATTAAGCACGATATTCTGCGTCGGAGACATGTCCTAGCTTCAATTACAGATCGATCTCGAGTCATCATTAGACGAGCAGAGAAAGAGAGATATATTTAAGGGTAATTGATCAATACAGTGAAAGAAAAGAGTGGATCATTTACGATGTGGAAGTGTTTGTTTCTACTTAGACGATCTTAGGTCGAGTCGAACTAGAGCGGGAGAAAATGGAGGGTTTTCCAGTCGTAACATTTGAAGGACAAGTACAGCTTTGATTCATGTACAGCTTTAGGTGTTTTCAGTTACCTGAAACTGAAGCAAATTTTGTCGAACCCGCCAATAATGGACGCAACTTTGAGAGTGGATTCATGTAATTGGCAAGAGCAGCTGCTGGAGTCGGAAGGGTGGAGCTGGGAAGCGTTCTGGGCGTTGGTGCAAGACCAGTCGCCACCATGCGACTCCCCGCAAACGCAGGCGCTACAGAGTTTGCACCAGTACCTACTCCAGGATGATGAGGACCCTTTCACCAGTTTGGACAGTAATACTACCCGCGACAATTGCTTCAACACGGGATGCGGCCTCGAAGTCTTTTCGCCTATATCTCCTCTCCAGGACCCGCTGTATGAGGAACTTTTCACCAGCTTCGTCGATTCAACCTTTGACAGTACCACCACCGACGACGTGGACGCCATCCCAGAACAGGGATGCAGCGGCAACCTCGGAGTTGTATCTCCTCGTCAGTTCTGCAACTTCTCATACTCCCAAACTGTCTCTGACAGCAACACTCCGGAGACCGACTGCGACTCCAGCACGTCGTCCGCACACTGCAATATTACTAGTCACCTGGAGTTGGACGGAGTTCAAGGCCGCATGTGTCAACCACCGAATTGGGAAGAAACACTCCCAGCAGCTCTCGAGATGCCTATGCCTAGTAGTTCCGCGGTGGAAGCCATGATGCACCCGAGCAGCAGCAGTAGTGTGCTAGAGACCGAGGTGCAGCCGGAGCTGGAAACGTCATCGACGAGGCGACTACAGCCACACTTCCGAGGCGTACGGCCGCGGCCGTGGGGCAAGTTCGCGGCGGAGATCCGCGACCCGGGGAAGCACGGCGCGCGCACGTGGCTGGGAACGTTCGACAGCGAGGAGGAGGCGGCCATCGCGTACGACCGCGCGGCGCTGCAGCTGCGCGGCTCCCGCGCCCTGCTCAACTTCCCCCTGCGAGCCGCCATGGCGTTCTCCGACCCCTCGTCGCTCCCGCCCGCGCCCAAGATCTCCGACTCCAGCCGCGGCATCTCGCGCTCCAAACCCCACGTCACTAATCCCCCGAACCATGACCGCGCCGCGCTCCAGACCTCCGCTGCCAAGAGGCCATGCCAGGATCCGCCCATGGACGAGACGGGAACGAAGAAGGCGCGCGTCGGCCCCGTAGTCGACGGATTGCCGCCTGAGTTCGGCATCCAGGATCTTGAGGCTTTCTGGGGCCGATGGTGAATTAGTGGCAATGTTCACATGTTAAGGAATGTGCATATGTGGAGAGAACGGATACTTTTATTTTTCAGCAATAGCCGATAGGATTACAATTTTAATCCTAGTGATTTCATATTTTTCCGATGAAATGTGAATTAGTTATGAATTTTCAAAGTGTGTTGCCATGTTTAGCCGGTAGCCGCCAATAGGTACCCCCATTAGCGCCCATCAAAAATAAGGGGTCCTAACTGATAGCAAAGTGAATGGGTGGTAACGGGAGACTTGGGTGGGATACACCCATGGTAACTATGGTTACCATAGTGGCAAATTTGTCCTAGACATGGGATTGTCAATATCCATTTGTTCAATACGCCCTGTGTCTGGTCATCAGGGTTGTACATACTCAGGCATGTTCAAAGGAAATTCATAAATTTTTGCAAGAATAGTTTACAAAAACTATGTCCAAAAGAAATTAGGGTTGGTCACATTTGTCATATTTGTCACATCCACTACGGACAATTGAAGGGCCTTCTCCTCTTTATATGAACAACTTTTGGTTGTTATGCAGAAGGAAGAATAACTATGGTTTGTAAGAATGAGTTGAGATTTTATTGGAATATAGGGTATGATTAGAGTTTTGCCAATATTTGAGAGAGCTTGCCACAATATTGGTTTGTCATATCATGGACATTAGCATCCTCTACTGTTGTCAAAAACAATTGAGAAATTTATATATAAAGTGGGAGGTAAAAATTTGAACATATCATATTGTTGTTCATTTGTTTTCGAAAATAAAATTTTGAAGTCTTGTGATAACATCTACTAGGTTGATTATAAATGAGTATATTGTTGCAATATCGGTCAATTGTAGTCAGATTAAAGAGCTAGTCTAGTCAGATGCACAAGTTAAAAGCTTTGAAAAGTACTCACAAATCAAAGAATTTTTAGTAGCCAATATCTTGCTTGGACGTGCTGTGTAAGTCAAGGGTTTCTTTGCTTGTAATAAACAAAATGATATCATAGCAAAAGAAATGAAGATACAGTATGAAGAAAATTGAGTGTGTGATTGTGTCGCCGAAGGCAAATTGACTCCCTCATTGGGAGCTACCCAAGGTGGGTCCCGTTTTCATTGCATAGGGTCATTTTTCTAGCCCTCTTATTTTGGGGGGTCCAGAGGATTTTTTTGGACAAATTTGGGGCCTATGGCTATCATTTACTCTTGGGGACCCTCCATTGCTATAATTAGGTCCCCATAAAAAAAAAAACAAGGCCAGGTTTGGCCCCACCACCTCGTGGACCCCTCAGGTATCTCCCAACGAGGAGGAGATACCTGATTGTGTGGTGGTGAGCATGACCTGTTTCCTTTAAACCGATTACAGTACAATCCCACGTCTGTTGACATCCTCATGCTGTTTTGAAAGGAGAAAAGTCTAAAATTTTCTGAAATCAACCCTTCAATGAATCAGTACCATCTCATGGCACAGGTTTAATTTGATTCTGATTCATGGTTCTTAAAAGAACTTCATGGTTCATGAATGCTTCATGGTTCATAAAAGAATTTCATAAAAGAATGCTTCATGGTTCTTAAAAGAACTTCTTAATGCATTCAAACTTTGACCCTTTAACCCTTTTCCGCCCAAGAAGCCCAAAATGGGACTCTAGAGGTGCTAAAACTCATTTTGCATGAAATCCATGAGGAATTAGGCTTCGAGATATGAGGTTCAGATTTGCGCACACATTGCATGAACACTCTCCAACAACCAGTTCATGATTTGGATTTATAGAACTCTAGGAAAAGCTAGGAATACAACACAAAATACACCAAATACACTAAAATACAGTGAATACAATGAATACCATACCACATATTATGTTGTATTTCACACACATGCACATTGATTTTGGTCTTAAATTTTGATTGAAATTC
Organism: Bryoerythrophyllum caledonicum; assembly: GCA_963971425.1. Classification (NCBI taxonomy): domain Eukaryota; kingdom Viridiplantae; phylum Streptophyta; class Bryopsida; order Pottiales; family Pottiaceae; genus Bryoerythrophyllum; species Bryoerythrophyllum caledonicum. The sequence goes on from OZ020517.1 coordinate 17,632,900, forward strand.
GTCCTTAAGACATTCTTCATTGTTTTGTGATTGTTGATCTCTCTCCTCACATACAAAACTTCCATTTTGATTCGTATAAGGTGGAACATTTTTATATACAATCAAGTAGAAAAAAGCAAAAAATCACCAATGATTGTGTATAAATATTTTCTTCACATATGATATGTCAATGCAAAGCTATCAACCTAGTGCACATGTGAACCTCTTTTATTCAAAGTAAAAAAATTCTTGCAAGAATCTATTGATGGTTAAAGTAGTACACCCTCCAAAATCCACAGTTTTCACTACCAATATACGGTAACTTTAAACACTATAATCTATTCCATCAACCGTTGGATGTTGTGCAAAATTTCCCCAAAGTTGACGTCATGGGTTAAGTTCAATTTTGTAAGGTTAGATAGTAATATTAGGCATTGTATTTCCATCAAATCCGGTTCAAAGACAAAAATTAGAAGAAATCTTGGTTTTTCCAGAAATATCCCTGGGCGGTAAAGGATAAAAGCCTTCAAGGCCCTGCTAGGGTCGATTTTGGTGCTTTGGGTGTAGTAAATTTTTCCATGATTGGATGTTGTCGTCGCGGTCTTCCCAGAGCACATTAGTCTCCACGACAGCTTTTCAATGCATCTCTTTGAGATTCTCCAATGGATGCAGGCATTAGCAGACTACATCAATTCCTTGAAGTAGGGTTGGAATGAAATGTCCGCTGTGAAAATGATGTCTTGCATAATCAATTACACTTGTAGATTCTCCCATGCTTCGTAAGCCTGTTAAGCCATAAAGTTTTGATCTTCATTTTCTTATAAAAATCGACCAATGAATTCCTAGGAATCCTTAATTAATTTTCATTGAAGTTATTCCAAAACTGCCCATTCTAGTATAATGAGTGGTAAGGAAATAGAAAATTCTTATTCCCATTTCCAATTGTAACATCTTTACCTCTAAGTGACCAAATCCCCCTGGAGAATCATTTTTCATTTGGGCAGGTTCCTATGGTCTCAATTTTTATCATGTATATTTGAATTTTTAATGAAGATGCAACATAGTAGTAGCTTTAGGGGAATATAATTTTTTTCACACCAAACCTTTTAAAAAAAATTATGCTATTCTAGGACTCTGGACAATACCAAAAATTATGCTAGAAGTTTCTATTGACATTAATATTTTCAATACATATAAAGAGTATTTTTTTCTTTGAAAATTAAAGAAAAAATATTTTCTTTAGCGTAAAAAAGCATTTTAACCCAAGTCCAATCTTTTCACACATTGTTGGGCAAAGTACCAAAACTCTCTCATCTATTCTACATAAAACCTAGAGATCTTCATATTTTTCACTTTTTAATTTTTTGACAACAACATGTGGTGAAAGCCTTCTTATCAACCGTTAGATTGTCATTTTAAAACATATTGAGCAAAAAAAAACGTGAATTGGTGGTTTATGAACCTCTACTCCTTGCACACTTGTTTTGAATATGCTACATCCCTTCTCTACCTCTTAATAATGGTTCATAGGGAACCAACATCATGCTTGACATATTATCAATAAGATTTAGACCTTGTGTAGAGCAAAAATTTGATACCAAGTAAAGTAAAAGTCTATTGATCCACTCAACGCAGGGAAGAAAATGAACCATCTTCTTGACTTCAAAGACTATAATCTTTCAATCCGTGCGGTCAAAGTTTTTGAAATTTTGTAAGCATGTTACTTAACCCCTAAAGAACCGTGACAATTCAACACCCAAAATTACTCAAAATTGCCATTTTCAGTGCATTCAACACAAAATGATACAAAACAATTTTATAAAAATCTAATTGTAGTATCTTGTACTAATATTGTATAAGATTGTGTAGTGAAGATTTAGGTATATTTGACCACACGCATTGTAAGGTATTAGCATTTGAACACAGGAATAAAGTTTTCTTTAGGTCCTATGCTCATATTGCGTCAAGCTTTGACCACCTTTTGTAGCATTTTTTTGCACTACTGGCTGTGATTTTATAATTTCAAATGAAAAAAAAATAATGTTTGGCACATGTGCACCAACTATTAGAGGTAGAGGTGGATTAAAACATGTCTGTCAAGATCCTGCAATGCAACTATGTGCCAAAAAATAACAATACACTAACAAATTTTGCGTTTAACATATACTTCACATATTTTCAAAGCTCAAGAATCCCCATGGTAGATGCAAAAATTTCCATTTCCTTTCCGAGAGGGAAAACAAATTATATTTGGGATAACTCTAAATTCTATTCAATTTAAAATTAAATTTTTGTGTTCATGCCCTTGAGGTAGCCTTCATATGATGGGTGGTAGTAGTTCCCAGTAAGTTCTCATTTTATACCCGCTTCATTCCCTTTTTGTTCCCTGTCTTGTTCCCAAACCTTGCTCCTCAACCTTGTTCCTTGATAAATGAAAAACTTCCACTTTTGCTACGTATAATACAAAGCTAAAATGAATAAAAAAACTTTTTTTACATATGTAACCATAGAATCTTGTTCTAGGATTGTATATTAGTGTGTGGTAAAAGTTTGGTCAGTTTGATCGCACGGATTGAAAGATATCTGAATCTAAAAGAAAACATTAATAAATTCAAGTAATATTAAACAACTTTAGCAAGCTTTGACCACCATATGTCGCAAATGTTTGCACTACGGATCATGATTTTATATTTTTAACTCAACAAAGATCATATTGAGCATTTGTGAACCAAATTTTAGAAGTAGAAGGCTAGAAAATGTCCCTAAATATCTTACAATGCACTTATGTGCCAAAAATGAACAAGGCACAAATGAACAAATTTTACATATAGCATATTCTTCTCATATTTTAGACACTCAAAAATCCGCAACACAGATATAAAGACTTTTATTCTTACAGAGTGAATTTAAAAAAAAATTAAGGCTGAAATTGTAATTTCTATTAAAGTAAAAGTGAATAAAGTTGTTGTTGCACTATTTCTCATGTCACCGAAAATTGTTTGTAACTTTTGAATAGTACGTCAAAATATGGAAAGTATGTCAATGTAAAGCTAATACAAAATTGCATGTCAAATAAAAAATCTCAAAAACTCATGCCAAGGCCCAACATTTGAGATTGTAGGACTCTATCCAAGCTCAATTTCTCTCTCGAGGGACTATTGTCCTATAGGGGATAATCATGCCAAATTTGACCACACTATTGATTTGGAAATGCAATAATTCTTTGTTTTTTGTGAGTATTTTTATTGAGAGCACATCTATCTATACCATTCAAATAGTTCATTATTTTGTCAACTTCTTTTATGTAATCAATAGGAAAAGGCTTGTTGGGCTTAGTAAAGAGCTTTGTGTTTTGTGGTGAAGAGAGAGGAAAGACTTAGTCTCAGTAGTTAGGCTGCAAGCAACGAGAGGTGGCTGGACTTGTTGGGAGCCCTTGTATGATCATGATCTAGAGAAGAGAGGTTTTTGGGAAGCGATGTTGTGTTGGTAAAGGCTTAAGCGTTAAGATCCGAGATTGATAGGGTGTGAATACGGATGTGAGTACAGATTCATGCAGAGAAGTGATCTGAAAGCGAGCTGCTCAATGTTGATATCTAGATCTTGCCCACCTTATCCACTTATAGCTAGATTTGACCAGATCTAGACTTGAAAGCTCAGATCTGCATGACCTTCCATAAGTCTCTTCTCCTTGTCCAATCCACACACTCACCAAACAAGATTACAAACAAAAGCAACACCACACTGTTGTTTGGCGACCATTGCTCGCCCCCTAGGCTATCTCTCAACCTAACTCTTTCACTTGTATTTATATTTTATGGTTTGTATGGCATTGGTTTGTATGGCATTTTAGAGTCTCATCAAGTTGTTACAAGATCACTATTGTCTTTAGAATCCCTGCCTCCTTCGGTTCTAAGATTGTACAGCACACAATCATGAGAAACAATACAACTTCAACATTGTTGCGAACTAGAAGGCACACCTAGCTCACGGAGCAAGCTGATATACAAGAACTCGAGGCTCAAAAACCCAAGCAAAGCAGACAATATATGTATCACAATACATACAATTGGCCACCAACACTACTGCCAAAAATTGAATTCAACACCCAAAGCAACAACAACATTCACAAGCCATCATCGCCACTTGAGGTAAGTACCGACTTTACCTTTCTCTATTACTGTAGATATGAATAGATCTTAGGAAAACATACCTATCAGTATCTTCTTTTTACTATTGGTATCCTTTAAACCTAGAAAATAGATACACACACCTAGATCCATAGCTCTTGTCTCTAGCACAAGTAAGTTTAAACTCAGATTTAGAATTACTTTCCGCACCACGCGGAAGCGCTTCCCAAATTGGTGCAAGAAAAACCGAGGTTCTAACGCCTATAGAGTACAACCCTCAAAAGCTCCACATAGTCAAGACACCAACATCAAACATCACACACAACACGGTCAAGAAAGAAATTGTTACATATATCATAGCAGGACATGCCAAAACTATATAGCAACAGACAACAACTACAACGCTGAAGCAGGCCGATACTGCACCAACAGATTACGTAGAGACAACATGAACACATGTCCGCCTCACACCAATCTACATCACATCCAGGTACACATCCTTCACTCCTTGCAATTCCGATTCAATTACAAGACCTCCAGTTTGCTAGCTTGCACTACTTTCTGTCCAAATATAAGATGTGACCGAGGCAGAAAATACTAGCTTTCAGAACATATACACCACAACAGCGCCTAATAGTACTTAGACAAGAGGCACACCTAGAAAGATTTCAACAAGAGGAGTCCCAACAAACACAAAGACGGCAACGCAAAAGGATCAAAATACATCACGGAAGAGACACACAGAGTAGTAAGACGAGATGCAACAACGCGACCAAAAACCCTAGTTTCCACGTATGTGAACCTCATTGGAAGGTCCACACCCTTAGATTAACCATAGATGCCCAGTCAATATCTACAAGTAGACACTATCCGAGAAATCAAATGATAGCGGCACGACAGATTGCACTCACCGCTCCAATACCTCATGAACAAACCACACTTAAAGCTCCTTTCCAGGCAGCCTTCTAGAACCCAGAGACAATTTCAACGCGACCAACAACGACGCCACCCCAAGCGACATCAGACCGAGCCAACCTCGACGCGACCCGAGCAACATGAAACCAACGTCGACACCACAGACGTTTCAGACCGAGCCAACAACAAAAATCTTCAACAAACGATCATCAAAGAGCAGCTCTCAAGGATCCACACAAAGAAGCACGCAACCACGCCCACAAGAAGAAACAAGATCCATACGACGGCATCTGAAGAAAGCGCCCCTCTCATCAAAGCCCGCACGAATAGAAGAGCGGAAGGAGCCCACAAGAACAACAAACTAGAAAGAGCCTCGTAAGTAACAATCCGAGGGACGAAGGAGAAGACAAAAGCCCAACTCGTGGACATCATGCTCTTGGCTGTGCCAACCTAACTCCACTAGTGCCCAACGGCTACCTCCCCCTACCACCACTAGCATCGGCCCCGCCAACAATAATTAACTCATCATGTCAACGACAATTCCTAGTCAATCTCCCTCACTGCTGACCAGCATGGTAGGAAGTTCCAAGCAAATCTTCTCCAACAGTTTCGACACATAGGGCCTAGATGAGAGCCCTATTTGGACTTACAGCAAAAGAACCTCAAGAAAAGTGCGGAAGAGACCAGCAGCCACAAAAAGAGCAAGGTCTTGCCCAAACAAAAAGGTAAGTTATTTCTAGAACCAGAATTTTTGGAGTTTAAGTATTGGATGGATTTCCAAGCCATGAAGGCCTTGGCGATAGAAGAAGGTGCCAAAGAACTATACAGTGGAGAATCCGTAGAAGACATGGTTACACAAGGCATGAAGGTGGAGGAAACCATGTAAGTTTGCAACCCAAGGATGGCCTTTCCTTGAATCCTCCAAGTACTTTATCCCATGTCATGGAATGAAATTAAAGGCCAACATTTCAACATCACCTAAGTACCTTTCAACATCAAAACAAGTGAGAATTCTGGCCTCTCCCTTGATTTCCATATTGCTATCTTTTTAAAACTCCTAAAACCCCACTTATACATGATGAAGTAAAAAAGATGGTTGAAGCAAGGCTTAAAAAGATGGACATTTTACTAAGAGTAGACCTTATAGACCCAATTTCCATTCAATGCTCAAGCATTAAACATGGAAAAATTAAGGGGATTTGGGCGGAGAGCATTAAATTGCACCTTGTGAAATCGGAGATTGATAGTTTAATGCTACTCAAGGGCATTAGGCTCTTCATTCTAACAATTGATGGTGAGTGTATAGTTGGAAAAGTGTGTAAGTCCTATCATGGCATTGCCAAAGGTTCTAACCTTTCTATGAAGATCAAGTGCGAGACTTTGGTGGGAATCTCCGCCCAAGTACTCTTCAAGGAAGTACTTGGAAATAGCTTTCACTGTGGACATAAATTTTAAGATTTTGGGGGTTCAAAAGGTGGTTGGAGAATCACTTGCCTTTATCGTCGCCACCACCCCTCAAGAAATGAAGAAAATGCTTGTGCACCACATCACCATGAGGAGTGAAGTCTTGCAAGCAAGACAATTCCTTGACACCAAAGGACCAAAAGATATCATTGAAACCAAGGCTAGAAAGGATGCTTTGATACTCACTCTATCCCCTCTCCCTATCCGCTTAGATGCTTTGATACTCATCTATGTTTCGGGGTTATCTCCTTCTTCTTTTGAACTATACCCTTCTTCGACCACCACCTACTCTTCCAAGTCATACTCTTCAAAATTATTCCATAGAGATGATTCTCCTCTCTCTCTGGTTTGAGTCTTGGTAAATTTATTTTTGTATACACGTGTCTTATGCACCTCAGAATCCACGACGATTTTCCAATTGTCATGTATTTTAACATTCACCAAAAAAACCTAATTGCAATTATCTCGGTATACTAACGGTTCATGTCTTGGTATATGAAAGTTTATAAAGTCTTCTGCAAATACCGTGTTATAGCCACATTTGTCTTCAATCAATGTTGTACTACGTCAACAATTGATTTTGTTGTTTTTATACCGTTGTCTACTGATGAGGGTCTATTTAACAGAGTCATAGTCTAGTTGGATGATGTTTTGTATTTGTCCTATGAACTCTACCTTCTCCAATAAGCCCATGTCAAAGATAGCGGATATATTCAAATTTTGCGTTGTTTTTGCTAATGAGTCATGAGTTGCAACTCTGAAATGCCATCCTTTGCACCACATTCCAATATAAAACCGCGATTTTCTAGATGGTTCAGTAGTTATACCTAGAACCGTTTGTGTAATGTGACATTCTTCCATTGCCGACAATGTCGCTCGTCGCACCCAATGTCTGAACAATGGTAGATTTCTACTATTGAAATATGATGTTGAAACTGATGGATAATGTCTATTGAAACTGATGGATAATGTCATTCCAAATAGCACATTGCCTTGTAGCCTTTTAGCTCCAATATTTGTAGCCTTTTAGCTCCAATCTCTACAGGTGTACAGTACAATGTTAAATTCCTTTGCGTATATATATATTTTTAAATGAGATAACTTGTACACTGCAATTCATACCTCATTTGTTTATGTGCCTGGAATAGCCACGGATAAAAAAACCATGAGTACGTTGTACCAATTGTGTATCTTCATCCCCACTATCTTGTCATCCTTAAAATTTTTAGCCATAGAAGAACCATAATTACTCTGGGTCTTCACTTGAGCAATAGTTTGTGTATGACTCTTAAATTCTGCCACAGTCCACACCCAAGGCGACTTTTTATACTTATATATCATCTCACAGTCCTCATATGAGCTGTCATAGCCTTTGGATCCTATAAATTAGGCATTTTGCTATTGGCTTACAACTCTTTGCAAACTGAATCCCCATAAGTCTTAGACCCCTTTGCATTTGACAATGTGTGAGCCGCAAAAACGGCTCACGGTGATGAATGGACCTCACGTCGGATCCATTAAGGCTAATGAGTGGTGAAAATGGGTTATCCCATGGACTAGCTCGTGGTTTTTTGATTAAAATGGCCAAGTGGCCTTTCCCCTCACTAAAAGAGGAGCCATTTATGGGCAATCGCGGAATTTATGTAGTTAGCCAAAAAGGAAGAAAAAAAAAAAGGGAATAAACCAGAAAAGAAAAGCAAAGAGAGAAGGGAAAAAAGACAAAAGAAAATTAGAAAAGAATTAAAATGAGTAGTGGTGGAGAAGAATTTACCTCCTATCGAGTTGTAGACCGTATTCGGTCACGATGAAGAAATCACGAAACCAAAAAAATGGGAGAAGAAGAAGGAGGATGGTGAGGAGAAAAGAAAAAAGAATGGGGCGTTAAAAGCCCTTAAAAAATAGTCAAAAGGGTCCAAACTGAAGTGGAAAAGAATCCTCATCAATCACTAAGTAAATTAGGAATTACCCCAAGCAAGGGGAATTCAATTTAGGTAGGTTAAATTAGATTTTTGCACCTTTGAAAATTAGCTAATAGCTCACTTATTGAGATCATGCACACACATGTGGCATGGAGTCAAAGTTTAGATTTAGATATTCCTTGGTTGGTGGGACACCCACTTGTGTTAAATGCAAGGGTGGCTAGTGATATATTAGCTTTTTAGTTACTAGTTGTTTAGTGTGACCATTAATGTGCCCACCCAAAATGGCGGCTGTGAACGACGAAGGGAACGACCTTAGGAACAAAGAAGGGAGCAAGGGCCTTGGGGTTACCCCCTTGGAGGGCGCTCATTCGAAGGGTGGGAGGTAGGAGTTAGAGAGGTGTGTGGTAGGAGCTAGAAAACCGAGAGAGGTGTGTGGAAGTGAGAGAGAGGTAGGGTTCCAGATTTCCCCCTCATGTGGGCTGGAATGTGATTCAATCGTTACCAAAGTTGAAGAGTAGTTAGATTAGAACGTTGGCTTTTCAACAAGCTCAAGAACGTGCGGATCGAAGCAGTGACGACAAAGAAACGGGCGGCGGAGCGAGGACGACCAGCTGGAGGATCGGTGGCGGATCTCATACGGCCTCAGGTTTTCCCTCGTCAGTAGCGGAGTTCTTGTCCAATCAAGCTAAGATTTTAGAACTAGTTAGATTAGAGCGTTGGCTTTCCAACATGATCAAGCACGTACGGATTGGAGCTGTGACGACGAAGATACAAGCTGCGGAGCGAGGACAACCAGCTGGAGGAGCGGCGGCGGATCTCACTTGGCCTCCTCAGATTTTCCCTCGTCAGTAGCGGAGTTCTTGTCCAATCGAGCTAAGATTTTAGGACTAGATAGATTTGAGCGTTGGCTTTTCAACAAGATCAAGCACGTATGGATCGGAGCTGTGACGACGAAGATACGGGCGGCGGAGCAAGGACGACCAGCTGGAGGATCGGTGGCGGATCTCATACGGCCTCAGGTTTTCCCTCGTCCGTAGCGGAGTTCTTGTCCGATCAAGCTAAGAATTTAGGACTAGATAGATTAGAGCGTTGGCTTTTCAACAAGATCAAGAACGTACGGATCGGAGTTGTGACGACGAAGATACGGGCTGGGGAGTGAAGAGCACCAAGAAGAGGAGGACGACCACGAACACGGCAGAGGGTGAATTGAGCTAGATCAGGGAGCCTTCTTCCTCTCTCAATTGATTCATTATCTTCTTGATTGCATGTGGGGAAGGAACCCTAAATTTTCTAGTTACAAAAAAATCACGCGGAAGCGCTGCCAAATTTTCACTAGGATTAGGGTTTGCTATCAACTCAACCAAACAATCGGTTTAATCTACAATAGTAAGTGAAGGCAGCTGGAGGCTCATGCATGGTATAGTGTTTGAGTAGGGCCACTTGTGTGAATGCATGTGGTATACAGGTGAATTGTGGTGCACGATTTTGAATAAACATGTATGTTAAGTGTGCACTGTTGGTCGTTGGCTGTGAGTCCCGGATTGAGTCAACCGGTTAATTGAAGGCTGCCATCGTGTTAAGCAAGAAAAACTATTAAGAATACAAAAAACAAACGTAAAAAACGGAGTCATAATCACGAAGATAATGAAGAATTAAACTTTTAACATAAAAAGAGGAGTATGTCTGCTGGTTGCTGCTGTCAGGGTCGCACTTGGGCCTGGAATTGGTGGTTAAGGTGCTAATCAAGTTCACAAGGCGAAATTGAACCTAATGGAGCTTTAAAACATTGGAAACGGAGCTGTGAGGCGGAATTTACGCTTGTCTAAAGGTTGGATTCAACCTAAGGCTGAATTCAGCCATCACATCACTAATTATTAATGAACCCTCTTAAGTGACCACGCCTTGGGTCATCGTGCTTGTATGAATGGTTAAGTATGTTTGCACAAGGGGCTGCATCCCATATGTAGGATCTTGTGTTCAAGATAAGCCACCCCATTAGGGGGCGGTTTATTTGGCTCACATTTTGGTGCGTCTGCCGGGAGGAGGCTTGTTCATGGTTTGATTGTGCTAATTGTTCTATCGTTGGATGTAAGGTACAAACGCAATTAGCCTTATGGCATATGGAGCAGCATAGGGCAACTTGAGGTAAGTGCCCAATTTACTCATGAATGGTTAAGTTATTGTTGGATGGTGAATGACTTGTGAATGTTTGAAAGTATGGTGAGTGCATGGATGCCAAGTTGTGTTTAAAGGTGGGGGTCTAGAAGGGAGTGTGGAGTTCCCGACCCTCCAACCACAAAACACCTTGTGTTGGGGGGATCCCATTCTAGGCTTGTGGCTTGAGTTGAGCAAGGGGCCTAGGGGTGAAAGGTTGAGGCCCTCCCACGGAAATCCACGAGGATTTCTAGTGAGCCCCTAGGTCGAAGGGGAAGGGTGCAAGTGCCCGGGTATGGGACAAGGGCGCCCCTTCCTTCCCCCCGCGCTTGACTAACCACCAAGGTAAGAACAACTTGGTGTAACTGGAATGGTTGAATAAAAAGTTGCAAGTTAACGCTATGTATGTGTGAATGAGCCACTTGGAGGGGAGTTGGAGTCGTGGACGCATCCAAGACGTAGGGGTGCTGTTTGGAAGGAGCGCTGCGTACGGTATGTGCACTACACCCTCTTTGTAGGACCACGAGTAGTAAATAGGACCAACTTGGATGTGGTGACTACACTAGGGTTAGAAAACCCTGATTTCCCACTTGAGCCGTGTGGAACACTTGCCTTAGAACCGCTAGGTTTGGCCAACCATGAAATTGCATACAACAAATCTTGTGCTAAGAAGTGGATTGGCTGGAGTTGCTTCAAGGTAAGTTATCCCCCTCTATAACATTGTATGTGACTTATTGGTTGGCCTTAGCATCGATAGAGTGCGATTAGGTCCACGGTCGACTTCAACTAATGGTGACAGGGTGGCTGGAGATGCATCGAGGTATGTCTTCTTCACAGTGATAACATTGTATACACACCTTGTTGCATGCCGTCCCGTGATTGAGTCGTTTTCCTCCTAGTGGGTAACGCCTAGTTCAAGGTGGTAAAAGGTGGAAGGGGGGATACCAAAGATATCGAGGAACCCCACCTTTTATCAAATTGAGGTCTGGGTCAGCCCCACAGTAAGGATCTGTACCGTGTGGCGTCAGTTGGGGGACAACTTTCCAACGGGGTGATGCTCGTGGAGACATCCCTCAATTCGGTTAGCTTTTTGTCGTTTGCCCTTGGAGGGTAGTCCTTAATAGGATTCTTCGGCGGCTTCATCGAGCTAAAACTCCACCACTAAAAATTGGGTCTTGGTCTTGGGTCAGTCCATCCTCGTGATAGAATTGGGAGTAGGAGTGTTGGAAACATCCACTCACCGATCGAATTAGACCGTGCTTCGTGTAGTTTCACCCACGATCCTTAAACCTTGGATGGAAAATCTTTCGGGGGAACATGACCATCATCAACACACAACAAGATCTTACTCTTAGACTTTAGAGTAGATCTCCCGTGCCACAAGGTCCCAAAAACCTTCCCTCACACCACCGTGGGAACCGGCGAGTGAAAGGAGTAGGTCTAGGGAACTCACTGAGGACACAGCGGAAGGATTCTTGGAGGTTCAGCTAGAGGCTATCCCAGCTCCTCCCCTTCTTTTTTCCCTATCTTTCCTTATCCCTGCATTTGATCCAGTGAACACCACCAACACCACTAGTCCACGAGGCAACACCTCAGCCCCTACCATGGCCTCTGGAAGGCCACCCCCGATTCGGCCTCCCATCAACCCCTTGGTTTACCAATTGTAGTACCCGAGGGCTTACAGGCGGCGCCTATGCCACCCAATTTGCCCACGTTTAGAGGAACTAGGGATGAAGACCCCTCCGCACATGTGGAACGGTTTCTAGAGCTCCTCACTACCTGTCTCATCACCAACACCGGATATTTCCTAGTGTGGTTCTCGTGTACCTTAAAGGATGCCGCTTACGAGTGGTATAGGAACCACCCCCCCAACACCTTCCAGGACAGGAATAGCTCAAGAACGTGCGGATCGAAGCTGTGACGACGAAGATACGAGCGGCGGAGCGAGGACGACCAGCTGGAGGATCGGTGGCGGATCTCATACGGCCTCAGGTTTTCCCTCGTCAATAGCGGAGTTCTTGTCCAATGAAGCTAAGATTTTAGGACTAGATAGATTAGAGCGTTGGCTTTCCAACAAGATCAAGAACGTACGGATCGGAGCTCTGACGACGAAGATACGAGCTGCGGAGCAAGGACGACCAGCTGGAGGAGCGGCGGCGGATCTCACTTGGCCTCCTCAGATTTTCCCTTGTCTGTCGCAGAGTTCTTGTCTAATCAAGCTAAGATTTGGGGACTAGATAGATTAGAGCGTTGGCTTTCCAACAAGATCAAGCACGTACGGATCGGAGCTGTGACAACGAAGATACAAGCTGCGGAGCGAGGACGACCAGCTCGAGGAGCAGCGGCGGATCTCACTTGGCCTCCTCAGATTTTCCCTTGTCAGTCGCAGAGTTCTTGTCCAATCGAGCTAAGATTTTAGGACTAGATAGATTTGAGCGTTGGCTTTTCAACAAGATCAAGCACGTATGGATCGGAGCTGTGACGACGAAGATACGGGCGGCGGAGCAAGGACGACCAGCTGGAGGATCGGTGGCGGATCTCATACGGCCTCAGGTTTTCCCTCGTCCGTAGGGGAGTTCTTGTCCGATCAAGCTAAGAATTTAGGACTAGATAGATTAGAGCGTTGGCTTTTCAACAAGATCAAGAACGTACGGATCGGAGTTGTGACGACGAAGATACGGACTGGGGAGTGAAGAGCACCAAGAAGAGGAGGACGACCACAGCACAAGAACGACCACGAACACGGCAGAGGGTGAATTGAGCTAGATCAGGGAGCCTTCTTCCTCTCTCAATTGATTCATTATCTTCTTGATTGCATGTGGGGAAGGAACCCTAAATTTTCTAGTTACAAAAAAATCACGCGGAAGCGCTGCCAAATTTTCACTAGGATTAGGGTTTGCTATCAACTCAACCAAACAATCGGTTTAATCTACAATAGTAAGTGAAGGCAGCTGGAGGCTCATGCATGGTATAGTGTTTGAGTAGGGCCACTTGTGTGAATGCATGTGGTATACAGGTGAATTGTGGTGCACGATTTTGAATAAACATGTATGTTAAGTGTGCACTGTTGGTCGTTGGCTGTGAGTCCCGGATTGAGTCAACCGGTTAATTGAAGGCTGCCATCGTGTTAAGCAAGAAAAACTATTAAGAATACAAAAAACAAACGTAAAAAACGGAGTCATAATCACGAAGATAATGAAGAATTAAACTTTTAACATAAAAAGAGGAGTATGTCTGCTGGTTGCTGCTGTCAGGGTCGCACTTGGGCCTGGAATTGGTGGTTAAGGTGCTAATCAAGTTCACAAGGCGAAATTGAACCTAATGGAGCTTTAAAACATTGGAAACGGAGCTGTGAGGCGGAATTTACGCTTGTCTAAAGGTTGGATTCAACCTAAGGCTGAATTCAGCCATCACATCACTAATTATTAATGAACCCTCTTAAGTGACCACGCCTTGGGTCATCGTGCTTGTATGAATGGTTAAGTATGTTTGCACAAGGGGCTGCATCCCATATGTAGGATCTTGTGTTCAAGATAAGCCACCCCATTAGGGGGCGGTTTATCTGGCTCTCACAATGTCTTCATCAAAAGTACCACCACGTTTTTTTCAATATACATAGGATCTAAGAGATGGAGCAAACAAAGACCCAACGTAATTCACCTCCAGGTTTACTCCATTATGTAATTTATGTTGCTTTTATAATGTTACGGTAATTGAAAAGGAAGGCATTTAATAATAAACCACCATTACAAAGGCCTATCTATATTTTGGTTTTGTTCTAGTTGTTCTCTAAATAGATCTAAATTCATTCGGCTAAATCATATTTCATCATAAATCCATCATTAAGAGGTTAGAAGCAACTACTGAAATAGATATGATGAGATGAAGTGTAATCAAACAATCAATAATAGCTATTGCGCATTTTGCATTTGACATGCCTCCTTTAAAACTTCTATGTAACAACATGACCGTTCATGGTCAATGTTCTATGATTTTTCTAGGCCAGTGAACTATATACCTAATTTTATTTGTAAATATTGTATATTTTGTGGTTTACATTATCCATTCATGTTATGTTCCATCCATACACTCAGATGTATGGAATTTTTGAATTATGTAGGTATTTATAATTATAGTACACTGTTAAGTCCAAAAAATATGGGAAAATCAAAATTTCTTTGCATATAAATATGGAAAAAAAACCATGAGAGAAAATGTCACTTCTCCCGATTCTATGATTAGATTTATAAAATTGCAGTTCAAAATTAAATAAATATTAATAAGTAACAAAAGGTGGAACTCCCTATCTATTTTGAAAAATTGTATCTATTTCTAGATCAAAACTACTTTCATATCTATCATAAAAGATTTTTGTAATATAATTGTAATAACTTACATCCAATGGCATTATGCCATTGTGACCTTTTTAAACAAAGTGTGATCTAATAAATTCAGTCATGCTCATTTCAAATAGCAGCAACATGACACCTCATTCCGATATTGACATTGACTTAAAACAGTGTTTGATGATTTACGAACATGAATTTATAGATAGGAAAAACATGAGGTTAAAATGATGAAATGATTTAAAGGACGTATGATCTGAAATAAATTGTTCATGATGTCAAAGTAATCTGACATAACTTTTTGAAGGGAATTGAGAGGAAAGCTTATTAAAAGTGGTGAATGACTATTAATTTTAATTGTGTTAATCTGACATCAAATAAATAGTTATTCACCACTTTCAATAGTTCATGTCTTAGTGACAAATTTCGAATACCCTTGATAAATTACCTTACTTAGGTGCTTTGAGTATTGACTTTCCAATTCCTCTAGGCCATAGAGGGGATACACCTTGTAACCAGCAACAAAAAATCAGAAAATATGTCATATCCTACACTTTCCATTCAATGATATTTCATGTTCAATGATATCAAATAATACACTACACCATTTTTGCAATATTTTCCATATTAACGTGCATATATATGTAAACACGATTCAACACTCAATCTTTGTTAAATTTCCACACATACGTCATTATACACTATTCTAATGATTTAAGGGCACCTAATATGTGCAACATTGCACGTTCTATATGCATAGCACATTATTAATTTTCATATTATCATACTCAAATGTGATATATTTATCCGTGGGATAAATACTAAAATTCTTATATGGATTCATAGTTTCAATTTTTTTTTTGAAAATTAATATACAATTGATGTTATCTTAAAATTTACTTCAATTGTATACTAAGTAGTAATATAAGATATTTCATCAAGCTCTAAAACACAAGTAGAGAAATGATTGCACAAGCAAATGAAACACACACGATATTACAAACAATGCTTGGAGTGAGAAATGGCCTCTTTCGAAGGCCTTCACTTATAGTACCAATTGATAACAACCTTTGCCAATACATATGGGACTACTTTAAGTTCCTTTCACCTCTTTCTATTTCTCCACTTTACTTTGTTTCTAAATCTACCTCAACTATTTACGATATCATAATAACTACAAGCAACTTTGATCTCTAACACTCCCACTTTGCAAGTAATTACCTTTCCACAATTCCATTGCCTTTGCTAACCTTCATGCCGCTATTTTGCAAATGCTTTCGTCAACACATCCGCCACGATGTCTTCCGGTGGGCAATACTTCAAGCTTTTCTTGCACTATAAGAAACCCGTGTTTTTTGTGACAGGGCAATTAACGTGCAATTATGTTTTGTGCAGCATCCGGCACGTCAACGTTGACATCCAAAAAAATCCGTTATAATTGACATGCGAAAAACATGCCAAAATCTCAAAAAATAGGCCCACGTTTTTTAAAACGTCACAAAAACTTGGGGGTTGAAGGTGTTAAAAATCTGCCATGTGGCTGCCACATCGCGTCCACGTCATTGCCACATGGACGGGCAGTGCCACATCCCCAACTTTTTCATCCGGGCCCTTGGTAATGTGGCCCATGATGTGGTGCATGACGTGGCATACGATTGTGACTAGGCTTGCATACGTGGACCCGCCATTTTATGACGTGGCACCTTTAAAATATGACGTGTCACTTTTTAAAATATGACGTGGCATGTCCAATGAGCATAGTTTAATGCAATAATTAATTGTGGACAACGTAAATTGGGACGTCATTTCTACACGGTATGTTTTCTGTGACGTTCGTTATGACGTTTTCTGTGACGTTCGTTGAGATGGAGGTCACCAAAAGCAAGCACCAAGTCAGCAAAAGCAAGTGCCATGTCACCAAAAAGAAGCGCCATGTCATCAAAAAGTACTGTATCACTTTAAGTTTCAAGGGTAATTCAAATTCATCCAAATAGATGGATGAAAGTGAATCACTCTTGATTCAAGTGTGATGAGATAGGAGAGAAGGCCTTACATATATATACAATGGGATGCACAAGTGGTGACAATCCATATGGGATTTTTGGATTTGTCATGGTGTTAGCATAAACATTCAAATGTCACAGTAGACGTCCATCCAGACGTCTGTTCCAACATCCTCTTTGCCTACGTGGCAGCTGATTTCAACCTTGCCTACGTGGCACAAACATTTTAAAAAGAATCCAATTTCTACCTTGCCTACGTGGCTCAAACATGTTTTTTGTGATGTCAGTAACGACATCCATGTTTTTATTTTTGTAGGGGTCAGCCCATCTCCACTGTATTTTAACCGTTGGGCAGTGTTTTACGGGAGGTTGCAGTAACAATCTCGAAGTTACTCACAGTGAAGCTGAAACCCCCCTGCCGACGTGGCATTGTCACCTTTCTGAGGACGTTGTCTAAAACATGACTATGTTCACTAGGACGTCCCGCAAAACAAATACGTTTATGCTAACATCTCTGCGTTTTTCCGCCAATTTTTCCATGTTTGATGCAACATCCACCAGAATCCGAGAGCCCAAGGCTCGGCCCGTTCGCAAAAACATGTTTTGAAAAACACACTTGATCACAGCTAACGTCACAAAAATCACGGGTTTCTTATAGTGTTGCCACTCTCCAACTTCTTGCAAATGAAGTGATGTTGCACATCAATGTGCTTTGTGCGTGCGTGGTGTGGGGTTCTTTGCAAGGGCTATGTACCCTTGATTGTTTCACATGATGGTGATTTCTCCTTCTTGAATAAATCTGACATCTGCCAAAAGCTTGTGGAGTAAAATGGCCTGCTTTGTACTTTGGCTAGTTGCCATATACTTGGCCTTTGTTGTGGACAAAGGAATGGTTTGTTGCCTCTTACAATTCCACTAGATGGCACCAACTCCAACAAAGAACACATACCCCGTTGTTAAACGACACTTGTTTGTATCTCCGGCCCAATCCTCATCGTCATACTCCCTCAAGGCAATGTCCTTACCACCAAGGCACAATTTGTAGTCTATAGTAACGTGCAAGTACCGCATGATGCGCTTCATAGGATTCCAATGTGTTGGACCAGCCTTAGACATGAATTGGTTTATCATGCTTACTGCAAATGCAAAGTCAAGCCGTGTGCCTACCAGAGCATACACTAGTGACCCAAATCCACTATGGTATGACATGCCTTCCATCTCACGTTGAATCGCCTCAAACTCTTCTTCCGAAAGCTTCAACAACTTGACATTCACATCAAGAGGTGTACCAATGGGCTTGCACTACTCCATGTTGAAGTGCTTAAACACCTCCTCAACATACTTTTTTTGGCTCATGGTCATGGTGCGTGCCCTGCAGTCTCTCACAAATTCCACATGGAGACAATACTTTAACCCCTAAATTTATAACAGTCCCCTCAAGAGACTCTATAAGGTTTGGATAGGTTCCTATGGTGTAATTTTACAACAAATTTCTATGATATTTTTAATATAGATGGACATTACTAAAACCTTTGTAGGAGTCAATTTTTTTCCTAAATTCAACATCTAATGAAAAAATTATAGGTTTTGAAGTTTAAATGGGGAGAGCGGGCACGTCGGCCAACTCCAAAAACTTTTGATGGGACACTCTATTGTATGTGAGATTTTCAATTCTAGTAAGTAAAATTTTTTCCTTTCAAATTGTCAATAAAATTCTCTTGTCTTTAGTAAAAAAAATAATATGAATCCAAGTCAAACATTTTCACACATTATTGCACATTGTCAGACAAGGTACCAAAAAAACTTCTTCTTCACATAAAACTTTGAGATCATCATATTTATACTTTTTATTTTTTCCGCAACATTATATGGTGTATGCCTTCTTATTGACCATTCAGATTCTCATTCTAAACAAACTGAGTTTGCAAAAAAATATGACGCAAATTGACAATTTTTGAATCTCTACTCCTTGCACAATTTTTTTGAATATGCTTCATCATTTTTCAACCTCTTAAAATTGGAGTACATGAACTAATATTATGCTTAACATGATGGAAATGACTTTAGACCTTGTGTAGTGCAAAAATTTGACACCAAGTGAAGTCAAAGTCAGCTAATCCATGAAACGCAAGGAAGAAAATGGACCCTTTTGTCTACTTCAAACACAATGATATTACAACTTAATAATACCCCTTGGCAACTAATCTTGCCTTGAGGCGCACCACTCGGCCCAAAGCATCCTTCTTTGTACGAAACACCCACTTGCATCCAACACTTTTGTAATCCTTTGGAAGAAGAGCTAGCTCCCATGTGTCATTCACCATCAGCAAGTCGTACTCTTGCATAGCCGACTCCCACTTGCTTGCATCCTCCGATTGCAAAGCCTCACACATTTTTAAATATCCTCCAATGACGCCACTGTAGTGGCAAGTTCTATCTCATGTTGAGGCAAAATGTGGCTCTTTCACTATTCACCAGGCGCGCAACGCTCTCTTTTTAGATACCATGGCTCTTGTAAGTTCCCTAAGTCTTCATTGCTTAGTGAAGGTGTTGATGAAGATGCTATTTCTCCTTCTTTGGCATCCAATCTCTCTTACCATCGTAATCCTTCGAGGGTGGAACACCATATGGGCATAAGTATGCTAAGGGGGGTACAAAATGGGCAAAAATAATATACTCCATAGTATGTTAGTTTTGAAGCCCTTTGTTAAATTGTTGTTGAATGCCAACCGTCCATTTTTTAGGTGGGGAGAAATCATGGCCAACAAAATGTTACGTGAGCTGAAAATCTCTTGAACAAGGTGCTGATTTTTGGGACTTTGTGTTGTCATAACACATGTTGCTCAATAAGTGGCCGAACCCTTTCCCGAGATGAAAATATTGCATACTACAGAGTCTGAAAATATACTAGAAATACTACGCAGTATATCAATTTTTTCAAGGCTAGGTTTTCAACCGAAAACTAGATTTTGAAGAAAATGATGGAAAATAAAAATATTTTTGAAAACACTTTATGTTTTAAGATAGATTTTTGTATGCTAAAGAAGGTTCGATAATAATTTGGAGAAAAAATCAACATTTAACCCCCATTTTAAGTATTTTTGACAATAAATCCATTTTTTGCTATTACAAGTAAATTTAAGTCTTTGATCATAATTTTTCATTTGGAATGACTAAAAAGAACATATTGTGCATGTAATCTAAAAGTTTTGTAGTATTGTGAACTTCTAATCTCCCACAAGAAGTATATTTGTATACTTCTTAAAACTGTGACAAATATATAGTAATTACAAATATACTTCTTCTCATTGAATCGTAGAGGGTTTTGGTGAAAATTTATGATATGTGTGATGGCATGGAAGTGAGGACTCACATTTTGGAGACCAACATCTGAAATCAAAAGCAAATTGGGCATGTGACGCGAAAGAGCACTTGTGACATGGCAAAAAACGGTTTGTGACACTATTCGTGCCACCTTAGTCGACTATCACCCATATTCATTATATTGGGAGATTAGGAGCCTCCCAAAATAATACGAAAAACTTGAGCTAACCTAAATATGCAAATGTTTAGTGATTTGCATAGTAACCTTTGAATACTATCTTTGAGTTTGGTGTCCATTAAAATGGGAGGTGCGGAATTATTTTCAATTTAAAATAAGGCTAGAAAGAAATTGAAGTACATTTTTAGCTTCAGTCAAGCTAAAAGCAAGCAATACTTACAACTCCAAATATCATTCAAAAACGAAAGATCAAATGTCAAGGCACAAAAATGCATTTCTCGAATTGAAACACACTATCAACTCGATTCGAGCTGAATGTGCCCCAACAATTCCTATGCGATAAAACATTCAGAATAGCAAATATCAAAGGGCAAATCATCAAGCCCAAAATTCACTTCTCTCCAAGAAAAAAGCCATATACATTTAGCTCGAGTCGAGCTGAATGTGCCCAAGCAATTCCTATGCGATAAATCATTTAGCATAGCAAATAACAAAATATCAAAACTCTGAAATGTATTAATCTCTACAAGAAATGGGTGTACAATTTCAGCTCGATTTGAGCTTAAATCATGCCAACATATTTCAATCTTATGCACACATTCTTGGATACAAGTATAAGAGCAACATCTTTGTACTAAAAAATCATTGCGAAGAAGATGGCTCGGTATCCCTGATCAAACTATCTTGAATGATTTGAACTTGATTTCTAGGTATCTTCACAACAGGAAATTCACTCCTACTTCTAGACTTCCATGCAGTCAACAAAGATCCGGTGTCCTCCCATTGCGGAAGTTGCTCGTCATCAATTGTCCATTGTAGACCGTTGGAAGAGGCCCATCCATCATAGCATCTTTCGACATTTGCATCGCACGAAGTTGGGCGAAAGTACTGTATTTTGATAGAATTAGGCCTTTCTAGATCCGAATTAGGGTCCGAGAGCGCTTGTGCAATCCAAATAGGGCGTTCATCTCCATCACATGCTCTTAATGCAACAAAATAGCTTGAGTAAACGTCTCGATTAATCCGAAAAGAAGGGATTGGCCTATCTCGACTCTGCCCAACAAAGTGGTCATCTCATCATGATCCTTACGAACAGCGCCCACACTGGTAAATTGGTCCTCGATTGTTTGACCAATACGACTAGAAGGCCAAAAACCAACCTGTAGAGAGGTGGGCAAGTCCATTAGTTGACTAAGTGACTCTCTAACTTCCCACCAATAATAGCTCAAATCGCCTTCAATATTCACATGCATGATCCTCACGTGCTTGACGCTCCCAATATGAAATGAATCCAGAAAGACCTTTAAACACTTCAGGAAGATTACGCATTGCATGAGGCTGCAATGAAGGTGGTTCTCCACGTGGCCACAAAGACCTCCCATTTGAATCATCTTTCCACAATTTGATGCCACCCCCTTCTTTTGGAAGCCAATCATCTTGATGACAAAGAATCTTGTATTTCATCATGGGACATCCATTGGAGTCAATAAAGAATTTGAATTGGTAAGCCTTTGTGTGGCCCTGCAATGCTTTGTCTCCACCTACAATACTTTTACTAATAAAGGACTTGAAGTCCGGGACTTCTTCAATCAAGTGGGGGACTGATGGCATACGTCCGTTCTCCTTAAATGATCTCATAAGCAAAGGGATTGTGGGGAAACTCTCCTTCTTCAAAGCCATACTCCATGGACCGAATAATGCATCAATGTCATCATATGTGTGGCCAACAAGCATGAAATTAACATAAACCTCTCGGAAGATACCCTTTGCAACAAGAAGAGACCGAAAGCAAAACACATATCTATTTTTGTTGTCACTCACCGCATTGTCCATTTGCACATACAAAATAGGCGGCAAAGGTTTTGCTGTAGCTAGAGACTCAGGTGCGGCGCGGAGGAATGGGACACAAGTATCTGAAGCTCCTTGCAAAACAGCTCGAAGCAATGCAATTCTTCCCGAATCCTGAAATAATTGTCGGGACAATGTCTTCGGAGGTTGTTCTAAATCTCGCAACAATCTAGCAAAAAATCCCACTGTATAGTTGACATCATGTGGGTAAATGTCCAAGCCATAATGAGCATAACAAACATTGCCATGACCATGTGCAAGCATTCCAGTTACAGAGATGGGCAACTTCATCAGACCATCCAAATGTTTCGTCTTGTGAGAGAGGACAGGAGATGCAGTCTTCGAGTGATCCATCTTGTCGTGCATAATCGTAACACATTCATACGGCAACTCTTGAGCGCGGTAATGGTTGGAATAATACAACTTTCGATGAGCCCATGCCTTGGAAGAACTTGGAATTCCATCAACTCAGCATCTACTGGATCGTGGAAAGACGAGTTGTCACCTGACAAATCAAAATCATCGTCGATTCAGGCACCGGTTGAAGTCTCCATCTCGGCACTGCAAAGTTAAGGCGAAAGTGTAATAAGTTGATGTAGTACAATAGTACTCCAAGGTTCATCCCACATCAATCAAAGTGAACAAAAAAATAGCATCATTGTTCATCTCCACGATTAGGTGAAAACAAAGCACATTCAGCTCGACTCAAGCTGAATGTGCACATCACATACTGTACTCATTCAGCTCGAGTCGAGCTGAATGTGCACAACATATTTTATGTCCGGAGTTAGCGGCAATAATATCGGGCACAATTGATGATTGCTTAAACGAAGAGTACTAAATCAAAACTTGAAGCACTCATACCAACAAAAACTACGCATTTTCACAATTGCAAGAACATATATGTCATACTGACGTACAAATAAAAAAACGAATCTCTAAACCTGTACTAAGGAGGCCATTGTGTCAACGCCGAAGTATCACCTCCTTCCTACAACTTTTTCATTACATTGAAAATGATAGTATCAAATGTGCGAACCAAATGCCAAGTAAATCACCATAAAGTTTAGACATAAGTCACTTATAAATGGTCCAATTGCGTGCACCAAAACGTCTTGAATGAAGAAGGAAGAGAAAACCCTACTCTTTGTCACGGCCGCAGCGACCATTCACGACCACACACCTCCGCATCTCTAGAAATTCCAAACACAACTAAGTTGACCTAGAATAATGTATCTACTTTTTGCACATAAATTTGACTTCAAATGCAATAGGGTTTTCAAATGTCAAGGCGTACTTCGAGACAATATAGATTCACGAAGGCTTGCCGAGTATTAGAAAGGTGCAAAAAGAGAGAGAGAGAGAGAGAGAGAGAGAGAGAGAGAGAGAGAGAGAGAGAGAGAGAGAGAGAGAGAGAGAGAGAGAGAGAAGAAGTTGGGGTGTATTGACCACGTCGAACAAGTTGCCGTTAAGAAAAGAGTGGGAATGACATCATGTTTGGCGGAGAGGAGCTATTCCAAATAAAACATCTCCCAAATTTGACCAAAAAATTAACAACCACATAAGTTTCTCCTCATATCTCGATGTAATGGAAGTTTCTGTTTACATGATCAATTGAGGTTATGGATTGGGGTTATGGGTATCAATTTAAATTTGCAAGAATCAATAATTTTAAATTTAAGGTATAGAATTATGTATCAATTTAAGGTTATCAATTGGGGTTATGGGTATTTGATTACGGTCATTTATTTCCATATTAAGGATATTGATTATGACTAGATTATAAAAGTAAAGATTTAGGTTTAGGGTTCAAATTACATTTTGACACTGAGGGTTTAGGATTTAAGGTTTAGGATTGCAAGTCCATGGTATGAAGTGTAAATTATAGGGTTTAGGGTTTCGGACTAAACAATTCTAGAATTAGATTTATGGATTAGAGTATAGGGTTTAGATTTAAGGGTTTAGTTTTTAGGATTTAGGATTTATAGTTTATTGTTTAGGTTTAATGATTTAAAGATTAGGGTTTAGGATTTTAGAGTTTAGTGTTTGGGGTTTAGATGTAGGGTTTAGATTAGCATTGAGATTACCACTCAATCAAAATGTCCTTTCTAAAAGATTGTTTATCGTATCAAAATTGAATTGCACCTTTGTATTTATAAAGCCTAAATCCTAAAAATGGTTTTTTTAAGAAAATTAAGTGTAAAAAGGATTGTAGATATATGGAAAATTAAATAATCAATGATTAAGTTTACATTAAATAGTTAATTAACCAAAAAGTGTCTCTTCATATCTAAGAAATAAGAGATAATGGGAAAAGGGTTGAACTTGCACCCTTTGGAAAGGGTGTGCCTTTTCATAAGTAGATATGAATGGATGCGAGGATCAAGTGAAGTTAGTTTTAACGGTTAGTTGTTGAAAAAACCGTTTTTCCAAGAGGTGTGCCTCTTGGATTTGAGTAGAATGAGCTTGAATTTTTAGCATTCTTGGCCATTTCCATAGACATTCCTTGGAGGAAGATTGGAGTGAGCCCTAGCTTAGGTGAAAAAGCTAGCAATTGAAGAAATCTCTTATGTTGTAAAAGTATTATGTTATGTGTGAAATTATTAATATATAATTATTATTGAATTTGCATATGTAAAGTCTTGTGTGTGACTTAATTAATATGTATAATTGCAATAATATTAGTGCTTCATAGAATAAATTTGACATTGTGTTTGTAAATGCAATTATATGCAAGAGGTATTAATTGTGAATAAATTCCTATGCATAAATGCATTATTTATTTATTTAGATCTCCATTGTAGAAATTAGGATACTATCCTAATTAATTATGTGACATGAAATTGTGTGTATTAATGAATTAAATTTAATGTATTGCATATGAGTGAAATATGAATATTTAATATTAAAACTTCAAGAGATAAAGTTAGGGAAGATCCTAACTATGTCAAAGTGACATTGTGAATATTAATGTAATAATTCTAAGTGTATGTAAGGCATTTAGAAATTAATTTGAAGTAAGAAACTAATGCATTAATGTGAGAAATGCATAAGTAATTAATGTTAGATTTAAGTTTGAGTGTGGAAACTTAAGTATTAAGTCATAAGACGGGAGTCTTGTGCATGTGTAAATAAGTAAACTTAAGTCTAAAGTGGAATAGAACTTAAGTTTAAGTTAGAAAACTTAAGTCTAGAAGAATAGGACTTAAGTCTAAATGTGAAAGAACTTAAGTATAAACGATAGGACTTAAGTCTAAGTGTTAGGACTTAAGTCTACAGTGAGGGAAAACTTAAGTTTGGATGATAGAACTTAAGTTTGAGTTAGAAAACTTAAGTCAGACAAGTATAAGAGTGAAGATACTCTTTTGGCATTCAAGTCTTGAGGACTAATAGATAGTTAGACTTAAGTCGGGACTTAGAATATGATTAATTAGGAACTTAATCTAACTTGTATGTTGTTTGAACTTAATACTTGTAATGAATGCGTGAGCGGATTGGACGCACGTGAAAAGTGAAGCAAATTATATGAGGTAAATTTGTAAATTTAAATGAAATTAATTAAGGAGCAAACAATGAGTGCAATGGATAGTATCCATGAGCCGAAGATGGCAAAAATTAAGAAACTAACCAACATGTACATTCATAGTTAATTCAAGAGCAAGGCTCTTTAGAGGAGCAAGGCTCTACTTAAGCATATAAATCCTTGGGATTAATACCTTGAGAATGGAATGCCAAGTGTGAGGCATTTTAAGGCATAACTTCATAAAAACAAGTGCATAAACTTAAGTGATTCAATAAAAGATAACTTTTGACCTACAATTAAAGACAAACTACTTAACATTTGATGCTAGACCATCCCGGGACGAGGGACTTGGATCAAGAGTGATTCTTGGATTTTTTGGAGAGTGGAATTTTTGTGCTACATTTTTTTGGCGACCATACTGGGGATGGTACCGCCAAGTGTCAAGTAATTTTTATTAAAGAAAGTTGTCATTATTTGAGTTGAGTACTTAAGTATTACTGTGAATTAAAGTGTAGAAATGAACGAGAAGGTTCATCATAAAAAATACAAAAATTAAAGGTTCGATCCAAAAGTGAATTGGACATTCCTAGTGTGAGATTCCATGGGAGACAAGGTTAACAGAACATGTCTTTTCCATGGGAAATTAATGTAGAAAGTCTAAGTGATTTCTTCAAAGGACCATATTTATTTAGGGCTCTATATCATGTTTATAGAGGTTCGTATTATGGTCAAGGTTTTCGATTTTATGGAGCGCACCCAAAAGTTGATAAAAACTTTAAGGAAAAGTTTGAACAACTATCGATGGAAATTAAACAAATAATTCTAAATAAAGTGTGGAATAAAAGCAAAGGATTTAATGAAGTAATTGTCAAGAAAAAGACATTATGTTTTAAATACCAACTACAATTTCTTTTTGTTCAATAGGGTAGATTAAAACTTCAATCCCAACCCTTAATTTCTAAAGGTATTGGAGCTTGGAACGGATATAAGTTTGATAACGAAACTTATATTTTTATTTATAGTAAACTTAATTTCCAGACTAAGGTGTTTTTTCCAGATTTCTTGTCTAAAGATCCAAAACTTCCCGTGATTATAGCTTTTGATTTATTATGTCTTTAATCAATGAGTCTTGAAAACAAGACACCTAAGGACTTAAGAACTAGGTTGAAAAGATTGTTGATCCAAGTTCTTTTGCCCAAAGATTTGAGTCAAAATTAGAAACACCAATATTTACTCACAGTGAAGCAAAAGAATCTATTGACCATTTTCTTAATGACAGACCCTCGGAAAATGAGTTTGAAAAACATAAGTTTTGTAAGGAAATATTAGAAGCATTTAGCTAAATTCTTAGACCTACTACGTTAAATTTTGACATACAAGAAGAGATTGACCAATCTGGTGTGGAGGAAGAGGAAGTTAAGTATAATCCTATTAAAGAGGAAGAATTCGACGTGAGTGGGCAAAGTGAGCCTAAAGGAGGTGAAAGTAAACTTAACAGTGTTAGTAAAGAAGAAGAACACTGAGAACCACCATCACGAGTAGAGAGTCCCGTTGGATATTCCTCAGGTACTTCTGGGAGGACTTCTCCTTCTGACACTTCTTCTGTTAATTCTACCTCTAGCAGGTCCTCATTATCTTCACCACCTTCAACCCCTCCTACTCCTCACGACCTTTTGGTTGATCCCGTTGCTATGGCGCATCCTAGGATGCTTAATATAGCTCCATTTTCCATATTCTGTGGAGATTTAGGAGAGGATCCAGATTCCTACTTTGAAAGATTCCAAGTAGTAGCAATAGCTAACAATCTAGCAGTTGATAAGTATATCACTAGTTTTCCTGGTAATCTACTATGGGAAGCTCAGAGGTAGTATGCAACATTAAATCCTCGACGAGCAGAGTGGGATATTTTGAAAGATGCATTTTTGGCCAGGTTTAGACCTCAGTCTTATCATAACACCTTGCAAGATCAATTACAAAGTTTTCAGATGTATTCTACTGAATCTATAGCGGGTTACTATACTCGACTTAAGAATTTGTTACATAGACGGAGGGATAATGAGATGTCCGAGTCATGGATTGCAAATATATTCACCAGAGGATTATTAGATCCTTTGTGTATCTATCAAATCAAACTTTCTAATCATGCAAACTTAACTGCAGCATATGAGGCTGCCAGAAATTGGGAAGCTGCTATGAAGAGATCTAATATGTTGTATCAAAATAGAAGAGTTACACAACCAGATATTCAATATATGCCTATACCTTACTCAATAGAAATGGATAGAAGTGGAAGAGACTACTATCCTAAAACAATAACCCAACAACCTCAATTAATGTTACCAGGACTAATCTCATATAGAGAGAAGCAGTTAGCTTTAATGCCTGTTAGCAATGAAAAAACTGAAATCCAAGCTTTACAAAATCAATTCAGGGAATTGTCAGTTCAAATTAATGATGGAAAGAATAAGAGACCTAAGGCTACAAACCAAAGAACTAATATTTGGTGTAGTAACTGTAAAGGGCATGGACACTTAAGTACAGAGTGTCGATATCCTATTGGGGGAATCCCTAAACTTAAGTGTGCTTATTGTGGTGCAAAGGGCCATGATATAACTACTTGTAGAAATATCAAAGAAGTTAAGGCCTTGGTGCAAGAGCAACCTGTACAAAGTAATAATAATAAAAAAGTCCCTTATAGGATTACTTCTAAACAACCCTTTACCAAACTCGGTGACAATAGATGTCCCAGTGGGACCAATGGATATAGTCAACATACGGTTTGGAAAGGACCATCTAATCAAGATAAGAATAAGGGAGTTGTATGTTTTAGGTGTGGAGAGTCGGGTCATTACTCAAGGGAATGTCCAAATCCACGACAATAAGTGGGATATAATCCAGTTTGTGGAAGATGTGGACAACTTGGTCATGTTTCTACTTATTACACTGTTGTTATCACATAATTTCCTAATGTAAGAAAACAAGTTCACATTCAAGAGGTAGAATCCTCTAATGCTAGAGATGTGAATTATCTGGCTGTTGATACACCCCAAGATGTTTTTATTACTAGATCACAAGCTAGAAAAGCTAAGGAACAAGAGCCAATTAGTAGTTCAGAGAGTGATTACAGTAAAGTTAAACTTAATCCTGTGCTTAGTAGACAAATGCCCACTATACTTAAGAAACCTGAACCACCTAAACCCAATCCAGAAACAATAGATATAACAAATAGTGATTCCCATACCAACATTAGGCGAGAGCCTATACAACCAAAAGATGTATCTCCACCTAAGGATAAGCCAAATATTCCAACAAAGTTGTTGGAACAACCTACTTTTTATAGACCTTCAAAGTCTATTGTTAAAGAACCATCATTGACATTGAAAAAAGAAAACATCATAGAATGATGGAATTAGCTGTTGGGATGAATCCTTATGATATCCTTATAGATTTGGATAGACTACAACCTCAGATTTCCTTAAGATAGTTACTTGCTTTGTCACCATCTTGTAAGAATGAATTAACATCCTCTTTAATAAGGAAAAGAGCCAAAATAATTGAGGATACCAATGTTAAGAACGCTAAACCAAAAATAAACAAAGAGACAAGCAAACTTCAGCCTGAGATTGTAAGTGTCCATGATATCTCTTTTGATCCAGGAGCACCTACAGTTGATGTCATTATAGATAGAACTTTAGTTGATGGAGTCCAAATTGATAGTGGGAGTAGTGTTAATCTTATGAATGTTAACACTATGGAAGAGTTAGGTATAACTAACATAGTACCTACTCCTATTATCTTAAGAATGGGAGACCAAAGCCGAGTGAAACCATTAGGTAAATTATTGCAATTAAATACCATAATTGGTGAGATTGACTATAAAGTTGATTATATTATTTTTAAAGTAACTGAGTCTATATCCACTTACCCTATTCTCCTTGGCAGACCTTGGTTATCCTTAGCCAAAGCTAAAGATGACTGGGATAAAGGGAGGTTAACAATAGGGGAGGGTAAAAGTAAAATAGTGCTACCTATCTTTCCAGTGGAGTACCACGGAGAAACTTAGAATGAGGATTCAGATTGGACCACTGAGGTAGACTCTGAATCTGAACCTGGTGACACTAATAAAATCCAAGATATGCCTACTATTAAAAGTTTAGGTCCTGGAGAATACTTTATTCCTCCTAGTCAGATGGATGACTCAGATGCAGCCATAGAAGCATGGCCAAATGCCCCAATATATAATGTGACAATTGAAAAAGAGTCAGATAAGGAACTTCCTTACGTAAGTGATTTAGAGGAATTACTGGGTGAATAGAAGACACCTATTGTCAGACCTTTAATAAAAAATACTGTAGAAATAAACTTAGGAACTAAAAAAGATCCTAAGCCAATAAAAATATATGATGGATTACAACCTCAAGAATATGATGAGTGGTTGGAGTTTTTTAAGAAGGAGAAAGATGCCTTTGCTTGGACATATAAAGACTTAAAAGGCATACCTCCAAATGTTTGTCAACATCGTATTATCCTAGAAGCAGATGCTAAATCTGTTAGGCAAAGACAATACATGATGAACCCAAAGTATTCCTTAATGGTCAAAGAGGAAATTGATAAATTATTGGAGTGTAATTTCATTTATCCCGTACCATTTAGCGAGTGGATATCACCTATTGCCATAGTACCTAAGAAAAATGGTAAGATTCGCATTTGTCAAGATTTTAGGCAGTTGAACAAATCCACTAAGAAAGATTTCTTTCCCTTACCATTTTCTGATGCAGTTCTAGATGGTGTAGCTGGGCATGAGTGCTACTCTTTCCTAGATGGATTTTCGGGCTATAACCAAGTTCAAATAGCTCTGGAGGATAGACCATTAACCACCTTCACCACAGATTGGAGAACCTTTGCATATAATGTTATGCCCTTTGGACTGTGCAACGCACCTGCAACTTTCCAAAGAGTTATGACACAAGTCTTTACAAAATACCTAAGAAAATTTATGGAGATATTTTTAGATGACTTCTGTGTATTTGGATCTAAGGAAGATCATCCAAAGGCATTAAAGCAATGTTTCGACAATTGTCGAGAGTATGGAATATCCCTAAATGTTGCTAAGTCTGAGTTTGCCACTGTATGTGGTAAATTATTAGGTCATGTTGTCTCAAAAGAAGGGATCGTAGTTGATCCTGACAAAGTAGCAGTTATAATCACAATGGAAATCCTTGAGCACTTAACTGCACTTAAAGGATTTCTTGGTGCCACTGGGTATTATAGGAGATTTATATATAGATTTGCATTTATAGCTGCACCTTTGAATGCTTTAACTAAACAAATCCTTATACCTAGAGTTTGGTCAGATGACTGTACTAAGGCTTTTAATAAGTTAAAACGCCGGCTTAGCAAAGCACCAATCTTAATTCCTCCAGATTGGGACAAATCTTTTGAAGTTTATGTTGATGCTTCCAATGTGGCAATTGGAAGTGTCTTGAGTCAGAAAAATAGTAAAGGTCATGATAGACCTATATATTTTGCCAGTCGCCAATTAAGTGCTGTTGAGAGAAATTACTCTGTCACTGAACGTGAAGGTTTGGGAATGATCTTTTCTATTCAAAAATTTAGACATTACTTATTGGGATATAAGTTCACTTTCCACATTGATTATGATGCTTTAAAGTACATGATCAATAAACCTCAATTGAGTGGACGGATTGCAAGATGGGTTCTACATTTACAAGAGTTTGACTTTACCATTAATGTGAGACCTGGGAAGATCCATCAAAATGCAGATTTCTTATCTAGACTTAGTGAGACAATCAATCCAGAATCTATTGATGATAGCTTTCCAGATGCACATATCTTTGAAGTTAAAGATGGTATAGAAATACTTGACATAATCCCTCAAGAATATGCAGATATTATCTATTATTTAACTAAAGGGATTTTCCCCATTGACTACACTACTAAAGATAAAGCAAGGTTAGTACACCAATCCTTACCTTACACTATGATTAGTGGAGTTCTTTATAAAAAAGGAAAAGATGATATACTTAGAAGATGTGGAAATCCTAATGAAGTGCCTATGGTTTTACAAGGATATCACACCGATGTATGTGGTGGCCATTTTGCGGGGTGGGCTACGGCTCAAAAAGCGTTAAGGACAAGCTATTGGTGGCCTATGCTTTTTTTCGATGCTACTACCTACGTTAAGAAATGTGACCCTTGCCAAAGAGTTGGTAAACCTACAGCTACTAAGGCTTTGCCTTTGACACCAATTTTAGCCCAAATCCCTTTTGAGAAATGGGAATAGACTTTGTAGGCCCCATTAATCCACCTAGTCGGGTAGGACAAAAATATTACATCCTAGTTGCCACAGAGTATGTAACTAAGTGGGTTGAAGCCGTAGCAACTAAGACAAATGATGCAGATACTGTAGCAAAGTTTATTTATGAAAATATTATTGCTATATTTGGTTGCCCCAAGGAGATTGTAAGTGATAGAAGGACTCACTTTATTAATGATACTATTGCAAAAATGTTACAACGATATTTTATTAAGCATCGTAAGTCATCTCCCTATTATCTCAGAGCTAATGGGCAAACCGAGAAGTCTAATGGTATTCTTTGTAAAATAATAACAAAAACATTAGAAAGAAATGCATCAAATTGGGATTATGAGTTAACTAATGCTTTGTGGGCCTACCGTTGTACCATTAAAACTACAACTAAGGCTACTCCATTTTCATTGGTCTATGGCTTGGAGGCCATGCTACCAATTGAAGTGGAACTATCATCATTAAGGGTTGCTATTTCTCAAAGATTGGGAGATTTGGCTTCCTTAAGGGAACGTCTAGATAATTTAGAGCGACTCGATGAGATTCAAGCACAAGCTTACATGAATATGGAAGCAATTCAAAAGCAACGGAAAACTTACTATGATAGTAAGCTACAACCAAAAATATTAAAAGATAATGATCTAGTCTTACTCTATGATAGTAGATTCTAGAAATTTCCAGGAAAATTAAAATGAGGTGGTTTGGTCCATATCGGATACTTAAGTCTTATCCTAATGGATCTGTTGAGTTACAAGATTTTGCAGGGAATATCCGTGCAATAAGATACAACGGTTACAGATTGAAAAAATATGTAACTTGAGGGCAAGTTAAGCATTAAGAAGGGGGTAGGACCTCCAAGATGTGACCTTTTATGCGGTCCGGAATGACCCTAAACTACCTAGGTGAAAGTAAGAAATAATGGCAAAGTTTTGAAGTCTAAGTGAAGGTGATTTTTAACTTTGCATTAAAAAATTTCTTACTTGATGGGATAGGTCACAAGTTGCTAATAAAGTTACTTGTGTGGTAAATAAAAAATAAAAAATAAATAATAAATAAAAATAAAATTACATAATAGTGCCTCATGAAGAAAGTGAAAAATAAAGCAACAAGTTGGGAAAGTACCCTCAACAAGTTAATTTTTAAAGTGATTAAATGACTCTACATTTCTTGAACGAAAGTGGAAAAATATCTAAAAGATTTAGAAGCAATATGAGTTTGAATAAGTTAAACACTTAAGACTTCATAATAAAAACTTTTTTTGGATTTTAGAAGATTTTTGAGAGATCACTAAAATAACCATTTGTTTATGTTAAAAAATAAAAACGAAAATAAAAAGAAATTTTTGAGTAGAATTCTCAAATTTACAAGTGGTAAAACTTTTTAGACATGATGGCATGAGTATGTACTTAAGAAAAAAGTTAATGAGTAAGATTGACAAAATAAATGCAAGATAAAAAAGAGTTAAGTCTCGACCCACTTTAATTTTAACTAGAAACCGTGAGTGTAAGCTCATTGAAGCTGAGATTATGCACTTAAGGGAAATCAGAAAAGCGTGAAAACAAATTAATGGTTGAAAGGAGACAAACTCTGTTGGAGCTACTTTCCACATGGATGCCAGACAAGGAGCCGAACGCATGATCATGGAAAAATTACAAGAAAACGAAGATTTGATCTTGACAATGATGAATGGTGTCAAAATCAGAGATATTGACACGTTCCGTTGATCTGGTAAGTTACACTCGTTGAATTAATCATCATGCAGACTCGTCAAGAACGAGTAAAAGGAGTTATTTTTCTGCCTGTTGATGTCCGCCATAGCTGCGAAGTTGAGAGAGCATGGGGGAAACTGAGAGTGTAGAAAACCATGTGTTGTGAGAGAGTAGGGAAACTTGACTTTGTAATTCATAACAAAACTCGCGAGATAGTGCGTGAACATCTTGCGCCGAGACAAGCAACTGAGGTATGTGCTTCAAACATTTTGTGATGGCTGGAAGTTGATTTTCACACCAACCTTGTAAGTTGATTTCTGCACAGACTAACGGAAAGGTGTGTAACAGACGAGAAAAAACTGCGGTTGGGAGCCAAGACCAAACCCTGTTGAGGTAAACAATGCTGACTCACTCATAGGAAGTAATATAATGACTGACTCACTCATAGGAAGTAATATAATGACTGACTCACTCATAGGAAGTAATATAATGACTGCCAAAATTGAAGAACAAAGTTAGTAAGTTCATCTTGTGTATAACCGTCAAGAAGTTTAAACTGAAAAGTTCAGTCGAACTAAGAAATGTTATGACAGTTAAGAAAAATAAATCTTTGGAATTATAAAGTAGTTATGAATCAGAGAAGCATCAAATGAAATTATCATGAATGAACACAGTTGTGAGAAGGTGAAGTCTCTGAGTTGAGTAAACAAACGTATACTCCAACACAATGGGGAGTATTCGTTGTAATCTCTCTGTCGTATATGAGTTAACAGGAACCCTAACAATTTTTCCAAGAAAACAAAAAAATCAGACTTAAACCTAAAGACATTTAAGTTGTTGTGTGTGTGGGAATGGTGTTAAGCAGACTGAATTGTCAGAAGGGAGTGTAATCAGGAAAGAAAAAAGAGTATGTAAAAGTCTCAGTCTTTTTAGTAAGATTAGCGCTTAAGTGAACTTAATGTGTTTCAGTCTGCATGTGAAAAAATAAAAAGTGCGGAAGTCGAAACTACATTTTTATGATTAAGTTGATAGAATACAGTCGTCAATAAGTTATGCCGAGTGAACAGCGAGGAAATAAAGAAAAATAGAAGAAGAGTGACGAAGAAGACGAATATCGAAGGAATCCTCTTACCATGGTGATGCCAAGTTGGAGTATTGATGAGGCTTGCACCAGAGCAGACACACAAGACAAGATGACGGCAGCCAAGAGCAGGAAAACCGACTTTCTGTTGGTCTCATCAGAAATGCACTACTTGACGGAAAAGGCAATGACAGCCAATCGCCAGAAATTTGGAGAGCACATGATTGTGGCCGTTTATCATACAGAGATGGCCTGAACCGAATCTTCAACGAGCACGAGCGTTCATCATCACCAGTGACAGAGGGACCCTTGATGAATTTGTCATTGAAGACCAGGTGGTGGCGTTCGACCTCGCGACCATCAAGAGCCACTTTCCTGGATTGAGTGACAACGGGCCGACACTTGTGAATATTCCCCTCCTGGACCGTAAGACCCTGCGGAAGATCTTTGATGCGCTAAAGAGCGCGAAGGTTGACAAGAAAGATACGAAGAAAGGATACACAGTGACTAAGGCCAAGTCACGGTGGAAGGACTGGCTTCAATTCGTGAATCGACGATTGTTGATGTCACTACCAGGTCCAAACGTGATCTCATTCGAAGGGCTTGCAGTAGCTTACAGGGCTTGGCATGGTGATAGATTCAACTGGAGCAAGATCCTGTATGTGCACATCAAGTTGGAGATGGCGAGCAAGACCACCTGCCACACGAAGTCCTACTTCTGCACCACCTACCTATCTGAGTTTTGTCCTGAATTACGGAAGCAAGGTTCATCTAAGCAGATGGAGGAGAAGAAGAAGACAACACCAACTATCAAGAAGCGACCGAAGCGAGGTGAGAAAAGACAAGAGGAATCAGAGGATGAAGGAGAGACAGGGGCGCTGGATGTGCATAACATGCTTACCCCGGAGGCTCCAACTATCCAAATGAGAGAGATGCCCGAACCTCAGCCAGAGAGCGAAGAGCAGCGGACTCCCACCTCGGGCGCACAAAAGACCACCAAGAAGAAGGCGCGACGGGAGGCACCTACCGAGACTAGACCTGCACCTCAAAATCTGGCTGCTGCCTTGGAAGAGATAGAAGGAACCAAGAGCAGAGAGGCCGATAAGGAGAAAGTGGAGGTCGTCATCGACTTGGAAGATGGAGAGAATACGACTTCTAAGGCGGAAGAAGTGGTTTCTACAAAAACCGCAGACCCAACCACCAGTTCGAAGGCAGCTGAGGAAGTGACGACTTCAAAAGCCTCGAAGGGTAAGGCCAAAGTGGACGAGAGAGTCGTTAACTTATCCAGAGGAAAGTCGACCAAGGATGATGTTATCTTGCCAGTGGGCAAGAAACAATTAGAGTTGTTGGTCGTGGAAAAGGATGATTTGATAAAGGAGTATCAAAGGACTAACGAGTCTATCTTCCTTGCCACTGAAGAATTGGAGTTTGCGCTTCAGAAGGAGAAGGTACGGGCTACAGCAGATGTGCGGAAGGTACAACAAGAAGCCGATGACTGGAAACGCAAGCATGCTGAAGAACAGGTGCTGAGGAAAGCTAAGGAGCAGCTAAATGAGCAGTTAACGAACGAGAGGGATGAATTGAAGAAAGAAGTGGAACAGCAAGTCACTCACGTGACACACTAGAGGAAGAAATGTGTCGACCTGCAGGAACAAGCGAGACAAGCCCAAGGACGTGAGAAGGAGGTCCAAGAC
Organism: Bryoerythrophyllum caledonicum; assembly: GCA_963971425.1. Classification (NCBI taxonomy): domain Eukaryota; kingdom Viridiplantae; phylum Streptophyta; class Bryopsida; order Pottiales; family Pottiaceae; genus Bryoerythrophyllum; species Bryoerythrophyllum caledonicum. The sequence goes on from OZ020517.1 coordinate 17,669,495, forward strand.
CTCATGACCGAACGTGATCCAGCAGTTGCAGGAATGCGTAGAACGAAAGAATTGTACGAGAGTGAGCGAAGCCGTGGGGAGCAGTTTGCTAAAGAACTGGTGGAGCTCAAGCAACGGCATGCGAAAGAAGTCACGGATTTGCAAAAACAACATACCAAGGATGTTGGTGATTTGAAGGGGCAACATGCGCGAACGGTAGGAGACTTGAAGAAGCAAAGGAGTGAATAGTCCTCCTCGAGAGTGGAGTGTCCTCTCCAAGTTACAGAAGGAGGTGGAGACTTTGACTAAGGAGCGAGATCAACTTTGGTCGAGAGTCGTGACTGAGTGTGGGGCGAAGAAGCGAATGCAGGAGTGTTTGTGGGAGCATGAGTTGCAATCCCCTCCTCCTTTCTCCCTTTTTCGTAATTACGAGTTACAACGGGAGACCTTCCTTCGCATGACCTAGATAGCTCCAGGAGCAACACTCCAAGAGCAACACTCCAAGATGCGGAGTTTGATGTCATATGGGATAGTGCAGAGCATTATCCCAATATGAGAAACTTGATCTGTGAAATGCTAGCACGAGGTGCTTTGCAACTTACAAGTGTAAGTAAGTTCACACACCCGATAGGAGATCTGGGTGCCAGAGTTTTGCTTTATTACATGACACTAGAGCATCAGCTTGCCTTCAAGAGGGCGCGGGATAAGCCCAATGAAGTTTTTAGAATGGTGAAGATCCCTGAGAACAGGGTGGCTCTAGCGAATTCTCCAGAGTGGAGACAACTGATAGAAATTCTCTATCACGAGATACGTGATGAGAATGCGCTCATAAGTATCTTGACTCATGCACAAGCTCGAGAGGCACTTGCTCAGAGAGTAGAACTCTCTACGGGACAATACGTCCATGAATACACCAGAGTGTGTCAACGTCTCCAGAAGATAGTGGAAGGGCAACAAGTGGCTGTCCATAGTATAGAAAATACTTATCAGCAGGTTCTTTTTGCTCCACCTCCATTCGACTTCAAGGTGCCACTAGGTGTGAAGATATCCCTACTAGTGATGGGATCCCTCTTCAAGCAGTGGTATTTGGGCAATTATGACCTCATGTTTGATGAAGCTTCGGAGAAGCCCTTTGCTACGTGGACTACGATGGAGTGGCTGCTTGAAGACTTTGGTGTGTCGCCCAAGCAATGGCGACCATGGGACGTAGTGTATCCCTTGCTTACTCAAAGTTGGCCGGTGATTGTCTCAGCGGCGGTAGCTCTCGACGCACATTTATGTCCGCTACAGGGGCAACGGCGTTATAAGTGGGCGGTATGGGCGAAGCTGGACACAATGCCATATTATTCCGGTATGGGCGGTATGGCCCATTATTCTGGGAGCATTCGACACACCAGAGGAGTGTGTGAATTCTTACCGAACCTTTTTTGAAGCTCACCGTCACCATACAGATCCAGTTTGTTTTAGAGTTGCAGTGTTCTGCAATATGTTGTCGTATATGTACTCATTCTACAGGATTGTGGTGAATGCTAATCGTTACAACGAGAAGAAGGTGGAGTTTTTGATGTGGATAAAGTTCCAACAACATCCGGCGCGGTGGATTTGGATGTTTGAGTGCATGATCATCACTCAGTTCTTGTCTCCATCCAGTTCGGCGTTTGCATTGGAGTTCGAGCCAAAGAGGTACAAGGATATCTCATTATGGTTGAATTTTCAACGGACTCGTAAGAGTGACTTGTTACGAGATGAAGATGTGTGCCGCAACTTGGAAGAAGCGGACAAATAGAGTCTTCTGAGTGAACTGGAGACTGAAGATGAAGTTAAGCACAAGCGTCTGCGACATGATAAGCGAAGGAACGATGGTTAGACTTGTTTGTAGCGGAGTAAAGAAACTGATTATGCTCATGAACAAGTTTTATTTGTTAGTCAGGATTGGCAAGCTAAGTAGAGCTGCGATTTTGAGACCTAAGATTATCCTGAACTATTGATGAAGACTATGATTTTCGGATGTTGTGACTTTAACTTTCGACATTAAGAATGGTTTATCAAGTCCACATGAGTGTGCATCAAAAATTAACAAAGAAGTATAGACAACTTTGCAAAACACCAGCTAAGACATAGTGACTTAGAATTGTTACACTCTCGCATGCTTCTCATGCACAAACATATGAAGAACTGATACCAAAGAACGAAGATTTTAAGTATGATTAAGGAACCCAAAGTGGACTAAACTTCAAAAATCACCTCAAGATAGAAGAAATCTGGAAGAAGACATCAGGCATAACTTAAATAATTTCAAGACGTTCCACTCATATGTATTACGCTACACACAGGTTGTGAAGAAAGAGTTTAAAGATTAAAGACCGAAACTAGGTCTTCCAACTGTAAGAAATTGTAAAAAGATTGAAGAATGTTATAAGTGCAGCAACTGCAGGAATTTGATTTTTTTTTTTTTTTCTCCAACTGCAAACCTATCTCTACACCTGCACTACACTACGTGGCGTGGTGGGGCGGGTGTCGAGTGGATGAGTAGAGACTCGGCACTAGCACCCGGAGGTTGCCACGGCAGCGTCTACTTGCGTCCAACAATCACCAGGCCACCAAGGCCGAACTGAAGGAGTGTGTGCCAACAAGCCATTATATACTGGCACGTCAAGGACGCACCAAACAATATGGGACAATGCGTTAGCACGCACGGACTCGGCTACCCGTCACCGTGGAGAGAATCTTGCAGCAACTAACTAATAACGAGCTGCTGGAATGCCACGTGCTGTTGTGGTTTTTGATTAAGAAGTTGGGCTGCATATCGAGTAGATAAAGATCGTGGTGGACAGCGATGAGCTGAGCATGGAAGATATTAAACAGTCTATGTGAAGATGGACGGGGATGTACAAAAGACGGACTCATTGACAGAGATGATACGTGCTCGCGAACACACAGTGTTGATTACACATGAAGATATGAACCAGAATATTCACAACATCGATATGCGCAAGTTCCAAGCTCGATTATTTCAGGAGCGGGACACGCCTGATCTATTCGCACGTAGTAACAACGTGCAGCAAATGTCACCAGAGATCAAACATGAACTGCTGATAGAGCCCGAGGACTACATGCATCGTATTGAACACAATAAGCGTTTCGAACAAAAGAGCGTAGCTATCAACTTTGTGACAAATAAGGATTGGTGAGTTCATGAAGCATTGAAAAAAAAATATAAAAAATAAAATGAAATAGGATATGTAAATTGAAAAGTGAACCTTAAGGTAATCCAAGTTAGAATAAAAAGAACAACTAGGATAGCTCTTTAAGATGTCTCAAGAAAAAAGAGAAAATTAGAAAAAAAAGAAGTAAAATACGAAGTTAGTATTTTACGAAAGAACAATTTGAATAGAATTTTGAGTCTAGGTAATGCAGTAAGAGAATCTTATAACAAAAGAACAATTAGAAAAGAATATACCTATAGTATCTCAAGAGAGACTTAATACATAAGAAAAAATTAAGTTCGGTCTAGTAGTGAACGATGAAACAAAATGGATGAGAAACATTCTAGTTTAGAATTTCTTAAATCTAAAAATTATTAAAAAAAATTAAAAAAATTAAAAAAAAGCCTGAGTGGATTTAATCAGGATTTGATAGAGTTCAAAGTAAATCTAAAAAACTTAATGATTTAGCAAGTCTAAGTAAATAGAGTAGTACCTAAACTTCTAAGCCTAAAAATATGTTGAGAAAATAAAAATTGGATGAGATGGGAAAGTAGAAGAAAGGGAAAAATAAGAGAGAATATAATAACATAATGAGAGAATCTTATGTTAAGAGAGAATAGGCTAGAATAGAAAAATATAGTTAGCACAATTAGTAGTGAGGTGATATACACACTATTTAAATTGTATGTAGTATGATACTTCAACTGAAATTGAAGTTACAAGTAGAAGAGAGTAAAGAAAGTAAGGAAATTAGCAATAGAAAATTAGTAATTAGTAGTGAGAACACAATCTACTAACATACTAATTTAGTGATGTGAGTACTAATGAGTGCTAATATTCCAAGGCAAAAAAAAAAACAAAAAAACAAAAAAAATTAAAATGAAATGATGAAGAAGAATAGAAAGTGAAAAAGAAAGAATGAAGTTCAAAAAAAAAAAAAAAAAAAAACAATGATGGCAAGTGAAGCCTAAATAAAGAATTAAAAGAAAAATTAAATTGAAGAAAAATATTTGAAGAACAATAAAAGTACAAAAGATAAGATCTAGAAGGGAATGGAAAATTTAAAGTTAAAAAGAAGAAATATTAATGTCTAAGTGAAAGACGTAAACAAAAGAGTTAAGTTTAGAAGAAAGTTAAAGACTTAAGTATGTAAGAGACATACTTATTTAAGATGGAAAGAATGGAAAGCAAATAAAGATAATCAACAATCCTTAAGAAAGTAAAGAAAGAAAGCTATATGGAGACTTAACAAGGATAAATAAGTAAAGAGATGAAGAGCGAAAGATTAAGATCAAGGACAAAGGTCGTTGAAGTCGACGAGGACGTCTCCGAGCTAAGAAGGGGGCTATGTAAAGCCTAAATCCTAAAAATGGTTTTTTTAAGAAAATTAAGTGTAAAAAGGATTGTAGATATATGGAAAATTAAATAATTAATGATTAAGTTTACATTAAATAGTTAATTAACCAAAAAGTGTCTCTTCATATCTAAGAAATAAGAGATAATGGGAAAAGGGTTGAACTTGCACCCTTTGGAAAGGGTGTGCCTTTTCATAAGTAGATATGAATGGATGCGAGGATCAAGTGAAGTTAGTTTTAACGGTTAGTTGTTGAAAAAACCGTTTTTCCAAGAGGTGTGCCTCTTGGATTTGAGTAGAATGAGCTTGAATTTTTAGCATTCTTGGCCATTTCCATAGATATTCCTTGGAGGAAGATTGGAGTGAGCCCTAGCTTAGGTGAAAAAGCTAGCAATTGAAGAAATCTCTTATGTTGTAAAAGTATTATGTTATGTGTGAAATTATTAATATATAATTATTATTGAATTTGCATATGTAAAGTCTTGTGTGTGACTTAATTAATATGTATAATTGCAATAATATTAGTGCTTCATAGAATAAATTTGACATTGTGTTTGTAAATGCAATTATATGCAAGAGGTATTAATTGTGAATAAATTCCTATGCATAAATGCATTATTTATTTATTTAGATCTCCATTGTAGAAATTAGGATACTATCCTAATTAATTATGTGACATGAAATTGTGTGTATTAATGAATTAAATTTAATGTATTGCATATGAGTGAAATATGAATATTTAATATTAAAACTTCAAGAGATAAAGTTAGGGAAGATCCTAACTATGTCAAAGTGACATTGTGAATATTAATGTAATAATTCTAAGTGTATGTAAGGCATTTAGAAATTAATTTGAAGTAAGAAACTAATGCATTAATGTGAGAAATGCATAAGTAATTAATGTTAGATTTAAGTTTGAGTGTGGAAACTTAAGTATTAAGTCATAAGACGGGAGTCTTGTGCATGTGTAAATAAGTAAACTTAAGTCTAAAGTGGAATAGAACTTAAGTTTAAGTTAGAAAACTTAAGTCTAGAAGAATAGGACTTAAGTCTAAATGTGAAAGAACTTAAGTATAAACGATAGGACTTAAGTCTAAGTGTTAGGACTTAAGTCTACAGTGAGGGAAAACTTAAGTTTGGATGATAGAACTTAAGTTTGAGTTAGAAAACTTAAGTCAGACAAGTATAAGAGTGAAGATACTCTTTTGGCATTCAAGTCTTGAGGACTAATAGATAGTTAGACTTAAGTCGGGACTTAGAATATGATTAATTAGGAACTTAATCTAACTTGTATGTTGTTTGAACTTAATACTTGTAATGAATGCGTGAGCGGATTGGACGCACGTGAAAAGTGAAGCAAATTATATGAGGTAAATTTGTAAATTTAAATGAAATTAATTAAGGAGCAAACAATGAGTGCAATGGATAGTATCCATGAGCCGAAGATGGCAAAAATTAAGAAACTAACCAACATGTACATTCATAGTTAATTCAAGAGCAAGGCTCTTTAGAGGAGCAAGGCTCTACTTAAGCATATAAATCCTTGGGATTAATACCTTGAGAATGGAATGCCAAGTGTGAGGCATTTTAAGGCATAACTTCATAAAAACAAGTGCATAAACTTAAGTGATTCAATAAAAGATAACTTTTGACCTACAATTAAAGACAAACTACTTAACATTTGATGCTAGACCATCCCGGGACGAGGGACTTGGATCAAGAGTGATTCTTGGATTTTTTGGAGAGTGGAATTTTTGTGCTACATTTTTTTGGCGACCATACTGGGGATGGTACCGCCAAGTGTCAAGTAATTTTTATTAAAGAAAGTTGTCATTATTTGAGTTGAGTACTTAAGTATTACTGTGAATTAAAGTGTAGAAATGAACGAGAAGGTTCATCATAAAAAATACAAAAATTAAAGGTTCGATCCAAAAGTGAATTGGACATTCCTAGTGTGAGATTCCATGGGAGACAAGGTTAACAGAACATGTCTTTTCCATGGGAAATTAATGTAGAAAGTCTAAGTGATTTCTTCAAAGGACCATATTTATTTAGGGCTCTATATCATGTTTATAGAGGTTCGTATTATGGTCAAGGTTTTCGATTTTATGGAGCGCACCCAAAAGTTGATAAAAACTTTAAGGAAAAGTTTGAACAACTATCGATGGAAATTAAACAAATAATTCTAAATAAAGTGTGGAATAAAAGCAAAGGATTTAATGAAGTAATTGTCAAGAAAAAGACATTATGTTTTAAATACCAACTACAATTTCTTTTTGTTCAATAGGGTAGATTAAAACTTCAATCCCAACCCTTAATTTCTAAAGGTATTGGAGCTTGGAACGGATATAAGTTTGATAACGAAACTTATATTTTTATTTATAGTAAACTTAATTTCCAGACTAAGGTGTTTTTTCCAGATTTCTTGTCTAAAGATCCAAAACTTCCCGTGATTATAGCTTTTGATTTATTATGTCTTTAATCAATGAGTCTTGAAAACAAGACACCTAAGGACTTAAGAACTAGGTTGAAAAGATTGTTGATCCAAGTTCTTTTGCCCAAAGATTTGAGTCAAAATTAGAAACACCAATATTTACTCACAGTGAAGCAAAAGAATCTATTGACCATTTTCTTAATGACAGACCCTCGGAAAATGAGTTTGAAAAACATAAGTTTTGTAAGGAAATATTAGAAGCATTTAGCTAAATTCTTAGACCTACTACGTTAAATTTTGACATACAAGAAGAGATTGACCAATCTGGTGTGGAGGAAGAGGAAGTTAAGTATAATCCTATTAAAGAGGAAGAATTCGACGTGAGTGGGCAAAGTGAGCCTAAAGGAGGTGAAAGTAAACTTAACAGTGTTAGTAAAGAAGAAGAACACTGAGAACCACCATCACGAGTAGAGAGTCCCGTTGGATATTCCTCAGGTACTTCTGGGAGGACTTCTCCTTCTGACACTTCTTCTGTTAATTCTACCTCTAGCAGGTCCTCATTATCTTCACCACCTTCAACCCCTCCTACTCCTCACGACCTTTTGGTTGATCCCGTTGCTATGGCGCATCCTAGGATGCTTAATATAGCTCCATTTTCCATATTCTGTGGAGATTTAGGAGAGGATCCAGATTCCTACTTTGAAAGATTCCAAGTAGTAGCAATAGCTAACAATCTAGCAGTTGATAAGTATATCACTAGTTTTCCTGGTAATCTACTATGGGAAGCTCAGAGGTAGTATGCAACATTAAATCCTCGACGAGCAGAGTGGGATATTTTGAAAGATGCATTTTTGGCCAGGTTTAGACCTCAGTCTTATCATAACACCTTGCAAGATCAATTACAAAGTTTTCAGATGTATTCTACTGAATCTATAGCGGGTTACTATACTCGACTTAAGAATTTGTTACATAGACGGAGGGATAATGAGATGTCCGAGTCATGGATTGCAAATATATTCACCAGAGGATTATTAGATCCTTTGTGTATCTATCAAATCAAACTTTCTAATCATGCAAACTTAACTGCAGCATATGAGGCTGCCAGAAATTGGGAAGCTGCTATGAAGAGATCTAATATGTTGTATCAAAATAGAAGAGTTACACAACCAGATATTCAATATATGCCTATACCTTACTCAATAGAAATGGATAGAAGTGGAAGAGACTACTATCCTAAAACAATAACCCAACAACCTCAATTAATGTTACCAGGACTAATCTCATATAGAGAGAAGCAGTTAGCTTTAATGCCTGTTAGCAATGAAAAAACTGAAATCCAAGCTTTACAAAATCAATTCAGGGAATTGTCAGTTCAAATTAATGATGGAAAGAATAAGAGACCTAAGGCTACAAACCAAAGAACTAATATTTGGTGTAGTAACTGTAAAGGGCATGGACACTTAAGTACAGAGTGTCGATATCCTATTGGGGGAATCCCTAAACTTAAGTGTGCTTATTGTGGTGCAAAGGGCCATGATATAACTACTTGTAGAAATATCAAAGAAGTTAAGGCCTTGGTGCAAGAGCAACCTGTACAAAGTAATAATAATAAAAAAGTCCCTTATAGGATTACTTCTAAACAACCCTTTACCAAACTCGGTGACAATAGATGTCCCAGTGGGACCAATGGATATAGTCAACATACGGTTTGGAAAGGACCATCTAATCAAGATAAGAATAAGGGAGTTGTATGTTTTAGGTGTGGAGAGTCGGGTCATTACTCAAGGGAATGTCCAAATCCACGACAATAAGTGGGATATAATCCAGTTTGTGGAAGATGTGGACAACTTGGTCATGTTTCTACTTATTACACTGTTGTTATCACATAATTTCCTAATGTAAGAAAACAAGTTCACATTCAAGAGGTAGAATCCTCTAATGCTAGAGATGTGAATTATCTGGCTGTTGATACACCCCAAGATGTTTTTATTACTAGATCACAAGCTAGAAAAGCTAAGGAACAAGAGCCAATTAGTAGTTCAGAGAGTGATTACAGTAAAGTTAAACTTAATCCTGTGCTTAGTAGACAAATGCCCACTATACTTAAGAAACCTGAACCACCTAAACCCAATCCAGAAACAATAGATATAACAAATAGTGATTCCCATACCAACATTAGGCGAGAGCCTATACAACCAAAAGATGTATCTCCACCTAAGGATAAGCCAAATATTCCAACAAAGTTGTTGGAACAACCTACTTTTTATAGACCTTCAAAGTCTATTGTTAAAGAACCATCATTGACATTGAAAAAAGAAAACATCATAGAATGATGGAATTAGCTGTTGGGATGAATCCTTATGATATCCTTATAGATTTGGATAGACTACAACCTCAGATTTCCTTAAGATAGTTACTTGCTTTGTCACCATCTTGTAAGAATGAATTAACATCCTCTTTAATAAGGAAAAGAGCCAAAATAATTGAGGATACCAATGTTAAGAACGCTAAACCAAAAATAAACAAAGAGACAAGCAAACTTCAGCCTGAGATTGTAAGTGTCCATGATATCTCTTTTGATCCAGGAGCACCTACAGTTGATGTCATTATAGATAGAACTTTAGTTGATGGAGTCCAAATTGATAGTGGGAGTAGTGTTAATCTTATGAATGTTAACACTATGGAAGAGTTAGGTATAACTAACATAGTACCTACTCCTATTATCTTAAGAATGGGAGACCAAAGCCGAGTGAAACCATTAGGTAAATTATTGCAATTAAATACCATAATTGGTGAGATTGACTATAAAGTTGATTATATTATTTTTAAAGTAACTGAGTCTATATCCACTTACCCTATTCTCCTTGGCAGACCTTGGTTATCCTTAGCCAAAGCTAAAGATGACTGGGATAAAGGGAGGTTAACAATAGGGGAGGGTAAAAGTAAAATAGTGCTACCTATCTTTCCAGTGGAGTACCACGGAGAAACTTAGAATGAGGATTCAGATTGGACCACTGAGGTAGACTCTGAATCTGAACCTGGTGACACTAATAAAATCCAAGATATGCCTACTATTAAAAGTTTAGGTCCTGGAGAATACTTTATTCCTCCTAGTCAGATGGATGACTCAGATGCAGCCATAGAAGCATGGCCAAATGCCCCAATATATAATGTGACAATTGAAAAAGAGTCAGATAAGGAACTTCCTTACGTAAGTGATTTAGAGGAATTACTGGGTGAATAGAAGACACCTATTGTCAGACCTTTAATAAAAAATACTGTAGAAATAAACTTAGGAACTAAAAAAGATCCTAAGCCAATAAAAATATATGATGGATTACAACCTCAAGAATATGATGAGTGGTTGGAGTTTTTTAAGAAGGAGAAAGATGCCTTTGCTTGGACATATAAAGACTTAAAAGGCATACCTCCAAATGTTTGTCAACATCGTATTATCCTAGAAGCAGATGCTAAATCTGTTAGGCAAAGACAATACATGATGAACCCAAAGTATTCCTTAATGGTCAAAGAGGAAATTGATAAATTATTGGAGTGTAATTTCATTTATCCCGTACCATTTAGCGAGTGGGTATCACCTATTGCCATAGTACCTAAGAAAAATGGTAAGATTCGCATTTGTCAAGATTTTAGGCAGTTGAACAAATCCACTAAGAAAGATTTCTTTCCCTTACCATTTTCTGATGCAGTTCTAGATGGTGTAGCTGGGCATGAGTGCTACTCTTTCCTAGATGGATTTTCGGGCTATAACCAAGTTCAAATAGCTCTGGAGGATAGACCATTAACCACCTTCACCACAGATTGGAGAACCTTTGCATATAATGTTATGCCCTTTGGACTGTGCAACGCACCTGCAACTTTCCAAAGAGTTATGACACAAGTCTTTACAAAATACCTAAGAAAATTTATGGAGATATTTTTAGATGACTTCTGTGTATTTGGATTTAAGGAAGATCATCCAAAGGCATTAAAGCAATGTTTCGACAATTGTCGAGAGTATGGAATATCCCTAAATGTTGCTAAGTCTGAGTTTGCCACTGTATGTGGTAAATTATTAGGTCATGTTGTCTCAAAAGAAGGGATCGTAGTTGATCCTGACAAAGTAGCAGTTATAATCACAATGGAAATCCTTGAGCACTTAACTGCACTTAAAGGATTTCTTGGTGCCACTGGGTATTATAGGAGATTTATATATAGATTTGCATTTATAGCTGCACCTTTGAATGCTTTAACTAAACAAATCCTTATACCTAGAGTTTGGTCAGATGACTGTACTAAGGCTTTTAATAAGTTAAAACGCCGGCTTAGCAAAGCACCAATCTTAATTCCTCCAGATTGGGACAAATCTTTTGAAGTTTATGTTGATGCTTCCAATGTGGCAATTGGAAGTGTCTTGAGTCAGAAAAATAGTAAAGGTCATGATAGACCTATATATTTTGCCAGTCGCCAATTAAGTGCTGTTGAGAGAAATTACTCTGTCACTGAACGTGAAGGTTTGGGAATGATCTTTTCTATTCAAAAATTTAGACATTACTTATTGGGATATAAGTTCACTTTCCACATTGATTATGATGCTTTAAAGTACATGATCAATAAACCTCAATTGAGTGGACGGATTGCAAGATGGGTTCTACATTTACAAGAGTTTGACTTTACCATTAATGTGAGACCTGGGAAGATCCATCAAAATGCAGATTTCTTATCTAGACTTAGTGAGACAATCAATCCAGAATCTATTGATGATAGCTTTCCAGATGCACATATCTTTGAAGTTAAAGATGGTATAGAAATACTTGACATAATCCCTCAAGAATATGCAGATATTATCTATTATTTAACTAAAGGGATTTTCCCCATTGACTACACTACTAAAGATAAAGCAAGGTTAGTACACCAATCCTTACCTTACACTATGATTAGTGGAGTTCTTTATAAAAAAGGAAAAGATGATATACTTAGAAGATGTGGAAATCCTAATGAAGTGCCTATGGTTTTACAAGGATATCACACCGATGTATGTGGTGGCCATTTTGCGGGGTGGGCTACGGCTCAAAAAGCGTTAAGGACAAGCTATTGGTGGCCTATGCTTTTTTTCGATGCTACTACCTACGTTAAGAAATGTGACCCTTGCCAAAGAGTTGGTAAACCTACAGCTACTAAGGCTTTGCCTTTGACACCAATTTTAGCCCAAATCCCTTTTGAGAAATGGGAATAGACTTTGTAGGCCCCATTAATCCACCTAGTCGGGTAGGACAAAAATATTACATCCTAGTTGCCACAGAGTATGTAACTAAGTGGGTTGAAGCCGTAGCAACTAAGACAAATGATGCAGATACTGTAGCAAAGTTTATTTATGAAAATATTATTGCTATATTTGGTTGCCCCAAGGAGATTGTAAGTGATAGAAGGACTCACTTTATTAATGATACTATTGCAAAAATGTTACAACGATATTTTATTAAGCATCGTAAGTCATCTCCCTATTATCTCAGAGCTAATGGGCAAACCGAGAAGTCTAATGGTATTCTTTGTAAAATAATAACAAAAACATTAGAAAGAAATGCATCAAATTGGGATTATGAGTTAACTAATGCTTTGTGGGCCTACCGTTGTACCATTAAAACTACAACTAAGGCTACTCCATTTTCATTGGTCTATGGCTTGGAGGCCATGCTACCAATTGAAGTGGAACTATCATCATTAAGGGTTGCTATTTCTCAAAGATTGGGAGATTTGGCTTCCTTAAGGGAACGTCTAGATAATTTAGAGCGACTCGATGAGATTCAAGCACAAGCTTACATGAATATGGAAGCAATTCAAAAGCAACGGAAAACTTACTATGATAGTAAGCTACAACCAAAAATATTAAAAGATAATGATCTAGTCTTACTCTATGATAGTAGATTCTAGAAATTTCCAGGAAAATTAAAATGAGGTGGTTTGGTCCATATCGGATACTTAAGTCTTATCCTAATGGATCTGTTGAGTTACAAGATTTTGCAGGGAATATCCGTGCAATAAGATACAACGGTTACAGATTGAAAAAATATGTAACTTGAGGGCAAGTTAAGCATTAAGAAGGGGGTAGGACCTCCAAGATGTGACCTTTTATGCGGTCCGGAATGACCCTAAACTACCTAGGTGAAAGTAAGAAATAATGGCAAAGTTTTGAAGTCTAAGTGAAGGTGATTTTTAACTTTGCATTAAAAAATTTCTTACTTGATGGGATAGGTCACAAGTTGCTAATAAAGTTACTTGTGTGGTAAATAAAAAATAAAAAATAAATAATAAATAAAAATAAAATTACATAATAGTGCCTCATGAAGAAAGTGAAAAATAAAGCAACAAGTTGGGAAAGTACCCTCAACAAGTTAATTTTTAAAGTGATTAAATGACTCTACATTTCTTGAACGAAAGTGGAAAAATATCTAAAAGATTTAGAAGCAATATGAGTTTGAATAAGTTAAACACTTAAGACTTCATAATAAAAACTTTTTTTGGATTTTAGAAGATTTTTGAGAGATCACTAAAATAACCATTTGTTTATGTTAAAAAATAAAAACGAAAATAAAAAGAAATTTTTGAGTAGAATTCTCAAATTTACAAGTGGTAAAACTTTTTAGACATGATGGCATGAGTATGTACTTAAGAAAAAAGTTAATGAGTAAGATTGACAAAATAAATGCAAGATAAAAAAGAGTTAAGTCTCGACCCACTTTAATTTTAACTAGAAACCGTGAGTGTAAGCTCATTGAAGCTGAGATTATGCACTTAAGGGAAATCAGAAAAGCGTGAAAACAAATTAATGGTTGAAAGGAGACAAACTCTGTTGGAGCTACTTTCCACATGGATGCCAGACAAGGAGCCGAACGCATGATCATGGAAAAATTACAAGAAAACGAAGATTTGATCTTGACAATGATGAATGGTGTCAAAATCAGAGATATTGACACGTTCCGTTGATCTGGTAAGTTACACTCGTTGAATTAATCATCATGCAGACTCGTCAAGAACGAGTAAAAGGAGTTATTTTTCTGCCTGTTGATGTCCGCCATAGCTGCGAAGTTGAGAGAGCATGGGGGAAACTGAGAGTGTAGAAAACCATGTGTTGTGAGAGAGTAGGGAAACTTGACTTTGTAATTCATAACAAAACTCGCGAGATAGTGCGTGAACATCTTGCGCCGAGACAAGCAACTGAGGTATGTGCTTCAAACATTTTGTGATGGCTGGAAGTTGATTTTCACACCAACCTTGTAAGTTGATTTCTGCACAGACTAACGGAAAGGTGTGTAACAGACGAGAAAAAACTGCGGTTGGGAGCCAAGACCAAACCCTGTTGAGGTAAACAATGCTGACTCACTCATAGGAAGTAATATAATGACTGACTCACTCATAGGAAGTAATATAATGACTGACTCACTCATAGGAAGTAATATAATGACTGCCAAAATTGAAGAACAAAGTTAGTAAGTTCATCTTGTGTATAACCGTCAAGAAGTTTAAACTGAAAAGTTCAGTCGAACTAAGAAATGTTATGACAGTTAAGAAAAAAAAATCTTTGGAATTATAAAGTAGTTATGAATCAGAGAAGCATCAAATGAAATTATCATGAATGAACACAGTTGTGAGAAGGTGAAGTCTCTGAGTTGAGTAAACAAACGTATACTCCAACACAATGGGGAGTATTCGTTGTAATCTCTCTGTCGTATATGAGTTAACAGGAACCCTAACAATTTTTCCAAGAAAACAAAAAAATCAGACTTAAACCTAAAGACATTTAAGTTGTTGTGTGTGTGGGAATGGTGTTAAGCAGACTGAATTGTCAGAAGGGAGTGTAATCAGGAAAGAAAAAAGAGTATGTAAAAGTCTCAGTCTTTTTAGTAAGATTAGCGCTTAAGTGAACTTAATGTGTTTCAGTCTGCATGTGAAAAAATAAAAAGTGCGGAAGTCGAAACTACATTTTTATGATTAAGTTGATAGAATACAGTCGTCAATAAGTTATGCCGAGTGAACAGCGAGGAAATAAAGAAAAATAGAAGAAGAGTGACGAAGAAGACGAATATCGAAGGAATCCTCTTACCATGGTGATGCCAAGTTGGAGTATTGATGAGGCTTGCACCAGAGCAGACACACAAGACAAGATGACAGCAGCCAAGAGCAGGAAAACCGACTTTCTGTTGGTCTCATCAGAAATGCACTACTTGACGGAAAAGGCAATGACAGCCAATCGCCAGAAATTTGGAGAGCACATGATTGTGGCCGTTTATCATACAGAGATGGCCTGAACCGAATCTTCAACGAGCACGAGCGTTCATCATCACCAGTGACAGAGGGACCCTTGATGAATTTGTCATTGAAGACCAGGTGGTGGCGTTCGACCTCGCGACCATCAAGAGCCACTTTCCTGGATTGAGTGACAACGGGCCGACACTTGTGAATATTCCCCTCCTGGACCGTAAGACCCTGCGGAAGATCTTTGATGCGCTAAAGAGCGCGAAGGTTGACAAGAAAGATACGAAGAAAGGATACACAGTGACTAAGGCCAAGTCACGGTGGAAGGACTGGCTTCAATTCGTGAATCGACGATTGTTGATGTCACTACCAGGTCCAAACGTGATCTCATTCGAAGGGCTTGCAGTAGCTTACAGGGCTTGGCATGGTGATAGATTCAACTGGAGCAAGATCCTGTATGTGCACATCAAGTTGGAGATGGCGAGCAAGACCACCTGCCACACGAAGTCCTACTTCTGCACCACCTACCTATCTGAGTTTTGTCCTGAATTACGGAAGCAAGGTTCATCTAAGCAGATGGAGGAGAAGAAGAAGACAACACCAACTATCAAGAAGCGACCGAAGCGAGGTGAGAAAAGACAAGAGGAATCAGAGGATGAAGGAGAGACAGGGGCGCTGGATGTGCATAACATGCTTACCCCGGAGGCTCCAACTATCCAAATGAGAGAGATGCCCGAACCTCAGCCAGAGAGCGAAGAGCAGCGGACTCCCACCTCGGGCGCACAAAAGACCACCAAGAAGAAGGCGCGACGGGAGGCACCTACCGAGACTAGACCTGCACCTCAAAATCTGGCTGCTGCCTTGGAAGAGATAGAAGGAACCAAGAGCAGAGAGGCCGATAAGGAGAAAGTGGAGGTCGTCATCGACTTGGAAGATGGAGAGAATACGACTTCTAAGGCGGAAGAAGTGGTTTCTACAAAAACCGCAGACCCAACCACCAGTTCGAAGGCAGCTGAGGAAGTGACGACTTCAAAAGCCTCGAAGGGTAAGGCCAAAGTGGACGAGAGAGTCGTTAACTTATCCAGAGGAAAGTCGACCAAGGATGATGTTATCTTGCCAGTGGGCAAGAAACAATTAGAGTTGTTGGTCGTGGAAAAGGATGATTTGATAAAGGAGTATCAAAGGACTAACGAGTCTATCTTCCTTGCCACTGAAGAATTGGAGTTTGCGCTTCAGAAGGAGAAGGTACGGGCTACAGCAGATGTGCGGAAGGTACAACAAGAAGCCGATGACTGGAAACGCAAGCATGCTGAAGAACAGGTGCTGAGGAAAGCTAAGGAGCAGCTAAATGAGCAGTTAACGAACGAGAGGGATGAATTGAAGAAAGAAGTGGAACAGCAAGTCACTCACGTGACACACTAGAGGAAGAAATGTGTCGACCTGCAGGAACAAGCGAGACAAGCCCAAGGACGTGAGAAGGAGGTCCAAGACCTCATGACCGAACGTGATCCAGCAGTTGCAGGAATGCGTAGAACGAAAGAATTGTACGAGAGTGAGCGAAGCCGTGGGGAGCAGTTTGCTAAAGAACTGGTGGAGCTCAAGCAACGGCATGCGAAAGAAGTCACGGATTTGCAAAAACAACATACCAAGGATGTTGGTGATTTGAAGGGGCAACATGCGCGAACGGTAGGAGACTTGAAGAAGCAAAGGAGTGAATAGTCCTCCTCGAGAGTGGAGTGTCCTCTCCAAGTTACAGAAGGAGGTGGAGACTTTGACTAAGGAGCGAGATCAACTTTGGTCGAGAGTCGTGACTGAGTGTGGGGCGAAGAAGCGAATGCAGGAGTGTTTGTGGGAGCATGAGTTGCAATCCCCTCCTCCTTTCTCCCTTTTTCGTAATTACGAGTTACAACGGGAGACCTTCCTTCGCATGACCTAGATAGCTCCAGGAGCAACACTCCAAGAGCAACACTCCAAGATGCGGAGTTTGATGTCATATGGGATAGTGCAGAGCATTATCCCAATATGAGAAACTTGATCTGTGAAATGCTAGCACGAGGTGCTTTGCAACTTACAAGTGTAAGTAAGTTCACACACCCGATAGGAGATCTGGGTGCCAGAGTTTTGCTTTATTACATGACACTAGAGCATCAGCTTGCCTTCAAGAGGGCGCGGGATAAGCCCAATGAAGTTTTTAGAATGGTGAAGATCCCTGAGAACAGGGTGGCTCTAGCGAATTCTCCAGAGTGGAGACAACTGATAGAAATTCTCTATCACGAGATACGTGATGAGAATGCGCTCATAAGTATCTTGACTCATGCACAAGCTCGAGAGGCACTTGCTCAGAGAGTAGAACTCTCTACGGGACAATACGTCCATGAATACACCAGAGTGTGTCAACGTCTCCAGAAGATAGTGGAAGGGCAACAAGTGGCTGTCCATAGTATAGAAAATACTTATCAGCAGGTTCTTTTTGCTCCACCTCCATTCGACTTCAAGGTGCCACTAGGTGTGAAGATATCCCTACTAGTGATGGGATCCCTCTTCAAGCAGTGGTATTTGGGCAATTATGACCTCATGTTTGATGAAGCTTCGGAGAAGCCCTTTGCTACGTGGACTACGATGGAGTGGCTGCTTGAAGACTTTGGTGTGTCGCCCAAGCAATGGCGACCATGGGACGTAGTGTATCCCTTGCTTACTCAAAGTTGGCCGGTGATTGTCTCAGCGGCGGTAGCTCTCGACGCACATTTATGTCCGCTACAGGGGCAACGGCGTTATAAGTGGGCGGTATGGGCGAAGCTGGACACAATGCCATATTATTCCGGTATGGGCGGTATGGCCCATTATTCTGGGAGCATTCGACACACCAGAGGAGTGTGTGAATTCTTACCGAACCTTTTTTGAAGCTCACCGTCACCATACAGATCCAGTTTGTTTTAGAGTTGCAGTGTTCTGCAATATGTTGTCGTATATGTACTCATTCTACAGGATTGTGGTGAATGCTAATCGTTACAACGAGAAGAAGGTGGAGTTTTTGATGTGGATAAAGTTCCAACAACATCCGGCGCGGTGGATTTGGATGTTTGAGTGCATGATCATCACTCAGTTCTTGTCTCCATCCAGTTCGGCGTTTGCATTGGAGTTCGAGCCAAAGAGGTACAAGGATATCTCATTATGGTTGAATTTTCAACGGACTCGTAAGAGTGACTTGTTACGAGATGAAGATGTGTGCCGCAACTTGGAAGAAGCGGACAAATAGAGTCTTCTGAGTGAACTGGAGACTGAAGATGAAGTTAAGCACAAGCGTCTGCGACATGATAAGCGAAGGAACGATGGTTAGACTTGTTTGTAGCGGAGTAAAGAAACTGATTATGCTCATGAACAAGTTTTATTTGTTAGTCAGGATTGGCAAGCTAAGTAGAGCTGCGATTTTGAGACCTAAGATTATCCTGAACTATTGATGAAGACTATGATTTTCGGATGTTGTGACTTTAACTTTCGACATTAAGAATGGTTTATCAAGTCCACATGAGTGTGCATCAAAAATTAACAAAGAAGTATAGACAACTTTGCAAAACACCAGCTAAGACATAGTGACTTAGAATTGTTACACTCTCGCATGCTTCTCATGCACAAACATATGAAGAACTGATACCAAAGAACGAAGATTTTAAGTATGATTAAGGAACCCAAAGTGGACTAAACTTCAAAAATCACCTCAAGATAGAAGAAATCTGGAAGAAGACATCAGGCATAACTTAAATAATTTCAAGACGTTCCACTCATATGTATTACGCTACACACAGGTTGTGAAGAAAGAGTTTAAAGATTAAAGACCGAAACTAGGTCTTCCAACTGTAAGAAATTGTAAAAAGATTGAAGAATGTTATAAGTGCAGCAACTGCAGGAATTTGATTTTTTTTTTTTTTTCTCCAACTGCAAACCTATCTCTACACCTGCACTACACTACGTGGCGTGGTGGGGCGGGTGTCGAGTGGATGAGTAGAGACTCGGCACTAGCACCCGGAGGTTGCCACGGCAGCGTCTACTTGCGTCCAACAATCACCAGGCCACCAAGGCCGAACTGAAGGAGTGTGTGCCAACAAGCCATTATATACTGGCACGTCAAGGACGCACCAAACAATATGGGACAATGCGTTAGCACGCACGGACTCGGCTACCCGTCACCGTGGAGAGAATCTTGCAGCAACTAACTAATAACGAGCTGCTGGAATGCCACGTGCTGTTGTGGTTTTTGATTAAGAAGTTGGGCTGCATATCGAGTAGATAAAGATCGTGGTGGACAGCGATGAGCTGAGCATGGAAGATATTAAACAGTCTATGTGAAGATGGACGGGGATGTACAAAAGACGGACTCATTGACAGAGATGATACGTGCTCGCGAACACACAGTGTTGATTACACATGAAGATATGAACCAGAATATTCACAACATCGATATGCGCAAGTTCCAAGCTCGATTATTTCAGGAGCGGGACACGCCTGATCTATTCGCACGTAGTAACAACGTGCAGCAAATGTCACCAGAGATCAAACATGAACTGCTGATAGAGCCCGAGGACTACATGCATCGTATTGAACACAATAAGCGTTTCGAACAAAAGAGCGTAGCTATCAACTTTGTGACAAATAAGGATTGGTGAGTTCATGAAGCATTGAAAAAAAAATATAAAAAATAAAATGAAATAGGATATGTAAATTGAAAAGTGAACCTTAAGGTAATCCAAGTTAGAATAAAAAGAACAACTAGGATAGCTCTTTAAGATGTCTCAAGAAAAAAGAGAAAATTAGAAAAAAAAGAAGTAAAATACGAAGTTAGTATTTTACGAAAGAACAATTTGAATAGAATTTTGAGTCTAGGTAATGCAGTAAGAGAATCTTATAACAAAAGAACAATTAGAAAAGAATATACCTATAGTATCTCAAGAGAGACTTAATACATAAGAAAAAATTAAGTTCGGTCTAGTAGTGAACGATGAAACAAAATGGATGAGAAACATTCTAGTTTAGAATTTCTTAAATCTAAAAATTATTAAAAAAAATTAAAAAAATTAAAAAAAAGCCTGAGTGGATTTAATCAGGATTTGATAGAGTTCAAAGTAAATCTAAAAAACTTAATGATTTAGCAAGTCTAAGTAAATAGAGTAGTACCTAAACTTCTAAGCCTAAAAATATGTTGAGAAAATAAAAATTGGATGAGATGGGAAAGTAGAAGAAAGGGAAAAATAAGAGAGAATATAATAACATAATGAGAGAATCTTATGTTAAGAGAGAATAGGCTAGAATAGAAAAATATAGTTAGCACAATTAGTAGTGAGGTGATATACACACTATTTAAATTGTATGTAGTATGATACTTCAACTGAAATTGAAGTTACAAGTAGAAGAGAGTAAAGAAAGTAAGGAAATTAGCAATAGAAAATTAGTAATTAGTAATGAGAACACAATCTACTAACATACTAATTTAGTGATGTGAGTACTAATGAGTGCTAATATTCCAAGGCAAAAAAAAAAACAAAAAAACAAAAAAAATTAAAATGAAATGATGAAGAAGAATAGAAAGTGAAAAAGAAAGAATGAAGTTCAAAAAAAAAAAAAAAAAAAACAATGATGGCAAGTGAAGCCTAAATAAAGAATTAAAAGAAAAATTAAATTGAAGAAAAATATTTGAAGAACAATAAAAGTACAAAAGATAAGATCTAGAAGGGAATGGAAAATTTAAAGTTAAAAAGAAGAAATATTAACGTCTAAGTGAAAGACGTAAACAAAAGAGTTAAGTTTAGAAGAAAGTTAAAGACTTAAGTATGTAAGAGACATACTTATTTAAGATGGAAAGAATGGAAAGCAAATAAAGATAATCAACAATCCTTAAGAAAGTAAAGAAAGAAAGCTATATGGAGACTTAACAAGGATAAATAAGTAAAGAGATGAAGAGCGAAAGATTAAGATCAAAGACAAAGGTCGTTGAAGTCGAAGAGGACGTCTCCGAGCTAAGAAGGGGGCTATGTAAAGCCTAAATCCTAAAAATGGTTTTTTAAGAAAATTAAGTGTAAAAAGGATTGTAGATATATGGAAAATTAAATAATCAATGATTAAGTTTACATTAAATAGTTAATTAACCAAAAAGTGTCTCTTCATATCTAAGAAATAAGAGATAATGGGAAAAGGGTTGAACTTGCACCCTTTGGAAAGGGTGTGCCTTTTCATAAGTAGATATGAATGGATGCGAGGATCAAGTGAAGTTAGTTTTAACGGTTAGTTGTTGAAAAAACCGTTTTTCCAAGAGGTGTGCCTCTTGGATTTGAGTAGAATGAGCTTGAATTTTTAGCATTCTTGGCCATTTCCATAGACATTCCTTGGAGGAAGATTGGAGTGAGCCCTAGCTTAGGTGAAAAAGCTAGCAATTGAAGAAATCTCTTATGTTGTAAAAGTATTATGTTATGTGTGAAATTATTAATATATAATTATTATTGAATTTGCATATGTAAAGTCTTGTGTGTGACTTAATTAATATGTATAATTGCAATAATATTAGTGCTTCATAGAATAAATTTGACATTGTGTTTGTAAATGCAATTATATGCAAGAGGTATTAATTGTGAATAAATTCCTATGCATAAATGCATTATTTATTTATTTAGATCTCCATTGTAGAAATTAGGATACTATCCTAATTAATTATGTGACATGAAATTGTGTGTATTAATGAATTAAATTTAATGTATTGCATATGAGTGAAATATGAATATTTAATATTAAAACTTCAAGAGATAAAGTTAGGGAAGATCCTAACTATGTCAAAGTGACATTGTGAATATTAATGTAATAATTCTAAGTGTATGTAAGGCATTTAGAAATTAATTTGAAGTAAGAAACTAATGCATTAATGTGAGAAATGCATAAGTAATTAATGTTAGATTTAAGTTTGAGTGTGGAAACTTAAGTATTAAGTCATAAGACGGGAGTCTTGTGCATGTGTAAATAAGTAAACTTAAGTCTAAAGTGGAATAGAACTTAAGTTTAAGTTAGAAAACTTAAGTCTAGAAGAATAGGACTTAAGTCTAAGTGTGAAAGAACTTAAGTATAAACGATAGGACTTAAGTCTAAGTGTTAGGACTTAAGTCTACAGTGAGGGAAAACTTAAGTTTGGATGATAGAACTTAAGTTTGAGTTAGAAAACTTAAGTCAGACAAGTATAAGAGTGAAGATACTCTTTTGGCATTCAAGTCTTGAGGACTAATAGATAGTTAGACTTAAGTCGGGACTTAGAATATGATTAATTAGGAACTTAATCTAACTTGTATGTTGTTTGAACTTAATACTTGTAATGAATGCGTGAGCGGATTGGACGCACGTGAAAAGTGAAGCAAATTATATGAGGTAAATTTGTAAATTTAAATGAAATTAATTAAGGAGCAAACAATGAGTGCAATGGATAGTATCCATGAGCCGAAGATGGCAAAAATTAAGAAACTAACCAACATGTACATTCATAGTTAATTCAAGAGCAAGGCTCTTTAGAGGAGCAAGGCTCTACTTAAGCATATAAATCCTTGGGATTAATACCTTGAGAATGGAATGCCAAGTGTGAGGCATTTTAAGGCATAACTTCATAAAAACAAGTGCATAAACTTAAGTGATTCAATAAAAGATAACTTTTGACCTACAATTAAAGACAAACTACTTAACATTTGATGCTAGACCATCCCGGGACGAGGGACTTGGATCAAGAGTGATTCTTGGATTTTTTGGAGAGTGGAATTTTTGGGCTACAGTATTGATTGAACAAAATTCATTACATATCACTTAAAGATAAGAGTTAAGAACTCACTACTTCATCTCATTTATTATGAATTAATATTTACTCCTTTGAGTTGACTTTATAAGATGATATTGTCTCATGCGATATTGATACACTTGCTATTATTTATTTATGTGTTTTTTAATTCAAATCATCTTTGACTCCAAAGGCCCGAGAGTCCCCTTGAAGGATTCTAAGAATTTTTGGAAGTTCCTATAGAGTCAATTTATTAGTTTTTTGGTGTCGGCTCTAATAGCGCATCCGTATCCGTTGATCGCAACATTATGCAATTGTCGCCATTATGGACATAAGTTTGAGTGCCTTCAAAAAGTTATGATCGCAATATTTTTTAATGTCATTCAAACATATTGCAAGTTGATGTGTAACTTTGCGCACTTGCAAAAGTTTGGTTCCATCACTCTTCCCTTTATTGCAAAGGGTACTACCTTACATATGCATTCTTTCACACAAAATTCATGCGTTACATATTATACATAAGTTTTTACTACTATCTTTTCTTCCACATGAATAAGGGTCAAAGATCACATGCGTATGTAAAAACATTTGCTTAAAAAACTAAAGTTCATTATCTACAACTATACTCGTATCAATATTTTCCATTGAAAACCACTAGTACTCCGGTTGAAAAACAATGGTAGAGTTTACTCTTAGGCCTCCCCTCTTTCAACAGTAGAGTGTTACACATGTTTACAAAATGAATTTGAGTATTAGATTTGCATCAATAATTTTTATTTTTTTTGTTCTTGTTCATCAACAACCATACGTAGTTCACCTAGTATGTTAACGACAAGCTTACATGTCCATTTTAATATTTCAAAATGCTCCAACACCCTTGGTGGTAACTCAATACAAATTTGGCTTTGACCTCATTGATAATATCTAAAGGCAATTAAAAGAATAAAAAACTATCAAATTCTTCAATAATTATCGACATGTTCTTTGTATCAATATTGTTCTCCATTGTAATATCTTGTCTTAGCGAGGGACCCTATGAGGGTATCATCTAGGTTTTGGCTTCTGTACGTATATAGTGAAAATTATTATATATAGAGATAAATTATGATATGATATAAATTTATAAATATTGGTAGAGTCAATTGATAGAAATTAAATACTTGGATAGAATTTATACTTAGTGATCAAGCTTCTATTATATTTTTTTAATATTTTAATGTATTTTCAAAATTATATTTTTTGATATTCAATGATTAATCTTGTAAAAATATTCAACTAACAAAATGTCAATTATTAATGACTCTTTGGATTTAAAAGATGACCTTTAAAAAGAGGTGTACAACAAGATTAACTTTATTTATATTTTCATTTATCAATAGTACAATCAAATTCATTAAAAATGGAGAGTAGTCCAAAATTTTGGAAAGTATAAACTTTTTGTCCAGGTGATTATCCATGTAACGTTAAGGTGCTACCTCTATAATGCATAGGTGATACCCATGAAATACTTAGGTGAAACCCACTGTGTCCAAATCATTGGGACCAAGAAAAATAATTCTTTTGACTTAGAGGTGTTGAAGAGACCACTAGGTACGGTAATGATAATCAATGATTATAAATTCTTGATCAATTGCACATTTTTTCCTTTTAGAAATCTATAGTTAAATTTCAAATAAATTTGGAGTCCTATTGTCCAACCGTAGGAATTTGATATATCCTAGGAATAAACAATGATCATTTGAGGTAGCTTTGATATGATTGAAGACTTCAATTTCAAAATCAATGACTTATTGCATATGTATTAAAAAATACAATCTCATTATTGAAGTTTCGTTTCACAATAGATTAGGATTCTCAATCCATGAAAGATATTTGATAGTTTTCAAAATTAGATTTTTAATTTGAAGCCCCCTCATCCAATCACTAGATTCCAATCTACTTAGATATTTATTTAAACTCACTATTTTATCCATAATATTGCCACTAGGCCAAAATCTATGCATGTCTTTCAAATAATATTAATTTTTTTGAACATATACAAACTTTGGAATTATATTTTTGGTTTTTATATATGTGCTATCACAAAAAGAAGAAGATTAAATATTGTAACTCAATTGTTTAACCATAAATCTTCCAAAAAAAGAAATTGATTTTTTTTTATTGTATAATCCCAGTGTCTTTGATCTGCGTTCACTACAGGAAGTTTTTGAGTATGAATATATACGAGCCTATAGAGTAGGTGCAAAATGTATATAACACAAATTGTATATAATAATGGCAATTTTTCTTCATATTGTAAGATTGTCATTCATCATGTAAAGTTGCAATGGGCCGATTCAAAAACAACATGTCCAAAATAGTCTTCACCATCACTTCAAAGCCATAATCTTCCAAATTCTACTATGAAGGAATTAATAACATTTGTATAAATACATATATTCATTTAAAACATAGAGGTTGTTATGTTTGGCCCTTCTCCTAAACCCAAAACATCAAACTCTAAAATCCTAAACCCTAATCTTTAAATCATTAAACCTAAACAATAAACTATAAACCCTAATTTCTAAAAACTAAACCCTTAAACCTAAACCCTAAACCCTAATCCATAAATCTAATTCTAGAATTATCCAGTCCAAAATCCTAAACCCTATAATTTACACTTCATACCATGGACTTGCAATCCTAAACCTTAAACCCTAAACCCTCAATGTCAAAATGTAATTTGAACCCTAAACCTAAATCTTTACTTTTATAATCTAGTCATAATCAATATCCTTAATATGGAAATAAATGACCGTAATCAAATACCCATAACCCCAATTGATAACCTTAAATTGATACATAATTCTATACCTTAAATTTAAAATTATTGATTCTTGCAAATTTAAATTGATACCCATAACCCCAATCCATAACCTTAATTGATCATGTAAATAGAAACTTCCATTACATTGAAATATGAGGAGAAACGTATGTGGTTGTTAATTTTTTGGTCAATTTTGGGAGATGTTTTATTTGGAATAGCTCCTCTCCGCCAAACATGATGTCATTCCCGCTCTTTTCTTAACGGCAACTTGTTCGACATGGTCAATACACCCCAACCCTCTTCTCTCTCTCTCTCTCTCTCTCTCTCTCTCTCTCTCTCTCTCTCTCTCTCTCTCTCTCTCTCTTTTTGCACCTTTCTAATACTCGGCAAGCCTTCGTGAATCTATATTGTCTCGAAGTACGCCTTGACATTTGAAAGACCTATTGCATTTGAAGTCAAATTTCTGTGCAAGAAGTAGATACATTATTCTAGGTCAACTTAGTTGTGTTTGGAATTTCTAGAGATGCGGAGGTGTATGGTCGTGAATGGTCGCAGCGGCCGTGACAAAGAGTAGGGTTTTCTCTTCCTTCTTCATTCAAGACGTTTTGGTGCACGCAATCGGACCATTTGTAAGTGACTTCTGTCTAAACTTTATGGTGATTTACTTGGCATTTGGTTCGCACGTTTGATACTATCATTTTCAATGTAATGAAAAAGTTGTAGGAAGGAGGTGATACTTCGGCGTCGACACAATGGCCTCCTCAGTACAGGTTTAGAGATTCGTTTTTTTGATTTGTACGTCAGTATGACATATATGTTCTTGCAATTGTGAAAATGCGTAGTTTTTGTTGGTATGAGTGCTTCAAGTTTTGATTTAGTACTCTTCGTTTAAGCAATCATCAATTGTGCCTGATATTATTGCCGCTAACTCCGGACATAGAATATGTTGTGCACATTCAGCTCGACTCGAGCTAAATATGCAGTGCACATTTAGCTTGACTCGAGCTGAATATGCAGTGCACATTCAGCTCAACCCGAGCTAAATATGCAGTGCACATTCAGCTCGACTTGAGCTGAATGTGCACAGTATGTGATGTGCACATTCAGCTTGAGTCGAGCTGAATGTGCTTTGTTTTCACCTAATCATGGAGATGAACAATGATGCTATTTTTTTGTTCACTTTGATTGATGTGGGATGAACCTTGGAGTACTATTGTACTACATCAGCTTATTACACTTTTGCCTTAACTTTGCAGTGCCGAGATGGAGACTTCAACCGGTGCCTGAATCGACGATGATTTTGATTTGTCAGGTGACAACTCGTCTTTCCACGATCCAGTAGATGCTGAGTTGATGGAATTCCAAGTTCTTCCAAGGCATGGGCTCATCGAGAGTTGTATTATTCCAACCATTACCGCGCTCAAGAGTTGCCGTATGAATGTGTTACGATTATACACGACAAGATGGATCACTCGAAGATTGCATCTCCTGTCCTCTCTCACAAGACGAAACATTTGGATGGTCTGATGAAGTTGCCCATCTCTGTAACTGGAATGCTTGCACATGGTCATGGCAATGTTCGTTATGCTCATTATGGCTTGGACATTTACCCACATGATGTCAACTATACAGTGGGATTTTTTGCTAGATTGTTGCGAGATTTAGAACAACCTCCGAAGACATTGTCCCGACAATTATTTCAGGATTTGGGGAGAACTGCATTGTTTCGAGCTGTTTTGCAAGGAGCTTCAGATACTTGTGTCCCATTCCTCCGCGCCGCACCTGAGTCTCTAGCTACAGCAAAACCTTTGCCGCCTATTTTGCATGTGCAAATGGACAATGCG
The DNA here is from genome assembly GCA_963971425.1 of Bryoerythrophyllum caledonicum. Taxonomy (NCBI): domain Eukaryota; kingdom Viridiplantae; phylum Streptophyta; class Bryopsida; order Pottiales; family Pottiaceae; genus Bryoerythrophyllum; species Bryoerythrophyllum caledonicum. The sequence goes on from OZ020517.1 coordinate 17,697,163, forward strand.
GTGAGTGACAACAAAAATAGATATGTGTTTTGCTTTCGGTCTCTTCTTGTTGCAAAGGGTATCTTCCGAGAGGTTTATGTTAATTTCATGCTTGTTGGCCACACATATGATGACATTGATGCATTATTCGGTCCATGGAGTATGGCTTTGAAGAAGGAGAGTTTCCCCACAATCCCTTTGCTTATGAGATCATTTGAGGAGAACAAAAGTATGCCAACAATCCCCCACTTGATTGAAGAAGTCCCGGACTTCAAGTCCTTTATTAGTGAAGGTATTGCAGGTGGAGACAAAGCATTGCAGGGCCACACAAAGGCTTACCAATTCAAATTCTTTGTTGACTCCAATGGATGTCCCATGATGAAATACAAGATTCTTTGTCATCAAGATGATTGGCTTCCAAGAGAAGGGGGTGGCATCAAATTGTGGAAGGAGGATTCAAATGGGAGGTTTTTGTGGCCACAGAATGATTTGTACTCCCTCGGAGCAGCTGATTATTTGATGGACTCTTCGATGGCTCCAATTGAAGAAGATGAAGTAAACAGCCCCCCACCAAATGTTTGCATTCGAATGGATGACTCCTGTTCTATTCTTCAACCTCGTCGAATTTTGGGGTCCCGATGTGTTGATAGGTTTTGTGGGAAAGCTGACCAAGTGCTTTTTCGCGGACGTGAGGAATCATTGTCTCTTCCTCCACGTAGCATGGTGTGCCCCCCCTCTCCTTCTCCGTATTTGTCCTAGGTCTTTTTTGGCAATGTGCACATTCAGCTCGAATAGAGCTAAATATGCACAAGTTGCATTTTAACTCCCTTTGTTCCTACGTCATAGGATCACGTGCTTCAAACACTTGCTGGTGTAATTGAACCACCTATGACGGTGCCATTAGAGAAAATGCCCTCAATTCCTACTACGTGTTGGTCTATTGCAACGGTCGGAAATGATGAGAACATGGTCCAATCTCTAAGTGGGAAAACGCATTCTACTACTGAGGTTGGTCCAATTTTTTGTTATTGTTTAATATGTGTTGTATCTTCTCCTCTTAATCAACACTGTTTTGATTTTGCATGTTTTACGAACCCTAAATTGGACATAATTATTTGAATGGATTTCACGTCATGGTGTTTGTATTTTTTTGACATGTGTGGCTACATATTCAGCTTGATTTAAGCTGATTTTTGCGGTTTCTTTTGCTAGGTGCTTCAACCGACTATAGAGCGTCAAAGTGCTTCCCCAAAGCATGGTTTAAACCAAAACTCAAAGCGCCACTCTCGCCGTCGCCACTCGCTTCCTGTGCCTGTTGTTACTTGGAATCAACAAATGCAACGCCAACGAGTGCAAGAACATATACGTGCTAGTCAAATGCTATATACCGGTTATACCCGCAAAAATGAACTTCAGAGGGGTAGGGATGAGCTGAGGAAATCTAATTTTGGTGGCGTGGAAAAGAACAAGTAGATTTAAGATCTGAGTGGTACAAGTGCGCATTCAACTTGGCTATACCTGAATGTGCATTGACTAGGAATTAATATGTATGTTTTGGGTCGTAGTAGAAGCCTTTTCCTGCATGGAAAGGATGATGCATGTTTTGTATATGGATTACTTATATCATATTATAAATAAAGTCTCCAATAAAAGATATTATTTCATTTGATTCTCCAATTTGAGTACTCTTTGCACATACAACTTCATATTATCTTACAAAACTGGTGTTGTACTTCTATTCTAATCATGTTTTGCTTCATCACTACTGTAAAATATTTGGATTACTCAAGAGTGTGTACCTCCTAAATCCCTGGAAATCTCCCAATATAATGAATATGGTGTTGTGGGGGTTTCGAAGATTCGTCTACCAAGGTGAAGGTTTCAAAGTTTCGTCTACCAAGGTAGGGGTCTCACTTTTCCCACTTGGACTCATCTCCAAAACATCACTAATACTACTAGTATGTTCAACAAATATTGCATCAAAATTTTTAATGATCTTCTTCGGCTCAATGCACATGAGCGATATGCCTTAGTACCCTCACAATAGCCAAGAAACAAACACTTTATACCTTTTGCAACAAGTTTACCCCTCTCTGTATCTGGCACCATGGCATATGCAATGCATCCAAACACACGCAAATACACAATGCATGGCTTGCGGCCACTCTAAGCTTCTTGTGGTATGATGGTGACGAGAGCTCTCGTTCAACATCAATTGCGGATGTAGACCACACCAGCCACCGCTTACGCCTAAAATTCAAGCTTTAGGAGCTGCGCATGGATATGCTCCTCGTCATTTCCACCATGGTACAATTTGTCGGCTCCGCGATTCCATTTTGCTCTGGCCTCTGAGATGTTGACATAAGCCTCTCAATGCCATGCTTCTTCAAGAAACTTTGAAAGCCTTTAGTGAGGACTTCATATTCAAATCATGATTCTAAACCAAAACACCTTGATTTCAATGCTCCGTTTGCTTCTCCGCAAGGGCCTTGAACTATTTGAACTCCTCAAGGCATTCCTCCTTTGTCTTCAAGATGTATACCCACACCCTTTTCGAAATGTTATCAATGAAGGTCACAAAATACCTTGTACCACCTATGAAAATGGTCCACATGGGGCCGCATACATCCAAATGCACAATTTCCAAAGGCTTTGTTGCACGCATCACTCCAACCTTTGAAAATGGTGCCCTATATTGCATGCCTTGCACGCACCCTTCACAAAATGACATTGATCATTCATCTTTGCCAAGAGTCATGCCACTTACCATGCTTTCAAGTAAATGTACACTTCACACGTTCAAATGACCAAGTTGACGATGCCAAAGCTCCGATGCACCGCTCTCTGTCGATAATTGAACCACATTGAACGCATCCGCCCCAAATACTTTAATGAAGGTTGTTTGGTACAAATTGCCTTCACGAGGTGCTACCACAAAAACATCTTGATTTGGTACCCTCAATACACATCCATCCACATTGAAATGCATCTTCATTCCACTTGTCATAAGTCTGTTCACCGAGAGAAAATTCACTTGCGATTTGGATACATGGAAAAAGTCCTTGATTCTAAACCTCTAAGAACAACTCGTCACAAGTACTTCCACAACAATTGATCCCATGCCAACGGCCTTCACAACACTATCATCACCCAAATGCACGTTACGTGGAGTAATTACCTCATACGTATCAAATGCCGCCTTATGAGGTGACAAGTGTTTTGTGGCGTCGGAATCCATGATCGACTTACACATGGACTTGGAATGTGGTTTACCTTAAGTGATAAATGCATAGTTATCCTCCTCCTTTGCATGATTGGCGTTCTTTTTTTCCTTTGCTTGGTTCTTGTTGTCCGGCTCCCATTTCTTTGGCTTGAAGTGATGTTGTGCAATGTAGCCCGGTTTGCATCAATTATAACATACCTTGGACTCGCTACGTGAAGAAGAAGAGCCTCCCTACTTGTTTTGTTTTGACACCAAGGCCGCATTGACGGCATTGGAATCCTTCACCTTACGCTCGGACACTTCGTGCATCAACCGCACCGTCACAAATTCCATGGTAAGCTCTCATTGCCAAGGTCTCCAAGGTAGTGATCAAGTGTTCATATGAAGGCGGCAAACTCTCAAGTAAGGTCATGACCACATCTTCATCTCTCACCGGGACATCCAAGCAAATGACTTGATCCGCAAGTGCATTCACTTTGTTGACATGATTCAACAAATCATCTCCCTCTTGCATCTTGATGGTGAAGAACTTGCGGGAAATGAAGAGGATGTTGGACAAACTCCTTGTTTTGTGGATGTTGCACAAAGTCTTCCATGCTTTCGCCGGTTCCTTGGAACTCTTGATATAGGCAAGCTAATTGTCTACCAAGTTGAGGCCAATGACGGGTTTGGTCTTCTTCACACGTCAATCATAGTCTTTCTTCACCATCAAATCATTGTCTTCGAATGGCGGCTCCTCGGAGTCATCCACAATCTCCCAAAGGTCCACTGATGCCAACACCATCTCCATCTTGAACTTCCAAAGATTGAAGTTCTCACCTTTGAACTTGTCAATGACTCTAACACTCTCGCCATCATATGTTGCCATGTTTGCACTCCAACACTAACTTCTAACTTCCAATATGCACTAGTGCATCTCAATCACTCAAATGAACCCTTATTAGAATCCAATGTGCACTTATGCACCTAAAACACTCAAATTTCAGGGCTACCCATACGGGTTATGTATTATGTGTATGGACAAAGTGCACAATCACCTAAAACACTCAAATTTCAGAGTTTTCCATATGGATTGTGTACTATGTATATGTCAAAGTCCAAAAGTGCAAAAGAACAAATATAAACATTTACAAAGTCAACACCGTTGAATGTGCACCTCTAATGCTTCTGGAAAATCCTTGGGTCCTCTTCAATCAGCTCCAATGCTTCCAACGACTTTGAATCAATACTTGTGCACATCCAATGCTTCAAATTAAACCTTGTGCACCTCCAATACTCAAAGACTCTCAAGATCTCCTCCTAATCAATTTTCATTAATAATCTACACAAGCAACTCACATGAGTGGGCCCATAACCTATTCAGGTTAAAAAGAAATTGAGATATGATTGCACAAGCAAATGAAACACACACAGTATAATAAACAATGCTTGGAGTGAGATATGGCTTTCTTTGAAAGGCCTTTACTTATAGTACCAATTGATAACAACCTTTGCCAATACATATGGGACTACTTTAACTTCATTTCACCTCTCTCCATTTTCTCCGCTTTACTTTTCCTTCTAAATCTACCTCAATTATTTACAATATCATAATAACCATGAGCAACTCTAATTCCTAAGAGATAAACCTTTATAGACCAATAGTTATTCTTCTAAATTTACATGAAGTGATGCGGTAAAATAATTGTAAATTTTGATTGTCAGATTGATAGATAATTGCAATAAAAGTGAAGACTTTTGTCCCTTAAACAAACATCTCGTTCTTTACGGGTGAAGGGAGGGATGCGGTCTTGGATCGCTTCGTCTCATAATTGGATCGCGTACATGGGACCTATAAGGGTTGCCAAACGACATTTGGAAGTGAACCTGACGTGTTGATTGATTCAGCACGTGTCATACCACAAATTTTTCATTTTTCTTAGTTAGGTAGATATAGGTATTAAAATTAGGTAAGGTAGCTAGGCTAGAAGGTTATTCCCACCCAAGATTAATCTTTGAGTAAGATTAAGATAGAAGGAATACGGGGCTTTTAGAAAAACCTTAATAGCTGCAAGGAGGGACCTAGAGCTATGACTTAGACTCTAGCCTAAAAGCAGTTCCCGGGGCCCCAAAACCACAAGAAGACCAAGAAGTAGGGAATGCCATCATCCGGGCCAACCCGCACGAGTCCAAATCTGGCCCGGAAGAAGGAAGGAGTGCGAATCTGGCCCGGAAGAAAGAAAGAGCCCGAATCTGGCCCGGAAAATGGAGGGAGTCCGAATCTGGCCCGGAAGGTGGGGAGAAGCGGGACTGGATAGGACTAGGAAGGTTCCTAAGACGTGGGCCACCAGGAATAAAGACGACCTCGACGAGGATGATCAACACCAGCAGGACCAGCAAGGGAGCAGGGCCAGAGGACGATCATCAACAGCAGGGCCAGCACACCAGCTTTCAAGCGAAGACGAGCACGAGGCTCCGGACCAACACACCAGATTTCAAGCGAAGACGAGCACGAGGCTCCGGACGAGCACACCAGCGAGGGAGGCTCTGGGCCAGCTTTCAAGCGAAGACGAGTACGAGGCTCCGGGCCAGCACACCAGCTTTCAAGCGAAGACGAGCACGAGGCTTCGGACCAGCACACCAGCAAGGGAGGCTCCGGGCCAGCTTTTCGAGCGAAGACGAGCACGCGGCTCCGGGCCAACTTTCAAGCAAACACGGGCACGAGGCTCCGGACTAGCATACCAACGAGGGAGGCTCCGGGCCAACTTTCAAGCGAAGACGAGCACGAGGCTCCAAACCAACACACCAGCAAGAGAGGCTCCGGGCAAGCTTTTCAAGCGAAGACGAGCACGAGGCTCTAGACCAGCACACCAGCAAAACAGCAGGACGAGGACGATTATCAACAGCAGGGCCAACGTAAAAATACGAGGGCCAGCATACAAGCACGAGAACCAGCATACAAGCACTAGGGTCCAGCCAAAGAGCTCCGAGCCAGCATACGAGAGAAGAGGAGGCCCACCTCGAGGAAAGGTATGTCTACTTACACCCTTCGGTAATACAAAAGAATAGGAAAATCCGGGCCAACCCCGGAGGAAGAAGAGCTCCAGCACTCCCTTGAGGAAGAAGAGATCTTGGCCCACCCTGGAGGAAGGAGAGCTCCAGCAGTCCCTTGAGGAAGGAGAGATCCGGGCCAGCCCCGGAGGAAGGAGAGCTCCAGCAGTCCCTTGAGGAAGGAGAGATTCGGGCCAGCCCAGGAGGAAGAAGCCGAGTACTTGGGGGAAGCGGGTATAAGAGCACCACCGGTAAGAAGGAGGCACCAGCAGGACAAGAAGAGCAAGCTTCAACCCGGTTTTCACACCTCAAGACTTCAAATCACATGGCCTCCAATCTGGTACCCTCGGGGAAGAAGGATATTTGTCCAGTCATTCCCAGGGATTCCCTAGAGCTCACTGAGCTCAAGGAGGATCTCCTTCGCATGGGTTGTCTCTCCCTCATGGAATTTTGTTGGAGTTTTTGGGTGAAGTCCACGGTGCAGGAGATGTGGCAAGATCCCTTGCCGGTACCCCATGGAGATAGCATTCGGGCTTGCCCGGATAGGTGGACCATGGGGAGGTGGCAAGAGGTGTATGGCTTTCCACGACAAGGGGCGGGGTGGACAAGTACGAAGAAGGAGGAGTATGCCAAGGGGAGGTTCGGTAACAAGGATGCCAAGAACGGTTATGCGGTACAAGATTGCACGGACCTTCGCGCCCGACGGGTCTTCGCATTCCTTGTACCCATCTTACACCCCGAGAAACCTACCCGAGTGACAGTAACTCTTGCTAACACCTTGTATGGTTCCTACCTTGGCGAGAGGGTGGTGAACTAGGTCATCATCGTGAAGGATGTGGTGATTCGGTTGACTCGGAGTATTCACAATGTCAAACGCGCCCCCCTCTGCCCGTTTTTGATCCACATGTATCACCATTTCAAGGAGACTACTCCGGAGGAGGACATGGCATATGGGACGCAACTAATGATGAAGAAGTTTGAAGGGACGGAGTCAGAACCCGAACCGGGGTCTGAGGGAAGAAGCAGCTCATCCCAGTCAGGAGAGGAGGTTGTACCACCTCCCAAGCGCCAGAGACAGAAATAGGGAGGAGCCCACTCCACTCGCACCCGTGCAGCCATCCGCGCCGCAGCCACCGGACCGGCGCAACTCGAAGGCAAGTCTTACCCTGCCTCTGAGTTACTCGAAGCCATTCGCGTGTATGTAGAAGATGCGGATAAGACCTTGGGACAAGCGAGCAGCTTGGTGGGCAACCCTCCACGCGAAGGGTTGATCGCTGCGATCAAGGAGAAGGTCGGAGGAGCCGGCGATCTTTGCCTCATAGAGTAGAAGGTCAACCGACTCACACTCGAGGTGACCAAGGTAAGGAGTAGAGCGTTGGAGGCAGAGAGAAGTTGCAAGGCGGCTCTTCTCCAAGCCAATGCCTCGGCAGCAGCGTTACAATAGGCAGATGAAGCATTACGTTTTCCAGCAGATGTGGTACTGAAGGCCAAGATGTTCGACGCTCGATTGGAGAGAGATGATCACATTTCCAGCAAGTGGGTGATTGCCTTCGTGATGGAGCAAACCGTGAAGGTTGAGGCGGCTTATGCCAACATGCGGTTATTGGTGAGCAATCTCACCCACATTTTATCCAAGTTTGTGGAAGACTCCGACAGTTCCGACAAGGATGGGGACTCGGGTTCGGAGACCAACCCGGAGGAGCGTCACCTCGGTGATCACGGCCCACGGAAGGAGAATGAAGTGGTGGACCTTGACAGCCCGGATCTGCCCTCTCCACTCGTGAGCTCGAGGGTCCCGGCAGGACCATTCCCTTCGGAGGTCATCGGACCGATGCAGAGCGGTTGGAAGGAATGGCCGGGGGTTGCGATGGAGCCCCCACTTCCCGTGCATCCGTGCCAGATGCCACTTGGTGATTCCCCGCGCACTACGCCGATTGTGGCCCCTTTACAGAGCAGGCTTCATATTGGGAAGACCGCAAGTGAGAGTTCCTCTTACTTGTACACTCCAGGATAGATATCCGGCCAGGATATCATCATGGGCACCCCGAGTCAGGCATCGGCCCCTCCGACACGATCCGGGCCACATCTGGGCATGACTACCGTGTCAATCACCCCGGATGGCCCGGATTCCTCCTTGCCTTCGAGGGAAACCTTGTTGAGGGCAACGATTGGCCAACCCACGCCTTCCACCGATGTGTTTGCGCCATTGGTGGCACTTGCAGCAGCCGCGTCCACCCGGACTTCAAGCCGGAGTTCCAAGAAGCGCAAGAGGAGGGAAGAGCGGAAGAGACTCGAGGATCTGGCCCGGAAGTAGGTCAGGATCTTGGTTCGTAGGTCACTATTCAGTCCGGGATTTGGCCCCCGGTTGACTTTGGGTTTTGACTTGGTTTTGCCTTGGGTTTTGTGTAATAAGTGACCTCTGACGGTGCACGTCGTGTGTAGTGGCAGCACCGCTGCCAAGAGTAGTTATTGTCACCGTTTTTAGTTAGAAGGTATCGTTTGAGTTTGGACTCTTGTGTGAGTCCTTCGCAGTATAAGAGAGGAGTTTCGTGGCCTCTCTCTTCACTGCTTGATGTGTGTACTTGCTTTCAGTTTAATTCTAAACCTACGCTCTCAGAAAACCTTCGACGGTTGGAGAGCTCGGATTCTATATGACTGTGAGTACCATCTCAAGTAGTCCACTCCTCAAGTCCATACTAACCGTCGAGTCATTGTTTCCTTGTTCCATCAAGTAGATTAGTCGTGGTGGATGGGAATAACATGTGAGATGGTTAGATGGTTAGATTGGGCGTGACTCTAACTCTGACCCCTTGTGATTGTTTCCTTGTTCCCTCATGTAGATTAGTCGTGGTGGAGGGGAATAACAGGTGAGATTATAAGTGGCTAGGGGAGGACGAGGGGGGAGTGACGGGTGCGGAAGGAGTCTTGATATGTCTTGTGTGACCGGTCGGCGGCAGTATGTCATTGATTGTGAAGATGTATTCTGGATCCCGGATGCATCAACCTTTGGTCAGATAGGTTGATCCATAGGAGCATTACACACCATCAACCCTTCGTGTTGAGGACGGAGTAGACTGGTTTGACCTAAGGGCAGTAAGTCCAGACCGACTCTAACAGCTCGGATTATCTTGAGAGAAGAAAGGAGATCCAACTAACCCCTTTGTGAGGTGACCATCGGAGTAATAGGAGGAGGACTTTGTTCCCTGAAGAAAAGGAGTGGGAATCGGGTACCCGGGGCTAATAGCTAGGCGATCCCACGACGTACTATTCCTTTAGCTGATTCTGAGGTGAAGGAAGGTCTAACAGCTCAAAGGGTGGGTACACCACGTACGTGCCACAAGAGTAAGTGTTAGTCCTTACGGCCCAAGCCTTATCCCCTCTTATGGGGGGAACCCAGTGACACCACAACCATCCCAAGTTAGTGAGTAGGAGTGATTGGAGAAGCTGTGAGGAAGAAGTAACGTTTACTAAAACTTGTTTGAGTCCGTGAACCGTCGTTCATGGTGATAAAACACTCTCCAGATACGCAAGTATCCGGATGTCTATAATGTATATAGTTGTAAAGGTCATATAGGATCCGGGCCATGGGGAATCCGGGCCATGTGGAATCCTGGCCATGTGGAATCCGGGCCATGTACGATCCGGGCCATGTACGATCCGGGCCATGTGGAATCCGGGCCATGTACGATCTGGGCCATGTGGAATCTGGGCCATGTACAATCCGGGCCATGTAGCATCCGGGCCATGTAGGATCCGGGCCATGTACGATCCGGGCCATGTACAATCCGGGCCATGTACGATCCGGGCCATGTGGAATCCGGGCCATGTACGATCCGGGCCATGTACGATACGGGCCATGTACGATCCGGGCCATGTACGATCCGGGCCATGTGGAATCCGGGCCATGTACGATCCGGGCCATGAGGAATCCGGGCCATGTAAAGTACTTGGGTGGGGCAGTTGGTGTATTTAATGCTTACCCTTGTGATCTAAACCTTTCTCTCCTTTCTTTTGACGTATATATTGTATAGTTGACATTGTACAGATCATGGTTTGTTGTTAGTCGTTGTAGTTCTCGGTGACTCTCTGTGGGAACGATTACCTTAAGGGTATCTTTGTGTTTAGATGTGAATACTTGCCAACGCGTACTACGACACAAAGTGGCGCCGCTGCCGGGGAGTCACTTCGCTGAACTCAAAGACTAATAACATGTCGTTTTGTATATTCTTTCTGAAACTAACTTTGTGATCCTTGGATACTTAGCAGCTACGAGGCGAAGAGAGAGAACGAGGGAGATAGTGAAGGAGCATCAACCATCCATCACGATAGCTTCTAAGTTCGCTCCACAACTGCCCGGGCGGCGCTGTCTTTAAGGGGAGCGGCTCAAGTATCTCACTCAGAACCGGTGGACAATGGAGGCCAGGAACTCCATTCTTGGAATGGAAACGCCGGTGGAAGGTATAACATCCGGTGTGCCTTTCCGACCCCAAGTGACTGAAGTCTGTCCAGATCTTGCGAAAGTAGCTATATCCGTGTTGTGTCCGTGCCGCGTTCAATACGCACCTGTACCATGCCCAAGCCGTGTCCGCGCACAAATCCAAGCAGAGCTTCGAGCACTCTCTAAGCAAGACAGCTAGTAGTTCATTAGTATAGTTAGTAGTTGTGACCAATAATCCTAGATCAAAAGATAGACGTAGTGAGGGCCTAGGCAATACCATGAACCTTCATGAGTCAAGAAGAACCTAGCGAAATAGGAGTACGTCGATCCCAACGTAGGAATAGAGATACGAGACGAGGAAGCCAGCCCTTCCGTGCCAAACCTAGTCCTAGGAACACCCCAACCCGTAGGCCGAGTAGAGGAGTAAGGGTCGTAAGTCCCCCAGTAGACATTCTGGAAGTACACACTTAGGTAGGGAGTGACACGCCACCTCTAACTCCGCCATTTGAGCCCTTCCTAGAAAACTTTGAAGTAAACCAACTAGGACAGACCACAACCTTTGAATTCAAAGATCAGGACGCCCAAGAAGACGAAGCACCCGTCACCATGGCTCGACCCGCAACCCGCCTGAGATATAGCTCGTTCAAAGGTAATGGAGAGGCAGATGTCGATGAATGGTTCGGGGAGTTCGAGACGATTGCCATGGCCAACCAGGAGGATGACCCTTCGCGACTTCGGGTCTTTCCGGGGTTGTTGAAGGGCGAAGCTCTCAATTGGTACCATGGATTGTCAGACGAGGTGAAGGCGGATTGGGAGGAGCTCAAGGACCACTTCATCCAAGCTTTCCGCGAATCGGGAGGAGAATCACGTGCTCTAAGTCGGCTGAACAAGATCACCATGAAGGATAAAGAGTTGGTTCGCAGGTACAGCCAGAGAGTGAAGAGCTTCATCAAGAAGTGTGCCACGGAGGGAAGCCCGAGATTGCAGAAGGAGTGGTTTGTCGGAGGCCTTCCCTCGGCCATGGGATTTGCGGTAAGGATGGCCAAACCAACGACCCTTGCAAAAGCCATAGAAGCGGCCCAAAATTATGAGGACTCCCTTCACTCGATGAGGAAGACCCGTGACAAGTACGCCATCACCGACAAGAAGAAGAAGTCGAAGCACGACTCCTCCAGTTCGAAGGATAGCTCCTCCAGCTCGTCCTCAAGCAAAGAATCCTCAAGTGATATCCCCGCAGAAACGACGCACCACAAGGAGATGTCTCGAGCGGACGAAAGGACTGCACGGCGACTGAAGGAGGTCAAAGTGGAAGCCCAAGAATCGAAGGAAGTATTGAAGAGCCTCTGAGACACCATGGAGGCAATCAAGGTCAATTTAGCAGCCAACCCAGTACCACGAAGGTCTATACCCACGGTAAGAACCAATGTGTGGTGTACCAAGTGCAGAGAGGCCGGATATGCCAACCGGGAGTGCCCAAAATTCGGACCGAGGAGGGTGCACCTTGTCAATACCGACGGTACAACAAGCTTTTGGACCGAAGAAGAAGAGGAGGTATTGGAGGAGGAAGCCCCGGTCTATCAAGTACTTCCCACGTACGGGCAAGGACGAGGCGTCGTTCCAACCTATCGAGCCACCAACCCACCCTTGCGACAACTCGGGTACAAGCAGGCCTTCCAGCCACCAACATACCCACCTACTGCCTACCAAGGTGTAGTGCCATTCGCCCCGGCCCCAACGTTGTATCCCCCATACTCCGTTCCAGCAGGTACGCCGGTGTGTTACAATTGTGGTTCTCCATATCATTTTGCCAATGTTTGTGACCAGCCAAAGAGAGGAGGACAAGGGGCACCTATGGAGCTACCTTGCCAAAACTGCCAACAATACGGCCACGACGCACCCCACTGCCCACAACCGTCGGTACCAAAGGTAACATACAAACAGGTGGAGACCTCTCCGAAGAGCCAGACGGCCCTGAACTACGGCAATACCCAAGGGGTAGAGAACCCTCCGAAATGACGGGAGGAGGTGGAACCGCCAGGCATTAAGGAGGAGGTAGTGCAGAAGGTTAGTACTCGCGGTTCCACCCGAACCCATCGTCACAATCGTAGGAGTAGAGCGTCCCGACCTTTAGCAAGGCCGGTTGGTAGTAGTAGTAGTACATCTAGTTCGGACACTAATCACGGGACCTCCGATCCCGAACCTTTAGGAGCCGAGCCAATAATGCGAGAAGAACATCTAGAGACTGGCCCGGATCCTCTCACATCTGGCCCGGATCTACCCAGATCTGGCCCGGATCCTCTCCGATCTGGCTCGGATCCACCCCGGACCACCTCGGATGAAAGCTATCCCAGAGCTAACCAGAGCCCTATAGAAGATCCCTTAGCTGAAGCCGAGAAGGGGGTAAGTACCACCTGCCCTGACATTAGTGCGGAGGTAAGGAGACAGCTAGTAGAACCTAGAAGGCAGGAAATGTGAACAGGTCGCCAAGTTAGATTTGCGCCCGGTCTCACCGTAGGAAAAGAGCCAACTCTCAGAGTAGACGAATATGACATCCTTCAGGACATTAGGGGATCACAAGCCAACGTGACTACAGGACAGCTCCTGCGGGACAACCCCAATTACCAGAAGATAGTCAAGGAAGCTTGTACTCACTCTAGGCGGCGTAGGATCCGACTTCCCACTGTAGCTGTGAACTTCTCTACAGTGGAAGACTACGGCGCCCCTGAAATAGTGGTGGAGATAGATGGGTGCTTAATCCGTAATGTACCCGTTGACGGAGGATCGAGAGTCAACCTCATGACAGAAGAGACCGCAAATGACCTGGGGTATACAACCTTTGATCCTACTAATCAAGTCTTGAGGATGGCCGACCAATCACGCGTCTTACCTCTAGGACGGTTATCAGGTATTCCCACCAAGATAGGTCCCATCACCTATCCCCTCAACTATGTCATACTCAAAGTCGAAATGGGTAAACCTTTCCCGTTGCTGCTCGGACGCCTTTGGTTATATCTTGCAGATGTGCGGATGAATTGGGGAAGGAAGGAGTTCTCATTCGGCAACCCACCTACCTCCATCCCATGGAAGCACGAAGAGGCCATGGGAGAGACGAGTGACAATGAAGGCTACACCTCCAATTGGTCAGACCAAGAAGGAGATGACTCCACCTCTTCGTACCTCGTGGAGAACTTCTGGGACCAAGTCAAAACGGACTACGGCTTCCTAGAAGTGGTCCCGGAACAAGGTGTGGTAGAAGAGGTGGACGAAGGGGACCCTGGCCCGGATGTTTACCCCTGGCCACAGGAAGATCGCTCCTTAGGAGAGTCTTCGATGACTCTTACTCAAGAGTGGCTGAGGAAGCAATTGGAGGAAGGGACTCTTCCGATACAAGAAGGGGAGCACATTCAAACACCCCCACAGTGGAGCGATCCGTGCTTGCTCGGATTGGAAGGAGCGGATCGCACCAAACCCGTCGTGTCTCCTGAAGATTACGACACCATCGAAGTCCTTCCAGGAAAGTCTTTCAACCTCGGAAAGAACTTGACGAAGAAAGACTGGAGGTTGTACACCGAACTCTTGCAAGAGTTTACAGATGTGTTTTCTTGGGAGACTTCAGATCTGACCGGTATACCCGCGCGGCTAAGAGAGCATCGAATCGATCTTGTAGAGGGAGCCGCACCGGTTAGACAACGCCAATACCGCCTAAACCCTAAGTATGCACTTATGGTGAAGGAGGAATTGGATAAACTATTGGAGGCCGGATTCATCTACCCGGTCAACAACTCGGAGTGGGTGTCACCCATAGTGATTGTACCCAAGAAGGTAGGACGAGATGGGAAGGTAAAAATCCGTGTGTGCCAGGACTTCCGTAAGTTAAACGCGGCCACCAAGAAAGACTACTTCCCCCTACCTTTCATTGACATGGTGTTAGATCACATAGCAGGGAATGAGTGCTTTAGCTTCATGGACGGGTTCTCCGGGTACAATCAGGTATCCATTAGACCGAGCGACCAACTGAAGACAACATTCACCACCGAATGGGGCACCTGCGCGTTCAATCGAATGCCCTTCGGGCTATGTAACGCACCCGGCACTTTTCAGCGCCTGATGATGGACATATTCCAGGACTTCCTCAAGCATTTCCTAGAAGTGTTCATTGATGACTTCGCGGTGTTCAGCCCACAGACGGACCATTTGGAGTACTTACGGAAGACGTTCCAGAGGTGTAGAGAGACAAACCTGAAACTACATCCGGGTGAGTGCTTCTTTGCAATGCTCTCTGGCGTACTTCTTGGACATGTGGTCAACAAGGATGGGCTGCATGTTGACATTGACAAGGTGAAGGCAATACTCCAGCTACTTGCGCCGGTCAATGTACGAGAGATAAGAGGGTTCCTAGGGTGTGTAGGCTAATACAGGCGTTTCATCAACAAGTACGCTCAGCTGGCCGCACCCCTCACGGAACTACTCAAGAAAGATAAAGAGTTCGTGTGGACAAAACAAAGACAAGCGGCCTTTGAAGAACTCAAGGTACGAGTGTCGTTCGCATCCATCCTATCCCCACCCAATGGGATAAGGATTTTCACGTTACTCTTGATGCATCTGGATGGTGCCTAGGAGCAATCTTGTGGCAGGAAGGCCCAAGTGGCGGAGAGAAGCCCATCTACTACGCTAGTCATCAGATGAGCACAGTAGAGAGGAACTACACCGCCACCGAGCGGGAGGCGTTGGCAGTGGTGTACGCCTGTAAGAAGTTCCGCCATTATCTTCTTGGGTACAAGATTGTCTTCCACACCGACCATGACTCACTGAAGTACCTTGTGAACAAGCCTGACCTTTCAGGGAGGATTGCTCGCTGGATACTTCTGCTTCAAGAGTTTAACTACGAAGTGAGAGTAAAGCCGGGCAAGGCCAACCAAAATGCCGACTACCTGTCGCGACAACGAGGGACGAAGAGCGCTAACGACCTCGCAACCGAATTCCCCGACGAATTTCCGGACTCGACGTCGAAATCTGGCCCGGATCCTCCCAAATCTGGCCCGGATCCTCTCAGATCTGGCCCGGATGACAGCGTGGATCTAAATCCGGACATCCTTGAGGAACGCTCGACCCAGCAACACCTTTCCGGGCCAACCACCGAATGGGCGTGGAAGGTTCACGCTGACGGGGAGGGACCGACAACGGAAGAGGTGTCGATCTTCCAAACGGATCCTGATGAAGAATCCGAGTACAACGACATCTGAACCTACCTCCTTGATCACACATACCCGGAAGGGTATAGCAGGGTAGAGAAGGCCGTGTTCCAGCAAAAGGTAGTTCCTTACACCCTCATTGAAGGGATCCTCTTTAAGTATGGAGCCGATGAGAAGTTAAGAAGATGCCTGGAGCTTAAGGAGAGAAGACCTGTCATCCGTGCCTTACACGATGACCCTGCTGGAGGACACTTCGATGTGATGAGCACTATGGAGCGAATCCGAGCAGTAGGGTACTGGTGGCAGCAGCTCCACCGAGATGTGAAGCAATTTGTCCAAGGCTGCGACCCATGCCAAAGGATCAGAAGTCCGGCCACCCGGAACCATTGGCCTTTGACCCCCATCATTCCGTTAGCACCATTCGAGAAATGGGGGATAGATTTTATCGGGCCCATCTTCCCGGTGAGCCGGAACAAGAACAAATATGTTATCCTGGCAACGGATTACGCCACCAAGTGAATCGAAGCCCGAGCGACCTAGAAAACGACGCCATCACATCTGCGACCTTTCTCTTCGAACAGATATGTATGAGGTTTGGCCACCCCCTTGAGATTGTCAGTGACAGAGGAACTCACTTCCTGAATGAAGTAGTCCTAGACCTAACCTCCAGGTATGCCATCAAGCATAGGAAGACCACGCCGTATAATCCCAAGGCCAATGGTCTCGCCGAACGTACAAATGGTATAGTAGAGGCAATCCTCAACAAAGTCGTAGCAGCGCATAAAACGGACTGGGACGCGAAGCATTTTTCCACCGTATACGCCTATAACACAACAAGGAAGACCACCACCGGAAAAAGCCCCTACTTCCTAGTCCACGGACAAGAGGTATTGCAACACATCGAGACGGACATCAAAACCCATAGGGTCTTGGCGTCCAACCACGCCGATCGAAGCACTTCCCTAGAGACTCGGTTTGCCGACCTGGAAGCCTTGGAAGAAGCCCGGAGTGACGCGTTGCAACTAACGGTAGAAGTCCAGGCTCGGAGGAAGAGGACGTACGACCTGAAGCTGACCAGCAATAATGGCATTGAAGCAGGAAGTCTCGTTCTGCTCTTCGACAGCCGACACCAAGATTTTCCAGGTAAATTACACCGCCAATGGATGGGACCCTTTAAAGTACATGAGGTGTTTTCCAAAGGATCCTTGCAGCTGAAAGATCTACAAGGGAACTTCTTGGAGACGAAGACCAACGGTTCGCGTATTAATTTATACCACAAAAACGAGGAAACAGAAGAAGAGGAAGTCAGGGACTCGTCTCCTCGCGAGGACGCTCCCATGTGAGAAGGGGGTGATGTCGTACCACATATTTTTCGTTTTTCTTAGTTAGGTAGATATAGGTATTAAAATTAGGTAAGGTAGCTAGGCTAGAAGGTTATTCCCAACCAAGATTAATCTTTAAGTAAGATTAAGATAGAAGGAATACGAGGCATTTAGGAAAACCTTAATAGCTGCAAGGAGGGACCTAGAGCTATGACTTAGACTCTAGCCTAAAAAAAGCAGTTCCCGGGGCCCCAAAACCACAAGAAGACCAAGAAGTAGGGAATGCCATCATCCAGGCCAACCCGCACGAGTCCGAATCTGGCCCGGAAGAAGGAAGAAGTGCGAATCTGGCCTGGAAGAAGGAAGGAGTGCGAATCCGGCCCGGAAGAAAGAAGGAGCCCGAATCTCGCCCGGAAAATGGAGGGAGTCCGAATCTCGCCCGGAAGGTGGGGAGAAGCGAGATTGGATAGGACCAAGAAGGTTCCTAAGACGCGGGCCACCAAGAATAAAGACGACCTCGACGAGGATGATCAACACCAGTAGGACCAGCAAGGGAGCAGGGCCAGAAGACGATCATCAACAGCAGGGCCACCACACCAACTTTCAAGCGAAGACGAGCACGAGGCTCCGGACCAACACACCAGCAAAACAGCAGGACGAGGACGATTATCAACAGCAGGGCCAGCGTACAAACACGAGAGCCAGCATGCAAGCACGAGAGCCAGCATACAAGCACTAGGGTTTAGCAAAGGAGCTCCGAGCCAGCATACGAGAGAAGAAAAGGCCCACCTCGAGGAAAGGTACGTCTACCTACACCCTTCGATAACACAAAAGAATAGGAAAATCCGGGCCAGCCCCGGAGGAAGGAGAGCTCCAGCAGTCCCTTGAGGAAGGAGAGATCCGGGCCAGCCCAGGAGGAAGAAGCCCAGTACTTGGGGAAAGCGGGTTTAAGAGCACCACCGGTAAGAAGGAGGCACCAGCAGGACAAGAAGAGCAAGCTTCAACCCGGTTTTCACACCTCAAGACTTCAAATCACATGGCCTCCAATCTGGTACCCTCGGGGAAGAAGGATATTTGTCCAGTCATTCCCAGGGATTCCCTAGAGCTCACTGAGCTCAAGGAGGATCTCCTTCGCATGGGTTGTCTCTCCCTCATGGAATTTTGTTGGAGTTTTTGGGTGAAGTCCACGGTGCAGGAGATGTGGCAAGATCCCTTGCCGGTACCCAATGGAGATAGCATTCGGGCTTACCCGGATAGGTGGACCATGGGGAGGTGGCAAGAGGTGTAC
This sequence comes from Bryoerythrophyllum caledonicum, assembly GCA_963971425.1. NCBI lineage: Eukaryota > Viridiplantae > Streptophyta > Bryopsida > Pottiales > Pottiaceae > Bryoerythrophyllum > Bryoerythrophyllum caledonicum. The sequence continues at coordinate 17,715,635 of OZ020517.1, forward strand.
GGCTTTCCACGACAAGGGGCGGGGTGGACAAGTACGAAGAAGGAGGAGTATGCCAAGGGGAGGTTCGGTAACAAGGATGCCAAGAACGGTTATGCGGTACAAGATTGCACGGACCTTCGCGCCCGATGGGTCTTCGCATTCCTTGTACCCATCTTACATCCCGAGAAACCTACCCGAGTGACGGTTACTCTTGCTAACACCTTGAATGGTTCCTACACTTCAAGAAAACCAGCCCAATGTGACTGGATGTGACTAAGCGCATATGACTGAGTAGTCACCTCAGTCATTGGTTTAGTCTAAAATCAGTCCTAAGAGGGTCCAGTCATGCACTAGTCATATATGTAGTCATATTTTTGAGGACCCGGGTGGGAACGGCTACGAGAACGAGACATATGTTCTCTTGCCCGGTTCTCAGAGTCATGCTCTGAGTGCTTACTATGTGTAGTCATAGTAATGTAGTCATATGGTAAGGGTAATTGGTTTATGTATGACTTATTGTAGTAAGAGAGTTGGTTTGGGTGACTACACGCAGTCATGTAGTAAATAACCTAATTAGTAGTAGTCATATATGTCAATCAGATGATTTTGAAGTCCTCTACTCGTTGGCTCAATAGTTGAGTGCTGTGAAATTGGAGTAGGTCCATAATCTCCACTTACATAATAACTTCCCTGTTCAACACTACTATGTTTGCGCGCAAACATTCTAGGATGTCATTTTAGGGCACCATTCTAGAAACACTTTTAAATACACCTTCAAAAATTAGTGACTAATTTGCAAGAGAGTCCAAAAACCATGATTCCACTTGCTCTATCTTCCCACTTGCTCTATCTTCCCACTTGCTTTCTAGATGCACGAAATTTCCTTGTAGGCTTAACTTTCATACAGATTTCCCATGCTCACAAAAAAGTAGGTATGAATATGAATTCTGAAAAGTCATCACATAGCACAAACCTTATGTTAGAGCCTTGAATTTGAAGCCGGGGCTTCAACACATCCATGGGCATTGTCAAAAACGCACTTAGACGTGCATAGTGTAGGAATGACAATCTTGAATAACAATCTCAAAACCTACAATCAACTAGATTTTATCTAATTGGATCAAATCACAGTAATATGAGTTGATCACTGCTGAAATTCTAAGAAGGCAAATGCACCTTGTTGTATAATATTCTCTACCATTCAACCAACCTCTCTGAACCCTACAGGCAATCCTGATAGTGCAATCTCAACACTACAAGAATGGCATCACACTACCTTAATAAAAATAGAATCACACTTGAATCTACCATGCAGGTTGATATGCTCTATGACTGCCTCTAGTCACATGCACCAAAGAACTAACTATTGAACACGTTACGTGTTTAAGGATTCTCACTCTTTACCGTCACATGAACCAAAATCATGACTAACCTTGGTCAACAGAAAGCATTGGATTGAGTGTTTTAGTGCACAGTCCTACTGAATTTCTAAGAGTATACGTTCATAAATGATCACCTCGTCCAGACTGAAAACAACACTCATGTTTCCAAGCTCTTTAGGTGTCGTTCCAATTACGTCAGGTATCAACCAACTCCCTACAGTGCCCAACAAAGAGAAATTTACATCAGAAGCAAAAATCTCAAATGCTAACATTCAAAATCTTGCAAGAAGAAGCTTCTCTACAGCACAGGTGCTGAAATTCTATTCTAAAGGGTACCTCTCATTGAGAATGATGTTCTGTTAATCAAAAGCTTCCTTCAAGTTGTGATTGGCCAAAAAGCCCGCCTTTGCAATCTGCCTTTGCCTCTGGAAATGGATACCGTCACGTGCAGCCTTGGTGAAAAACAACAACATCAAGTAAGCCCTTAAGGACCTAGGACTCATTCAAAACTCATAAATCTATCACATTCTAAACCATAACGGATCAAGGAAGCAGTGTTATCCCTATAAACGTTATAATTTCATGAATGTTAAAAAAATTTGACTTCCCTACAAAAACACAATTGGTAAGACTAGTGAGTGTTATGTGTTAAGTGATATAACATGCTCTACTTTCTTCTTTGCTAATTGCACCTCTATAAGTGTTAATTTTGAAAAAATCAAGGTAATAATATATGAGAGCATACATTTGAAACATGTAATCACATTTATCCCATATTCTTTGCGAACGAGTGTCATATTCTCTCTTATTTAGAGATGCTTCTTCCTTTAGAGTATGACTCAGTGCGTGCAATGTATGACTCAATGTATGACTCAATGTATGACTCAATGCGTGCAAGATCTCATTACTATGCGCAGTGATAAAACCAATCATGTATTAACTGATACCTCACTACATTTAGTCATACCATTTGGAAGCTATTTGAGTATTTGTGACTAGGGGTTGCCAAATAGATGTGACTCCAAAGAGTCACGTTCTCCCAACTCAATGAATGACTCAATTTAGTCACCATCTCACTATTATGCGTAGTGATAAAACCAGTATTAAGTTGACTTATACCTCACTAGAAATAGTCATTCATTCAATCACTATTTACATATGGATGACTACGTGTAGTCATACATATATGACTATATAGAGTCATATGGACCCAAGTCCCACTGTAGGTCCCGTTTTGAGGTCCCAAAACAGTGTGGGAACGTAGTATTGGGAACAAGAAGTGTCCGATATGACCTCCAGTCAGATTGTCCGAAGCGACTAAGTCAAAATGACTAGACACAGTGCTAGTCACATTTTGGTTTATGCCCAACTCTAGTCATAAAACCTAGTCACATTGGGCTGGCTTTCTTGTAGTGCTACCTTGGCGAGAGGGTGGTGAATTGGGCCATCATCGTGAAGGATGTGGTGATTTGGTTGACTCGGAGTATTCACAATGTCAAACGCGCCCCCCCCTACCCGTTTTTGATCCACATGTATCACCATTTCAAGGAGACTACTCCGGAGGAGGACATGGCATATGGGACGCAACTAATGATGAAGAAGTTTGAAGGGACGGAGTCAGAACCCGAACCGGGGTCTGAGGGAGGAAGCAGCTCATCCCAGTCAGGAGAGGAGGTTGTACCACCTCCCAAGCGCCAGAGACAGAAATAGGGAGGAGCCCACTCCACTCGCACCCGTGCAGCCATCCGCGCCGCAGCCACCGGACCGGCGCAACTCGAAGGCAAGTCTTACCCTGCCTCTGAGTTACTCGAAGCCATTCGCGTGTATGTAGAAGATGCGGATAAGACCTTGGGACAAGCGAGCAGCTTGGTGGGCAACCCTCCACGCGAAGGGTTGATCGCTGCGATCAAGGAGAAGGTCGGAGGAGCCGGCGATCTTTGCCTCATAGAGCAGAAGGTCAACCGACTCACACTCGAGGTGACCAAGGTAAGGAGTAGAGCGTTGGAGGCAGAGAGAAGTTGCAAGGCGGCTCTTCTCCAAGCCAATGCCTCAGCAGCAGCGTTACAATAGGCAGATGAAGCATTACGTTTTCCAGCAGATGTGGTACTGAAGGCCAAGATGTTCGACGCTCGATTGGAGAGAGATGATCACATTTCCAGCAAGCGGGTGATTGCCTTCGTGATGGAGCAAACCGTGAAGGTTGAGGCGGCTTATGCCAACATGCGGTTATTGGTGAGCAATCTCACCCACATTTTATCCAAGTTTGTGGAAGACTCCGACAGTTCCGACAAGGATGGGGACTCGGGTTCGGAGACCAACCCGGAGGAGCGTCACCTCGGTGATCACGGCCCACGGAAGGAGAATGAAGTGGTGGACCTTGACAGCCCGGATCTGCCCTCTCCACTCGTGAGCTCGAGGGTCCCGGCAGGACCATTCCCTTCGGAGGTCATCGGACCGATGCAGAGCGGTTGGAAGGAATGGCCGGGGGTTGCGATGGAGCCCCCACTTCCCGTGCATCCGTGCCAGATGCCACTTGGTGATTCCCCGCGCACTACGCCGATTGTGGCCCCTTTACAGAGCAGGCTTCATATTGGGAAGACCGCAAGTGAGAGTTCCTCTTACTTGTACACTCCAGGATAGATATCCGGCCAGGATATCATCATGGGCACCCCGAGTCAGGCATCGGCCCCTCCGACACGATCCGGGCCACATCTGGGCATGACTACCGTGTCAATCACCCCGGATGGCCCGGATTCCTCCTTGCCTTCGAGGGAAACCTTGTTGAGGGCAACGATTGGCCAACCCACGCCTTCCACCGATGTGTTTGCGCCATTGGTGGCACTTGCAGCAGCCGCGTCCACCCGGACTTCAAGCCGGAGTTCCAAGAAGCGCAAGAGGAGGGAAGAGCGGAAGAGACTCGAGGATCTGGCCCGGAAGTAGGTCAGGATCTTGGTTCGTAGGTCACTATTCAGTCCGGGATTTGGCCCCCGGTTGACTTTGGGTTTTGACTTGGTTTTGCCTTGGGTTTTGTGTAATAAGTGACCTCTGACGGTGCACGTCGTGTGTAGTGGCAGCACCGCTGCCAAGAGTAGTTATTGTCACCGTTTTTAGTTAGAAGGTATCGTTTGAGTTTGGACTCTTGTGTGAGTCCTTCGCAGTATAAGAGAGGAGTTTCGTGGCCTCTCTCTTCACTGCTTGATGTGTGTACTTGCTTTCAGTTTAATTCTAAACCTACGCTCTCAGAAAACCTTCGACGGTTGGAGAGCTCGGATTCTATATGACTGTGAGTACCATCTCAAGTAGTCCACTCCTCAAGTCCATACTAACCGTCGAGTCATTGTTTCCTTGTTCCATCAAGTAGATTAGTCGTGGTGGATGGGAATAACATGTGAGATGGTTAGATGGTTAGATTGGGCATGACTCTAACTCTGACCCCTTGTGATTGTTTCCTTGTTCCCTCATGTAGATTAGTCGTGGTGGAGGGGAATAACAGGTGAGATTATAAGTGGCTAGGGGAGGACGAGGGGGGAGTGACGGGTGCGGAAGGAGTCTTGATATGTCTTGTGTGACCGGTCGGCGGCAGTATGTCATTGATTGTGAAGATGTATTCTGGATCCCGGATGCATCAACCTTTGGTCAGATAGGTTGATCCATAGGAGCATTACACACCATCAACCCTTCGTGTTGAGGACGGAGTAGACTGGTTTGACCTAAGGGCAGTAAGTCCAGACCGACTCTAACAGCTCGGATTATCTTGAGAGAAGAAAGGAGATCCAACTAACCCCTTTGTGAGGTGACCATCGGAGTAATAGGAGGAGGACTTTGTTCCCTGAAGAAAAGGAGTGGGAATCGGGTACCCGGGGCTAATAGCTAGGCGATCCCACGACGTACTATTCCTTTAGCTGATTCTGAGGTGAAGGAAGGTCTAACAGCTCAAAGGGTGGGTACACCACGTACGTGCCACAAGAGTAAGTGTTAGTCCTTACGGCCCAAGCCTTATCCCCTCTTATGGGGGGAACCCAGTGACACCACAACCATCCCAAGTTAGTGAGTAGGAGTGATTGGAGAAGCTGTGAGGAAGAAGTAACGTTTACTAAAACTTGTTTGAGTCCGTGAACCGTCGTTCATGGTGATAAAACACTCTCCAGATACGCAAGTATCCGGATGTCTATAATGTATATAGTTGTAAAGGTCATATAGGATCCGGGCCATGTGGAATCCGGGCCATGTACGATCCGGGCCATGAGGAATCCGGGCCATGTAAAGTACTTGGGTGGGGCGGTTGGTGTATTTAACGCTTACCCTTGTGATCTAAACCTTTCTCTCCTTTCTTTTGACGTATATATTGTATAGTTGACATTGTACAGATCATG
>OZ020517.1:17721568-17759091 GCA_963971425.1 Bryoerythrophyllum caledonicum
CCTCATTATTTCCGCCGTCGCAACGGACTGCTACTGTAGCGGCGCCATGAAGGCGGCGAGGAGACATCTATGGCGTATGGAGGTTTGAAGGAGGCGATGGGAGGGTTTGCAGGACCGGTTCGCGGGTATCATGATGCTTGCGGCAGCAGAGAGGAAGCCGGATGCGAGGCTTGTGGGCGGGGTGGGCTGGTTCTTGATTCAGGTTTTTTTTAAATTTATTTTTTGGCTGTAAAGTGCTGAACGGTGACACTGAAATTAAGAAACTTTGATGTGGTTTCGAGTTGTGTGCTTCATGTCCGACTGATGCTGTGGGGAGTCTCACGATGGGAGGGAGGAAGGGGTCGCCTGGACCCATTGAGGAAGACGTCGATTTCCCTGCCGGAGTGGGACTTTCTACTCATGGTTCATGCTGTCCAGGCGATGCAAAGGCTGTCGACCCTAAAGCTACGACTTAGGCTGTAGATCTTGCTGCTGGGGATGATGCCATTCCTTGGGAAGCCGTATGTCTCAGCCCCGACTAGTCTGGAGAGGTCGGAGGCAAGGGGAGTGGGGACAGCTGCGATGGTATAGGACAGGCCGGGGCATTTGAAAATCACGAGGTACAGTCACAACCTGATGATTTAAAGTGTTCCCCAGAGGATGTGAAGGCCGTGGACGCTGGACTTGTTGAGAAGAAAAAGCGACCCTCATGGAGGAAGATGCTTCAAAAAGTTCAGGCAGCTGTCCAGACTCCACACCCTGGACCATTCAATAGGACTGACCTTCAGTGGGAGACCACCATGAACGAGGGGAAGGGTAAGCGTCGTGAAACTCAGAAGGACACTATTCCCTCGGATCGTTTAGATGACTTCCTTGAAGGTGAAATGTCAGCCTGTCAGCACCCTTGTGTGTTCTGGGAAGAATCACACCAATGCATGAAGAAGGATGATCGAAAACAGGTTAGAGCAGAGTCAGCGATCCAAGAGATCAAGTAATATGTTACTACCTAACCCTTTTCTGTGACCAATTATTAGAGAACGGCCTGTCCTATTCTGTACTCCATGTCTGTCCTAGCCGTGCTTTCCTGCTGTTGATTCTTACCACTCTTTCGCCCTCTGTCCTAAACATGTACTGGTGCCAGTATGGGCCTGAAGACTACACCAGTAAGTATAAAGTTGAAGTGCAGAAGGTGTTTGCCCATGTCCGGACTCAGAAGAAGAATTCCACAAACCAGAGGAAGGCCCTGCAGCGGGCTCAGAAAATCGTTGACAAGGCAGCCAAAGAAGCAGCATCAAAACCACGAGCTAGAAAGAAGGGGAAGGCAACACCTTTGCCTGACCTAAACGTAGAAGCTGTTGACGAGGAAGCAGAGGAGCAGAAGCGGCTGGAGGAAGCTAAGGACAGCTTAAGACATGCCTAGGCCCTCTTGGATGCAGCTCTAAAACCAAAAAGGAAGATAAGGGTCGGTAAAGTTCAAGCTGGGATGTCGATGAAGAGGGGGTGCCAGTGCAATTTCGTTGCAAAATAGCTCCTAGTGGATGAAACCCTCTGTACTATATAGTTTCACTGGGACGAGGCTATCGTGTGAGCGGTGAGCAGTGAGCGGTGAGCCGTGAGCAGTTAGATTTGGACATTTTAGATCAAAAATAGTTCAGACGTAGATGAAGATTTTGAAAATCAGAAATTTCCAAAATATTTCACTGTTTGTAGTAAAATTTGGGACCTATAACCGTGGAATATTATTCTACAGAAACAGCTGAAAATTTGTTTTCAAGGTGTGTTTCATCATGGGGTAAGTTGGAAAAATCAGTGAAACTACAACTACTCTCGTAGATTCTGTGAAAGGGAATTTGTTGTATTCTGGATTCTGTTAGCGCGATGCATTCATAGTGGAGTTCAGGTAGTTAGATTATGAAGAGTACTTTGATTTATACTCTAAAAACTAGAAGAAAGGTGATACTACAAAAAACTGGTAGTGGCCCTTTTAATCTCACTACTGAATAAATAAATCAAGTGTTGGTTACAAGGGTTACTTTGTAGAAGCTGTCAAATCTACAAGTGTAGGTGGTTCAACAACCCACTCTCTAGGACTCGCTTCACTTCATTGAAGCTAAAACTAGCTGCGTGCATGAATGTATCGGACTCTGAATCCAAACCACAAATGACTGTAAATACATAATAGAGGTGCTTACAATTGGCCCATTGACCACGCTTTCCAATTGCTTTAATCTCCATCTCCTTGAAATTCGGGCAGGTGCATGAAGGTAGCTGCGATATCGTCAAGAATTACTGCTGCACCTTTGGAGGTGCGCCCGAATCCAATGAGACGATGCATCCAAGGGCAAGGGGCAGGAAGCATGCATAACTTGCGCACACTTCCTTTCAATGATAAGACTGATGCACAATTGTTCGCATGCTTGGTGGACGGGGCCCTTTTGTTGCGCCGGATATTTTTCCCTGATCTGCGGGTGGGATAATCGTCTGGATATCCTGGAGTCGTGTAAGCTGATAAGTCCACAGATAATGGTTGGTCCTGAAAGAGCCTTGCTGGCGAAATCTCCCTCCGTTGGGGTAGTCTAAAGCCTGCATTCTCCAAGGAGAGGATCTCTTTGCGAGATAAATTGGTCCCAACTTAACCAGCCATACCTCAGGGACCTCTGGTCGTGACAACACCCACTTTCGACGAGTGCCCTTCACGCATCTCTCAATGTCGTCATTGCAGAAAAAGAATTGCATAGTCTCCTTCCTATTCTTCTTGTAGTTGTCCATCATACTAGTGTAGCTTGGAGCAACAGTGTTCTTCCCGTCTTGCACAATCCGAGCTACACACTTCTTCTTGGTGATGGCTTGTTGAGCGAAGCACGCTTTGGCAGATGTCTTCGGAAGGCATGCGATGTGCCATTCGGAAGGGTCGCATGTAGTCTCTTCCACAGTAGTGACGTGGTGGCGATCGATTTGATGAGTGGGTCGGTATGGTTCTAGGACTGGCTCCTCCTGATCTAAAGGTGTAGGACAATCAAGGGGTGGAAGGTTGTGGTCGTTGTCATTGAGCACTGATTTGGTCTGGATGCGCGGTCTTGACATGCTAATCTTGTTAGGCCTGTGAGACTCATATTCATAACCAAAACCTGTATCTGGCTTTCGTTTAAGAGAAACAAATACCTCTTCTCCTTCAAGGTGCGGCGTTCTCGTGCACAACACGTCGGCGCCAGGCATCTTCAAGAACGCTTCGTGGAGCGGTTTCCAGTTTCCATTTCGAGCTGATAACCTCTGAGCAGTTCTGAGCTTGAGTTCTTCCTTTGACAGACCAGTACCACGGCGCTCTCCTTTGAGGAACTGGTAATATGCTACGCACTGCATGAAGCCACGAACAAAGTCGTCCATGGTTGCCACGTACAGGTCACTCCCCCGATCGCCGGATTGTTGTTTCCACTTGTTATGGATCGATTCTGCAAGGTTACATGATGGCATTTTTGCAAGTTCATCTTGAGTGAGATCCTGCAGTTGTAAAATGGTGTTAAATTAGCCTTATCAGAGGATTTAAGTAATGATTAAAGGCGAAGTAGATTATGAAGAATAGATAGAGGAAGGTAGAGGAATTACTAACTGCATGAAGCCACCCCATTGCCGGTAACGAAAGTGCCAGAAGGCGAGCCAAAGCTCCAGTCGAGGAAGGCCTTGTTCAGATGCAGCACCAAACGACATCCACCACGCTCGAATTGCAAGATATTTAGTATCGGCCTCTGCCATGGACTTGGCATCTCTGTATTGCTGGCACAATTTTTGGTGTTGAGCTTGGAGGTCCTGACGGATGTCAGCCTTTGTGTGCTTTTCCAGAGACTGTGTCCAGTGAAAAAGACAAGTCCTTTCTCTATCCACCATTTTCTCACTCGCGTCTCCACTTCCGTAGATGATGCGAACAGCGTTCCAATTAGCCTGGGCGCTGTCGGTCATGAATCCCTTAAAATTGACTTGATGCACATCGTGGCGCGCCATGACAGCATTCAGATTCTTCCATACAACTGATTCGGCTGCAACGTCCTCCGATTGCATGTCACATACTGCGATTGTCAAGATCCGACAATAAGTGGAGTCGTACACGTGGCAAGCCATGGTAGTCCAGGATCTGACACGTTTGACATGGTCAAACATTATCCAGGCGTTCTCAAGGTCACCCCCAGATTGCATTCGCTTCACCAAGTCAACTCCGCTGCCAGGCCCGACCTGGGACATCTTGAAGACGAAGACCTTGTCCATGTCTGATCCTTGCCCCGGAAACATATTCTCCTGAACAAAGTTCCAGGTGCACGAGCCTCGAAGCTTAGAAATGGTGTCCATGATTCCATACCGTCGCAGATGCCTGAAAGTAGAGACAGAATTACGAATACTCGGAGAGGTTAGATGCTTGCACCGATCAAAGATTGGCAACAACTGCGGTAGCTCCAAGGTCTAATGGTCTTCACCTACCCTAGCCAAAAGGAGTGGGCCAAGTACTTCCTTTGCCGTTTCAAGCACAATGGCGGAACGAGTTGCTGATGGAGTTCGTTCCACCTGCTCACCAATCAAGCTCTCTGTCTGCTCGATGAAGTCACGGCAATCACCAGTCTTGACTGGATGGTCGTGAGATCCTAAATGCACACATGCTCTCGTCATGTGTGGTGCTGCGGACACATAGTATATCTTTGCTGGGCAAACTGCAATACACGTAGGTGGGACATTACATGTTTTGCAAACTAGTGTAGAACCGGTAGGAGGACTAGACCCAATTTCAAACACTTTGTCAGATATTCCATCCCACTCAGTCTCATTCACACCGGCGGTTCTATGGTCTCGAAATAGATACTCACAGTCGGCATTGTCACAACGGAGGTGGCCAAGACATGAAGAGGTACGGAATGTAAGTTTCATATCGTTCTGAATATTAGACGTGATGGTGCGAGACCAAGCATGGCCATCATAACGTTTGTCCATGCCACGAAGTTGCTTGGCTGCAGTTTGCTGACCATAGACTCCTAACGGAGGAAATTCAAATATAATGTCTCCATTGTATTGAGGCGGCAAATAGTCAACCTGTTGTAGTTTAAAAGCATTAAAATCTATTTGGGACAAGACATTTTTGACCTCTTATGAGCATTAAGTTTCATTAAGGATTGAACTACGCTGCCTGATGAACTTGGTGGAGATTTTGATGGCTCGCTAGAGCGTGACGGACTGATAGGATGAGTCGACTTTTGGCATATAGTTTGCGGAGATAGCGCCCTCTGCTCTCTGCACTTTGGTTCTAACATTGAAAGTTGAACGTCTTCACTATCCGAGTCATCACTCAGCTCATAGATGGTCTCAAGACCTGGCTCTATTTTGACTTTGGAAAGCATTGGGGTCTTAATGCTAATAGTGGAAGACTCCCGAGGTGTAAGGAGTTCAGTGGAAGCTGCTGAAACTGACTCAGAGACTCCGTATGCCCGATACTTTCCGAGTTTAAGCAACCAAAATGTCCCCACATCGTTCCTACTCGACAACTGACCAAGAGCAAGCGAGACTAGTCCCGTTGTAATGTCAAAAACCTCTTCTTCCACAAAGATAGACTCTTCACAAAATTGAAACCTCAGACCTAGAGTTGTGGAAGTGACCATGGCATGACCATCTTCACCCAATGGAAATGTAACTGGCACAGAATGCGAATCAGCACGAATGAAGGCCATTGTACTCTAAGTAAATTGCAACCTCACAAAGACAAAATGAAATCGAAACGAAAGAGGGAGTTTAGCAGAGGCACAGAAGATTAAGTACTTGCACAAACAAAAACTTCTAATAGAGACGAATGTAAACTATTTACTAGAAGTAAATTTGGGGAGTAATCCAGGAATAAAATTTCATTAACCGAATAGCCGTAAATGAAATAGAAAATGTTGAGATTCGATATTTTTGCAAGTCCTATTCTTGAAAGTGAATGATGGAGGATAGCTGCAATTAGAGAAACTTTTAAAGAATAGACGAAGGCACAATTCACGGTGTATAATTGCACTCTGACTGCACTGTATGATTGGAATAAGATTGAAAGGTTGACAACCCATCATGTTCATGAATTAAAGAGATTGGTTATTATCAGGCTTCAGAATGACGGCAATGAACCAAAAATAACAATTAGTGACAAACAACTCATAAAGATGTAAGTTATAAATATAATGTGAACAATTATTGAAGTGAATGGCGGCGGCTGACAGAGAGGAAGCTATCATTTTTCTGCCAAGTTGTATCCAAATTAATATAGCAACTGTGAGTTGGAAACATCTAAATTCAATTAAGAAGCGTCTTTCAAAGGTGTTTTGACAACTTTAAAAGAGAGGTTTTCGAATTCATTTGTACGCTTGGGTTTATGGAATTGTCATTAGATTGGACTGAGGAAACTACAACGGATTGTCTAGTTGTAGAAAATGAGAGGAAGAAGAAGCGTAGGAGGCAAGGCATCTTGTTATCAAGTCGTAAGCAATTGCAGAGGGCTAGGATGGGAAGGAAAAAGGCAAATATTTCTGACATTGACATTTCTGATACTGCAAGGGTGTTGTCGTATAATCTAAGACAACGTGATAGAGATGGAGAACAACACCTTGTTCTTGACAATGAAGGAGATTCAATTGTAAGACTTCTTAGTTTGTAGTTTATTGTAATGTTTTCATCAATTTTTGAATGTCTTTGCAAGAGTTTATGTAATAATGATGTGGTGACCTAGCTAAGTTCATCTTCATTGTTCCTATAGTTTCATTTAATTATGATACTAATATGTGTGTGTGGAAGGGCAAGGAAAGAGGAGGAACCGATGCAATTACGGAGGATATTGAGGAATCAACCCCATCACCAGCGGAGGCACAATCAACTCCAAAAGCGGTGGAGACTATGATTCCAAACGAGAAAGTATGCTTTGAACCATACCATTATGAGTTTAGTCTACATCGTGGAGTTTGGTCTACATGTCCTGAGATAATAATAACGTGTAGTGGTATTTCATATTGCATTTTAATTCTTGTTGTCATGTAGGACTGATGCAATTTTGAAGATAATTTGAAATTTCCTACACTAATTGAAATTTTAAATGCAATTGTTGACTGACACACACTTGCTTGAGAACAATTACCCGATCAGAACTTGGCATATACATGCTCTGATCGAAATTAGTGTGAGTGATCTACATCAATAATCCCTCTACACTATATTCAGTGTTTAGTGTAGTTCTTTGTCTTGGTTGTATGGTTCTTTTCTTGCAATTAGATTTTGATTTGTGCCACTACAAATAAAAAAACAATACACTATTTAATTCTTTAATTTTAAAAAAAACTCCATCCATGGCAGCTCACCACCTCACATTCTCGGTGCTAACTTAGATTGGTTGTCAGTCTCTGAAACAGTACTATGCTATGAGGTAGCGGTTGATATTTCCGTGCAGTTCCAATTGTCGCACCCTACATTCCAGGGCTGTGTGTCAGAAACCAACCAGCCTGGCTTCAGAAAGTGTCCAAGCTTGTTCTAATTCCGCCCATGCTTGGGAAAATTGAGAACTTCTGATTGGTTCGAATTGGTGCACAAGTGCTCTATTTTCAGAATCCAACCTCTCATGAACACCATGACTCTATGAGCGGTTATTGGCCACTCTAGGCCTTCGTTCTTAAAAATTCATAGAAAATTGTAGAAATGCTCAAAAAATGTTTTTTTTTTGGGGATGCCTTTGCAATAGCTTTGCGAAGCATCCAAAAATCATAAATTTTTTCTTTCACAAGTCTAAATATGCAAACCTGAAATTCGCACGGGAATATCAACCTCTACCTTAGTAAGACATGGTTGGAACACATTCGCACTGTCAATAACAGTTTCGTTGATTTATGCAATAAGTAGTAGAAAATCATTGTCCAGAATTGATGATCATATCACTTGCAGAGCCCACATTGAAAGTTCGATACTAAATACTGTTCAAGTGAAGTCAAACCACTACGGCATCATCAGCTCGAAAAACAAAACACAAGTGTTGAGTACTCAGTGTTGAGTGTACTGGTAGCTAATGCTGGGAAATACTGGGACGTGCTGGAAAATGCTGGGAAATGCTGGAAAGGAAGCAAAATTCACTAGATATTGACTCGAAATGTTGGGTCACCATGCACGGTTTACCATGCGCGTGTGCATGGGTCACCATGCACGGTTTTGCATGGAAGCTACGTGAACAGTGTGAACCACGTCGAAGTTGAAGTCAGGACTGGAGTCGAAGTGAGGACTGGAGTGGACGTCGAAATTAGGACTGCAGCTAGGTATTGACTCGGAACTGGACGTCAACTGGATAGATTGGATATTGATTCGGAAGCTTTATCGAAGTAAGACATGCAGTGGTGCATAACTGATCACGAAGCGGAAAGTCTTGTAACAGTTGGAGGGCGGTTGAGTGTCGCAGGAAGAATTCGGGAATGGCAAGTGGTGGCCAGGGGTCGGTTTAGTGTGTTGTGCGAGTGGCTGGTTGATATACGATGGCGTTGGTCGTTGGTGACGGTGGTGGTTCGGGATATAGAACCTCACACCTGCGTGCGCACATGATCGTGCTAACATGAACCAGGGATCTACTTGCACATGATCATGCCCACATGAACTTATGAACGTGCTACCAATTGCGGCAGCATTTACAAGATCTGTGGCAGCATCTCCAGGATGCTCGGATTTAGACATCTCCAGGATGCCTTGTTTTTGTATTGTCTTCAGATACGCGTTTAAGTTGCGCGCTGACTTTGCACCTATTTGGGAAGAGTGGGTGCACAACCTCAATGTGAACGCACATCATGAGGTGTCAGACCTCCCTTTAGCCTGAGAGCACATACTATCTTCAGATGTGACAACTAGTTCGAGCTGTCAACTAAGGCTTCGTCGACGAAGCCTGTTACTCACCCTCTTCTTTGGACGTCGAGAACTCCACGAGCTTATGTCTTTAACGGTCCAGAACTTTGGCTTCGTTTGACTTATCTTCATGGATCACGAACCTTAGGCTTTGTGATCGTTAGGCTTTGGCTTCGTGATCTAACAAAACCTTTTTAGTGAGTAGAAATTTTTTATTGTTTTCTTTGAATCTAATTTGTTGTGTTGGTGTGGTAGGTCATATTTCGAGGGGGAATTGTTGTTGGATTGGACGATATGGCGTGTTCATCTCTTTTAGCGGCAACCACTGACTCCTTCTCAGGCGACAAGGTGAGAATTTGTGCACTTGTTTTACAACATTCTCAGATGACTTGAGCCAAGTTCGAACTCTACACATTGGAGTTCAACAAGCTCGAACTTAACACGCAGGTTTGGCATTTAATGATTTGTAGCACATCATAGCAGCATTCTCGTCATAGAAAATCATATTTGGCATAAATCGTTTTTTCTACAACTTCGTTCATATAATCGCAGGAATGACATGTTTTAAAAAATAACTGAAAATTGATTTTATGAACGACGTCATAACAAATCATGTTGAGACAACACATGAAGGACTCTGAATAATATGAACGAACTGCAACAGGTATGAAAATTTATTAGCAGCAAGTTTGAAAATATTGTGAATGAATCAGCAACAAGTTTGAGTACGAAGTGTCGTCAACGAATCATGTTTGAGGCAAATTGTTATGCTTCGTCAACGAAGCATGTTTTTGAGTACATCAGAATGTTCTTCTAGTACCACCAAAGTTTGAGCCATGAAGCTTCGTCAACGAAGCATGTTTTTGTGCTGGAACATGGGCATGAGCTGTCATGCATGTCCAATGAGACTTCGTTGACGAAGCCTCATATATATGTTTGCAACTTTTGATGTTATGCCCTTGTGAGCCGAAAACTTCTGCAACTGTGAATTCAAAATTTTTGTGTGCATGTGGCAGAGCATACCAAGAGGAGTAGGTACCACAGATGTTGATGATATTGGCATTATCAAGGGATCATCTCAACCTATGGTATGGTTGAACTCTTTAATTCAACATGTGATGGATTGGAAAGCTTGTTTTTGATTGATTAAATGTGGTTTCATGTTCCGAATATGAATTCTTGTTAGGAGTGTGAATTAATGAATGAAAGCTTCCTGGACGAAGTCTCTTTTGATGCTGTCAAACTAAAGTTGATTTTGAACATTTGAACATTTGAATGTTGTATTAAGGCTTCGTGGACGAAGCCTCTTGTGATGTTGTGAAACTTAAGTTGATTTTGAATATTTGAACATTTGAATGCTGTGATAAGGCTTCGTGGACAAAGCCTCTTGTGATGCTGTGAAACTTAAGTTGATTTTGAATATTTGAACATTTGAATGCTGTGATAAGGCTTCCTGGACGAAGCCTCTTGTGATGCTGTCAAACTATAGTTGCTTTTGAACATTTGAATGTTGTGAGAAGGCTTCGTGGAGGAAGGTACTCTTTTTGCTCAATTGTGATTCATTAAACTAATTGAAAGTTGACAATTAAGAAGTAGGTGAATAGCCTTTGTGGACAAAGGCTTGTTCAAAGAGGCTATGCTTAAATTTTTATTTTGAGCTAATGTAGTCTTTGTTGACAATGGCTATAATGAATTCGACAATGGCTTTAATGAAATCGACAATGACCTCATTATTGATTTAAGATTTTACATAATTTGTATTCTAATTTATTATTCTCAAATATATGTACATTGATATTCAGATTAATGCGGGAGTTTCTTCAGAGATCAACACAACTCAAGACGACAAGGAAGGCCCTCTCAACCCAGAAATTGAGGTTTGTTAATCATTTGTTTTAAACATAAGTTATTTTTCAATCTTTTGTGGCATTCGCAACTCTTTGCATTAAGTAATGTTGTCACTCGTGTTATCAATTATTGAATACTTTATTATGTAAATTTTAAATGCATGACGTTTCTTCATTTGATTCTGATGATGATTCTCCAAAATGTCCAAGTGGTTTGGTCAATGTTCAAGATGGAGAGAGAGCACGGCGACTTCACCAAAAATCAAATTTTGTGACTGTCCTTGAAAATATGCGAGTCACCAAAGGCCCCTTTTACGTACCTCTTTGCAGGATGGTTCCATTGCCACGTGTTCGTCCTGTGCAGGAGGTCGATGTATGCGTCCTTCAAAAGCGTTTTGAAGGCGGATACATTGACGGTGATCGTTCTTTTTATATTTCTTTGTTTGACGATGCTGAGTTAATTCGTGATGTGTCTCCTGAGATCAAGGCAAGCTGGAATTCTCATTCGCAATCTGCGAATGAGAAATTTGAAGAGTATTTGGGTTCAAATCCAGAATATGCACATTTCCAGGGAAAAATGTTTCTTGTGTGGGATGGAAACCACAGATATAATGCATGGTGGCGCTATATTAATGACGTTCACCCCAATGATAAATCCTGGCATTATTCGGTTTCCAGTGTTGTGCTCAATCCAAAAGGAAGATCTCGGTTCTGCTTAATTGTATGCACGATGTAAATTGGTATTACCATCCACCCATATTTGATTTTCCATTGATAGCTTGATTCATAATTTTCTTCTATTATCTCTGACTTTGGATTGACATATTTGATTGTAAATATGCAGGTCAACTCAGAATAACCATGTAAAGGTCAATCTCCCTGCAAGGTTGCAACGCATTCAATATCATGGGTCCCTCAAGCTTGAAGACTTCAACGAACTTCTGACCTCCACAGAATTCAAGTCTTGTATGAAAGTTAGACAGTCGCGTGCAGCTTGGTATCCTTTGACTATTGATGTATTCATATCCTTCTTATATCGGGTAAGTGCTTTCTCAAGATGTATTTTGAATATTTGTATCACTTATAAATTTATGTTTTTTGTTCAAAGAATAAATAACAATTTGAAAATATCAAATTTATATGTCTTAAACAATATTTTTTATTGCAGCAAGACCTCGCTCGAGTTGCTGACGAAGCCGCTACCGAATACGAAAGAACCACGCCTGCAGAGGAGAGAACGGCAGAAGGTGTGTGGAGAGTTATGAATGTTGCTGAAGCATCGATGGTGAAATCCATAAAAAACAAGGATTTACACAAATATCTTTCTGTTGTAAATCCAAAGCATGGCAAAGGATTTTTTGAAGAGGTATTTTTTCTATTATTTTCTTACTTTCTTTTCAATGATTGTTTAGACAATCTGGCAATTCTTTAGTTGTTTTTTTTTCATCATATTCATCATAATTTTCTTTTTGTAGATCAACAATCATTTCAGTCAATTCAAAACAACTGAAATGACCATCGAGAGGTTGCAGAAGGTTACAACCTCTAATGTTGGTCCACTTTTCAAAGCAAGGTGGCTCCATCAGTGGAATTCTCCAGCTTCCATTCGATCTGCCTATCGGTTTCCAAGTGCACGTTTCAAAGACACCACACTTGACTTATTCCTAAATCGTGCATCATTTTGGGCACAGGTGATTCAATTATTCATTTGTTGTTATTTTGTGATCATGTATTTTTTATTGTTTACTAATATTTATTTACAATATTCAGCTTGAAGAGAGCTTCATTTCTGAATTCGAGAATCTTTGTAAGTTGGGCGCATTCACTGTAGACTGGAACGCCTCTTCGGGGATTATGCGTCCGTTGGACTATATTGAGAAATGGCGTATGATCTTGTGGGAGAAGGCGTTCATGCATATTGTCCATCCAAGTGTTAAGCCATCATTTCTTAAGGGATCAAATTTCGATGATTTTCAGGAAGGTGACCTTCTCATCAAGCGTCTATTCTATAGGTATTTTTCATTTAATTTCTTCACTTTGTGCCTCTTCAAACATTTCAAATTCATTCACTCATTTCTTATCAAGTTGTTTTGTGTTCATTTAGGTACATTATCAGGGAATTGATGCCTAAAAATGCGCTTGGAGTTGTCTCATGCCCTGCTTTCATATCTCCATGGATTCAATCTTCTTCGGATCTATGTATTTTCACAAATATTCAGCAGGAGAAGTACTCCGTCCCTCTTCTAAAGGGTGGTGGATGGTACCTTGAATGTAGCTCTAATTTCATTCCAGACGAGGAGTTAGAGCTTTACGGTAGTCTTTGTGGTTCTACATCCCCCAATGTTTCAACTAATCCTGAGGGCGAGGATTTAGAACACGAGCAGTCATCGATGCCGCCAGTAGTTGTCCAAGAGGAGACTTCGAACAAAAAAAAACGCTTGACCAAGGTTGAGAAGGCAAAGTTGGAGATTGAAGTGGCTCAGAAGGCGGAGGCGGCTAAGAAGGCTGAGATTGAGGAGGCTGTAGCTACTGTCCTTGCATCAAGGGCAGCTGTTAATGTTTCTGTGCTACCAAACCAAACAGATGTGACCAGAGATAATGAACTTGCTTGGAATTCATCTCCGGTCATGGCATCTTCTCAAGCTGCAGGATCCAGTCTTATTGAAGTTACACGTATGGAGGTTCACCAACGCAGACAACGTCAATTTCAACAATCAGAATCATCTGTTGCACCAATTCATATTGTCTCTTCAGAGTCTTTAATTCTGAATTGCTCTCTATTTTCGCTCATGCAGTCTCTTTCTCAGCCCGGTGGTCCACCACAGCCTTGGGCTCGTCTTCATGAATTCATATCACAGGTAAGATTTTATTTTATCACTTTTGTTTGTCGAAATTTATGTAATACATTGTATCCAATTTCTTATTTTAATTGCTTTCCAGGTTGGAGCAGATCGATCACGGCAAGTTTCAAGTGAAACTTACAAGCACTCTCGATTGGATCTTATAATTGCCAACATTCCAGAGAATTTGCCCGTCCCAGGGATCTCTGTTCCTCATTCGGCCATTCCTCCGTGGAATGTTAGGCCGGAGAAGTTCATTGATACAATTTTTGAGTTTGCTGACAACTATCTCCATGACAATGCAGCTTTGCTTTTGTTTCATGCCAACGACCGAGATTTGCAATTGGAGATTGAAGAATGTGCAGTAACATACGATTTGAAGTTACTGAACGATTGGTGGGCATTAAATGAGCTCCCTCTTGCTTTACCTCGAGATCCTTCTGCCACGGTAATTATATATTTTAATTATATAATTTTTATTTGCTATTGTTAATGTATATAGTATAAATATCATGGATTTTTGGAAGGTTTACACTAAACATAATTGTACTTTGCTTCAGGGCACACGCTTTTGTGTCCAATTATTTGTACGAGATACTATTGATGTCTCGGGATTCCGCGTTAGCGCTCCATTGGGGGAGCTTGACATATTATTCAATCCGGTAAATGCTTCAACTCAGCATTTGCGTGGAGAATCACCTTGGCGGGGCCCTCGGGAGAAATCCGATGATTTCTTGAAGTCAATGATTGAATCGCTGACTTCAATTGAGGACATTGTTCTTGATTGGAATGCCTCCACCGGTGAGCATTTCTTCCACATATATTTAAACTTTCATTTACTATTTTCTTCTTCAATACGGACTAAAGCATCATTTTCCATTGCTCTCTGTTTTATAGGACCCGCCATTCGCGCTTGTCAGTCACTTGGTCGACACATAGTGGCTTTTGAAGAAGACTCAAAGATTTTTCAATCTCTCTTGGCACCACTCATTCCCAAGTCACCCACCGTCCCAATATTGCCAAAGTGAAAAGCTGTCCGACGTATGCCAGGAGAAGCGCCTCAGAAGAAACAGAAGAGCAACCGCATTCCTTTATGTGAGTAAGTTTTAGAATTAATTATGTTATTTTCTCAATCAACATAAATATGTGCTTTATTTGAAGTGTAGACATTTCATTCATTTTCTCTTACTTTTGCAGAGTTGAGCAAACTTCTCGTATTCCTTTTATATTGCGGCCCTTACCGCTATCTCCACCGCATACATTCACTCTTCCAGTTTACGTTGAAACAGCGGCGGCAATGATGTCTAGGCTAAGATCTCCACGACCTCAATGTCACCACCGGAATTATCACGAGGGTGTTTCTAAATACCTAGATGTTGAGGCACACGAAGGATTTCATAGCGAGGATAGTTCAGATGACATGGAGTAGTTATCTTTTGTTTTATTTCTAAATTCAAGTTCAATTGTGTTTTGTTTTGATAAATCCAAGTACAATTGAGCTCAACATCGTCTTCAAGCTTATTTGTTAATGAAATATTTTTGGCCGTTCCCTCTTATATATCTGCTAGGATTTTCAAATATAATTAACCCCTCAGGACCAAACGTCCCCCCGGGGTCAAATTGGATTTCGGGCATGTACCTACAATTCAAAAAAAATCTTTTTTAATTGAAAATTTATACAAGATAGCCTGTGATAAGAGCAACGTGGACATATTTTTATTTTATTTTTTGGATTTATGGTTTGAATGTTAGTACCACTTAAAGCCAAAAGTGGGGACTCCGGGCACCTCCAAACTTTTTGACAAAAGTTTCTATTGACAATGAGATTTTTCACACATATAAAGAATATTTCCATCTTCCTAAATTATCAAAAAAAAAACTTGTCTTTAGTGTAAAAAGGCATTTAATTCTAAGTCAAACATTTTCACACATTGTCCGTCAACAGGGGAAAAAACATTCATCTTTTCTACATAAAACCTAGAGATCTTCATATTTTTCACTTTTTATTTTTTCAACAACAATATGTGGTGAAAAAATTCTTATTTACCGTTTGGATTATCATTCGAATACACACGTAGTTCACAAAAAAATAAAACGTGAAATGGCAATTTTTGGACCTCCACTCCTTGCACACTTGTTTTGAATATGCTACACCCCTTTTTTACCTCTAAAAATTGGTGAGTTGGGAAATAACATCATGCTTAAGACGATGGTAAAAGATTTAGACCTCTTAGAATGAAAAAAATTGATACAAAGTGAAGTAAAAGTTTGCTGATCTACTCAACGCAGGGAAAAAAATGAACCATTGTTTTGACTTTAAACACTAATATCGGTCAATCCGTGTGGTGGATTGCAACCAAAATTGTATGGCATGTTTATATTGAAGTCTATTTTAAGATCTTACGGTTGAAAATCCAAAATTCACTTCAAAATGTGATTTTCATGTCTCTTTTTGGCAGTGACAATTTTGGACTGGTTTTAGAGCGAAAGTGGTCGTGGTCTTTTAGGGGTTAAAGAGTCATACAGTTAAACATATGCATGAACAAGCCAATTCATATTTCTTTCATGGATATTAGTGCAAATTGTCTACGGAGGCTAGACCACTCCCATACCCCATAGATACTCACTTCACTAATACATATCGTTCATAAATATACCGGTTGTTCCACTCTCAAATTCACACGGATATAGGCCTCTATTGTTGCCAAATTTCCTCGGTTATCCATTTCATTTGTTTAAAAATACTCACAATTATTCTAATTACTTGCGTTGTTTTACTTATACCCTTGTAATCCTGGTCTACGGTCATAGGGTAACTTCTTAAATCCTAAAACCAAGTTCATTACTTTTATACTTAAATTCAACCTCTATTTATAAGTTCTATTTTTCCTTAGTCATTCACGGTCATAGGCACTCCTATTACTCATGAATCGCTAAATTCTTTATAAATCGGAACAATTTACTACAAAAAAGCTATTTTTTTCTACTCACTGCTCAAAGCTCACCGCTCACTGCTCACAGCTCACCGCTCACTGCTCACAGCTCACCGCTCACTGCTCACAGCTCACCGCTCACTGCTCACAGCTCACCGCTCACTGCTTACAGTTCACAGCTCACCGCTCACTGCTCACAAAATAGCATTCCCCAGTTTCACTGCATGGATCACACTAATAGGGAAGGGAGGCCATGCCATGGTGGAGATTTTGGAGGGCAGAGAGTGGGGTTGTCTGGTCACCTCTCCCACGCCACTAAGCAATGGATTGTGGATTCACTCAGGCCAGGCAAGTCACCAGCACAGGTTATGGCTGATCACAAGGCCGAGGTGATGCGATGTGCTCAGAATAACATACCAGCAACCAGGGATACTTTCATAATGCCATCTGATGTGTACAACATCGCAAATAAGCTTGCAAAGGAGCTATGGGAGAAGCATCCTAAGGATGCTATGAGTGTCCCGATGTGGACTGACGAGAATCCTGACTGCTAGTACCACTATCAGGAGTATGGCAATCTGGAGCTGAATGAGCCCCTGCCACCCGAGGACGACCCGTTTTGCTTGGCGATTCAAACAGATTGGCAACTTGAGATGATGGTGCGACATGGCCACCATAAGGCATTATCCATGGATGCCACCTTCTCCACGAACTCCCCGAAGGTAGTCCCTCCTTACTCGGGTCTGTCCTAATTTCTGTCCTTCTATCTGTCCTAAAAACTGTCCTTAACGAAAGTCCCCCCTGTGAAATTCTCATCTTGTTCTTCATGTCGCACTGTGCAGTACCCTTTGTATACAGTGATGGTTTTTGACAAGTGGGAGCAGGGCATACCTGTTGCTTTCACGATTCAAGGAAAGTCGAGAGAAGTGGATATTGTACCTTGGTTGCAGAAGGTGAAAGATAGATGTATTGCAGTCAAACCTGATTGGAAGCCCACGTCGTTCCTAGTAGACAACGACCAGGCAGAGCTGAATGCCATTCGGTGAATTTGCAACCCTCTCCTGTCTTAAATGGCTTAAACTGTTCTCGTTTAGGACATGCAACCAGTGCAAGTGTTAGCCTTTATCTCTGTTCAGGCATGTGTGGCCGAAAGCTGATCCAATAGAAGGGAAGGAGAATGATGACGTCAAAATATTGTTGTGCCTGTGGCATACGAGGAAGGCCTGGTTGGAGAATGCAACGCAGAAGAATAAGGCTAATTACCTCAAGGCGGAGATATTGGCTGCCTGTGCAGATTTTATGTACGGGAATGGCATACTGCAAGGAGAGCTGGCTGTGAAGGCAGCGGAGGAACGATTCGAATTCCTTAAGGCTAAGTACCCTCAGGCCAAGGCTTTTTTTGTTTACTTTGAAGGTAAAGGCTGATGCTGGACTTATGCATCCTCTATCGCAACCATCATTTCAAGTTGGACCCGGGCCTAAGAACCTCCGAAGATTCAAAGCTTGCTCTGAGACAGGCCGCAAGAGGAGGGGTACTCGTGGAAGGGGTAGTGGAATTTAGGACAGGTCCTGTCCTAAACTATGTTCCTGTCCTAAACTATGTCCGTTTCTGTAGTGCGTATGTACAGAGTGTTTACAGTATAGGGCTTTCTGATTGGATGTCCCGTACAAATGTAGTATATAGTGATCTCACTTAATATATCTCCATACTCTTTGAAGTATCATTTTCAGCATTCCTTTATATTGGCCTCCTCTCTTAAATATCCTGTATGGTTCCTGTCTTTAAGAAGGATATGTGACATGTTATTGCCTCCACTTTCGCTGTATTATGTTTCCAATTTCGTTGTCTTCTATCTTCTTCAAGTTCCCGTCACCCTTCTCTCCCATTTTCTCCCTCGTATTCCCCTTCCCTCCATGAATTCTTTCTTTTTGCTACATATATATATATATATATTTTTTCTTTTGTTCTTTTCTTTGGCGTTTTTTCTGCTTTCTGCATGCAGTTCCCCTCGGAATATCTTTTTCTCTCCCTTGTATTCCCCTTCTCCCATTAATCTTTCATTCTGCTCCCTTCTATTATAAATTTTTTTTCTCTCTTCCCTCTCCTATATTTTGCTTTCTACATGTACTTCCTCTTGCCCTGCTCTCCCTTTCTCTCCCTCGTATCCCCCTTTCCCTCCATTAATCCCTTATTTCTTTTCCTTCATTTCTTTGTATTTTTTTAATTTTTTTTCCCCTTATCTTTTTTTTGCTTTCTGCCACCAGTTCACTTCGCCCTGCTCTCCCTTTCTCACCCTCGTATCCATCCCCCTTCCTTTCTTTAATCATTTTTTTTTCTTTTAATTTCTTCTAATTTTTTTTCCAAGTTCTGGTCGACCAGAACTGATCTCTTTTCTTTTTGCGTTTCTTTCAATTTGTTCCTCCTCTCCTTTTTTTTTTAATTTTTAAAAATTTTCCTTAAAGATTCTTTGGGGTTTTATTTTTGGATTTCCTTGGTCACCTCCCTCCATCTCCCCTTCTTTCTTTCAGAGTTGCACCCTTCACTTCTCCCATCATTAAAATTTTAATTAAACTGAAATCAACAAATAACATAAACACCAAGAATGAACGAAGACAGTCCATTGCATCGATACAAACATCCATGATGGGCCCTCCAAAATAGGGATATAGTTTACGATGTTTGTAACTCAGAGTCTACTCCATGTCCCAAACTCTCATGTCTGCTCTAGAGTTTGCCCCCCTGCCTGTCCTAGAGTCTGCCCCCCTGTCTATCCTAAAAACTGTCCCCTAAGCCCTAAATCTATCCTACAACATGTCCTAGAGTATAGAGCCCCCACCCTAGGTACCGGTAATGGCCACGACGGAACTCAAGGGAGCAGACTCCTGCTCTCCATCCTCCACCAGACCCCAACCTCCTCCACCCTGCTCCTCCTCACCACCTCAGCCCCCGCCAATTGGTGACCCTCCTTGCGCACTGAACCTGTTGGGAGAGGACTCCGTTTGCCCGCTGAACCTACTGAGGTTGAAGGTGCAGAGGACCTGAGAGGCCTTGAAATCGTCGAGGTCGTCCAAGTCATCCGTCACTATCCAGTAACTCAACTTCGCGTGGCACGCACTCATACTCTCCCTGCGAAGGACCTCGGCAACATCGAAGAGCTCGTCCCCACCCCGCGGCCATACTCTAGTGGCCTCCAAGGACCCGAAGACATATCCCAAGTCAATGTTCTCCCGGAGCAAGAGCGTATTCCGAAAGGTCGCCACGGTCCCCTCCTTGTCCACCCCCTCCCGGTGAACCCACATGTTCCTCAGAATCTTCTCCTTCTCCAAGGCCAGAGTGTCGCAGCAAGCCCGGACGAAGGTGCTCCTAGCCATGCTGTGAAGCTCTCCACCTGTCCCTCCTGATCCTCCCCACAGTCCAGCACTGACCTAAAAGCTTCGAAATCCTCACCTTCAACGTCCAAGGTGGGTGTAAGCCCAAAAATAAACCCCCTAAGAGAATCCATTTTTAAACCTACGAGGTCCTATTGTTACACCACTTACCATTCCTTATGCTTAACTGTAAACCCTAATTTCTACTGGATTTGGATCTTGGCATATCCATTTATATATTTAGAAATCAATAGTACTATTATCTTAATCCAGTTAAGTGAACTCGATTAACCCTCCTTGGTATTTAAAGGCTTAACTCTGGATAAATTAGATAGGTATGAATAGTTAATTAATTAATTGTTATCTAATTATTATGGCTATTAGTTATTATGATTATTATTACTTATTCTTTATTTATTTATTTATTTTAATTTTTTGTTGTTTTATTATTATTATTATTATTTTTTTAATTATTTTTTTTAGTTTAGGTCAGCTGATCAGGCCTGATCCAGACCCTGGTTGGAGCAGCAACTTCGGCAGCCTTTATCTATTGATTCGGGACTCCGAATACCAAAAAATTTCCTCTTAAAATGATCACCAGCTCAATTCCAACTTGGTTAAAACACTAAATACCTAATTTGAGATTGATACCGGCCTCCACCAGCAGTCGCAGCAGACAGTCCCTGTGAGTCCCAGGTTTTGTCTTTTTTTTTTTAAAACATCTTAACTTCCTAGGATTAACTCCGAATTGAGCGTTTTCAACTTCTAATCTTATTAGTTTTTCGTGCTCTTGACGATGGACTCCTCAGAATGTCCAACCAGACCTTGAGGACTGCCACATACAGACGGACAGCGGCGACCCAACAACCACAACAAGTATTCACAGCTTCCTCATGAGCTCACACATCATTCAATTGGGAACACCATTCACCAAATTCTCAACGATTCCAGCAAGCACCAACTTACAAGCATCAGCATTCTTGCATCGGCCAGCGAGCAATCATCACCAAGTTTTGGAACCCTAATGTCAAAAAAAATCCTCCAGCGCTTCCGCACAAGTTTAGAGATCCCACAAATTCAATCAACACAAGAAGGAAACCGCAACGACCGCATGCAGGTAGGAATTAGGGAAGGTAGCTTCACCCAGGAAATACTCCCTGGTCCGAGCGCCGCAGCCTCTTCTCGCCTGGATCCTCCAGCTCGAGTCTTCTCAGCTCGCGGCACCTTCACACCACCGCGCGCACACACGGCTCCACGATCACCAACGCCGACCTTCAACAGCGCCTCCACACCGAAGCTCCCACCGCAGGAGCACTCCAGCGCGCTCTCTCAAAACCACAAAAAAAAAGAAAACACGGCTCTCTCTCCCGTGCTCAGAGCCAGACCTCGTGATCACAATCACGGACCCTTGCGCGCACAGGTGCGCCCCTCGCCGAGCAGCCTTCCGGAACAGAGCCCAGCTCGTGCAAGCCCCAGCTCCGATCCCCGCGCACACACACAAAAACAGAAGAGTCCAGCTCTTCTCTCGCGCCGGAGCTCACCCTCCAGCTCCCCGAACACGAGACATCCTCGCGCAGGCAGGCGCAGACCCTCCTCGCGCGCAGCCGGTGCGCTCACCACAAAGACGAGAGACTCTCCTCGCACAGGAGCCTCGCACAAGAAAAACGAAGAAGAAAAAAACAGAAGAGTCCAGCTCTTCTCTCGCGCCGGAGCTCCTCCTCCAGCTCCCCGAACACGAGACCTCCTTCACGCGCTCAGAGCGCGCCTCTCCCCACAGAGCTCTTCCAAGAAAGAAAAAAAAACAGAGAGGCCAGCTCTCCCTCGCGCCCAGGGCGCACACACCACCAACCACCAAACAAAACAAACCCAACCCAAAGAAAAAAACGAGAGCTCCAGCCCTCTCTCCTGCTCGCAGGAGCTCCTCCTCGCTCCAAAAACGGCCCCCCGAAAATCCCGTGACCCCAGCTCTCTCGCCAGCGACTCAGCCTGGCTGGTTCTCCTTTTTTTTTCTTTTTTTTTCTTTTTCTTTTGGTCTTTCTCGTTTTTCTTCCCCGACAAGACTGGCTTAGTTTAAATGAGGCAGCCCATGACCTCTCACAGAAGTGCAGGATTGGCCACTTACAGCCGTTTTTGCATGTTTTTAGTTTATTACTAGCATTAACTCGCCGCTTTGCTCCTGACAAGCCTCCCTAAAATTAATTCCATGGTGGCAAGAATTGTCATGTGGCATGTGCATGGGGAAGCACACCCAACCACCTTCTTTTCTTTTCTTCCCCTTTTTTTTCTTTTCCTTTTGATCTTTTAACGACCATTACCCTAGATCTACTACTATCTACTGATGATTTGCAATTTACTTATAACTTCAAAAACTAACCACATAGCTGGACTCCTAGCACCCTAATTAGTCTACACAAATTTTCCTAGCATTTTTGGAGTTCATTAAGTATTTTTACCGAGTGGTCAACCCGTCGACTAACTAGTCAACCCCTAGAATTAAATAGTAATTCAACTCGGAAATTTCTAGAAATTTTACCACTACTTCTACCTGCTAGGAGACACTCTCTCAATTTTTTCCATAATTTTTGTCCCATTTCTCAATTTTTAGTCATTTTCCAAGGACCTTTTTTTTCCCTTTTTTATCTTTCTCTTCATTCCCACTCCACTTCCACTACACTTTCAAGCATATTAGTAGGGAAGAGGAAAAATACGAACCGTAGTGTGACATCATGGCACTAAGTTTATTACTCTAGGAATTTGACTCTAGTAGATGGATTGACTACTACTTTAACTAAAATTGGGTCAATACTATCAAAAACTCGAAAAAAACAAAGAAAAAAGAGTGAGGGCCCACTTTGGCCACTCACACATGGCGACCATCTGGGCCGACTCGTGAGAGGAGAGTGGACCTAGACCTCTTGCTCACTACGGCGCACGGTAATGAGAAAAAATAAAGAGATGTAGAAAGACAATTATGGAATTTGGAAGAAAACTAGGAAGTTAGACAAAAGTGATGGGATTGAAGAAAAGCTAGGAAATTTCAATAGAGAAGGGGGAAAAAATGAGAGAAAAATAGGGAAAATAGAGACGGCATTCGACTAGAAAGAATTGAAAGATTAGCAGAATGGATGCACGTCCCAATTTTTGAGTTAAACCCATTCGCCCTGGACGGACCCAGGTTGAATCTACAGCCAAAAAAGATTTCAAAACCGCCTTCCGCCTTCATCGGAGTGAACTTGGACTACAGAGAGATAGAAGTTCCAATCTCTTTGGAAGGTAAGGAAAGCAAGGAGAGAAAACTATATTTTTGATAAGAATTTGGGAGAAAGGAAAACACTTGTCTCTAGTGTAGTGATGAAACTAGTATGGTTGACCCATGGAGAAGAGATGACCGGCTGCAACTAGTGGTCAAAAGGCACTTAGTTGAATCGGAAGAGTCATGTCCTCCCCGTTGTGAGGCCAATTGTCACGAAGTGAGGTGGGCTGGTGATAGTGAATCCACTCTATCATGTCCGGTATTCCTTGCAACGACTCCCAGCCGTGCGCGTTGGAAATGATTCACCATTCAGGGTTTCGAGTTGGACCGAGTTGTTGGGAAACACCTTGGTAACGAGATAGGGGCCCAACCACAACGCATCAAACTTCCCAGGGAATTCTAGCCTTCTCGCAACTTGAAGCAAAACCAACATCCCTGGCGACAATGTCCGCTTCTTGTGGCGTTTATCAAACGCAATTTTCCGGCGCCTCTGGACAACCTCAATGTGTTGTGCGCTCAGTCTACGATCCTCATCCAATTTCTCCAACCGTTCCAATCGATGGATCAGGGACTGCTTGGTCAATCGAGTGTCTATCGCTATTCGAAGTGATGGCACTTCAAACTCTATGGGGAGTACAGCCTCTACACCATAGACTAATGAAAACGGAGTGGCTTGGGTGGTCACCTTGTACCAGTCATGGGGGATTGGTGGATAGATGGGTAGATCACTTCCCACTTGTATTCCTGATGAAGTGGATTTGAAGTGCAACGGAGAAATGAGGGCTTCTTCATCCAAGATAGGATCTACATTGGACAATTGTGTGCCATCTAAGGTGACACCACAAACATCCTCGTAACGTAGGTCATCTACGAGAATGGCTAAGTCAATGTCCTTGAGAGGATCACCACTAAGTTCTTCCATGAAAAACGTATCCATGGATCGGTCAGACTCAGTGTGCGGGTGCTCAGCCAACCAAGTAGAGAATTCTCCATCATCCTCCCATTCGTATAGACTAGGCCCCAAGCAACTCAATGAGGGAGGAGTGGTGGTTTTTGTTACTTTTGGAAGCGCGAACTTGACCCCCTTGATTGTCTTCCTAGCACCGCGGGGCACGTGGTCTTCATCCTCCGATGATGAGCTAGAAGATCCTAAGGTCTTAGGGAAGCTAGGTTGAATATAAACCTTGGTTAGATTCGACCCCACACCATAGGTGATGTGAGGTTTTTCGCCACTCCAATCTACCTTAGCATTGGCTGCCCTCAACCACGGTCTCCCTAGAAGCAAGGGAAAGGAATTTTTGTTCGAGTGCATTCGAAGCACTTGGAAGGTGATCGTGTAGTCCTCCCCTCCTGTGTTCATCTTACACCCAGAAATTTGGCCTATTGGTGCTTCTGGAATCTGGTTGGCCATGTTGATCACATAAGGTGAGGGCTCTGTGATCTCTAGCCCTAATTGTTCCATGGTGTGAAGAGGCATGATGTTCACACCACTACCACCATCCACCAATACTTTAGGCAACACCTTATCCACTATAGTGGCCTCAATTTCTACCGCACGAACCTCAAATGCTTTTTTAGAAGGCTTCCTAGAAGAGCTCATTCTAGCAGCTAAATTGGCCTTGACCTTTATCCTTTTGGCTAGGGGAATCTTCTTCTTCAATTCCTTTCGTACCAAGGGAGCCAAGTGGATGAGTTGGGCAATGGTAATGTTGGCATTCAACCTATTCAAGTCCTCCCAAAGATCATACGGTCTAAACGTGGGGGTGGATGAAGGGTTTTTAATCCCCATTTCTTGAATGGGAATTGTTGGACCCTCCCAGGTTGGCTCGGGTGTGTGGGGATTCTGGGGTTTTTCACCTCCTTCAGAAGGGGTGGAATCTAACATCAATGGATTTACCGGAGGCACCTTCTGGTTGGCCTCCTTTGTGGACTTCAAGGCTTCATGAACTACATCATTAAGTTCTGATAAGTGTGGTGAATCCTCGAAGCTAGCATCTGATTCCTGAGCTACGAAGGGTTGGTTGGCCTTTTGGGCTCGTGTCAATACCGCATTTACGGGAAGTGAAAGGTGAGCCACTTGATGTGGAATGACAGGTTCATGCGATACAAAATGGGATTGAGAAGAGGTAGAACTCTGAGGAGCTCCTTGAGACCCGAGTTCTGTCAATGTGACGGTGGTAGAGGAAGATGAAGAAGAAGGAGATGCAAATCGGGCATCTTGGTTAGGTGCCTGGTTTTGGCCAAAAGGCACAAAACCGTGTTGGGTTTGTAAGCCTTGGCGAGGTTGGTGGTTTTGACGATGATTATTATAATCATAGTACATGTTGGGAGGATGGAGACTATTGTCATTCGAAGAGTTTCGAGCCCCTCTCTGGTTATCCATGGCTTGTTGGGCAAAATTCCCTCTCATTGGCCTCATAGGAATGACTTTGTCCTTCTCCCTACATCTAATTGTGGGATGATTACCACCGCAATTCCCACACACTACCCCATTTTCCAACCAACAACTCCCAGGTGGATGTCTTCTTCCACAGGATTGGCAGATCTCCCAACGAGGCTGGGACCTCAGACCTTGACCACGGTTAGGTGGTTGATTCCGATGTGGGGGTTGATAGACGTTTGAATGGTGTGGGAAGGTGGTACAAAACTGCATGGTGTGACCATTCTCGCCGCATGAAGTGCACCACATACCAGAAGAATGCCTACCTGACTCTATCTGAGGAGGTGGGGCATTAGGGTTCTGGTTCCTGAGTAGAAGAGCCATCTGATCTGTCATTGCCCTCAATTGTTGTTGGAGTTGGTCTTGGAACCCTTGCTGAGCGTCGTGGATCTCCTTCTTCATCTCGTGACGCCAAGTGGGTCCATATGTAAGAGCGGGTAGAGGAACGGGGGGCCTGACATTAAGAGGAATAGTATTCACCACAGGTGGAGAATACACTGTTGGGCCAGGTGGAGGTTCAACTGAGTCTGACTTCTCCCGGGCATGGATGGGAATAAAGCTAGGAATGCTCTCATTCTCCTTCCTCCATAGTTTCTCGTGTTCTGTTGCCACCGCTGCCACGGTCCTAGCTGCCTCCTTAGCTTCCTCTAAGGTGGTGGGCCTTGTCTGGAGGATTTCCCGTATCGTTTTCTCTAGATAAAACCCCTGAAGGAAAAAGTGTCTCAAGGTATCATCCGTGAGCAAATCACCCACGAACCGGGTGACAACTTGTTCAAACCTACGGATGTAGGATGAAATATCCTCATCCTTCCCTTGTCTAAAGCTTGCCAAGGCTGTCAAGGCTGCACTCTGGCCTACTTCGGGTCTGTATTGTTCCAAGAATGACCTCATGAGGCCATCCCAATCACGGAAGGTGGATGCCGCATGATTGCGGTACCATTCGTAAGCCGATTCCTTGAGTGTGGTTGGAAACCACACCAAGTAGTAACGGTTGTCGGTTATCAAACACGTAGTCAATAACTCTATAAACCGCTCCACATGCATCGAGGGATCCTCATCCCTAGTTCCCTTGAAACTAGGAAGATTTGGGGGCATAGGGGCAGCTTGAAGCCCTTCAGGAACTACAATAGGCAAACCCCTTGGTTGAACCAAGGGGTTTAGGGGTGGGTTGACAATTGGATCTTCCATGTCACCAGGACTAGGAAGAGGGGAAGAGTGAGGAGAGGAGGAAGACCTAAAGCTTGATTCCTCAACGGTTGTACGGTCTTTTGGGCCTCCCGAGTTGGTTCTTGTACTAGGACCTCCTTCTAATGTCTCAGGATTGGGAAATGAAGTTGGAGTAGTAGAAATTAGGGGAAGGGGAAGCGGTCTATAACATCTTCCAGATCGAGTCACAGGGCTCATCTAACGATTAAGTTGCCGTTCTTAGTTTTCTAGACCTATGTGAAGACATTTCGTAAACACCAATAATTGACTTACAATGATTCCAAGTTTCTCCCAAACTCCCCCATGCTGGGAAGTAAACAAAACAGAAGGTTACATGTGGGGCTAACCTCCGGACGAGGTACACCCACTATGCCCCATACGATACAGACTCTTAGTTGGGCTGACCACCTACTTGGAGGTTTCTCCTCGGTATCAAGGTATCCCCAAATTCTCTCCAAGGGATGGCATCACCAACTTAAGAGAAACGACACCAACATGTACGAAAAATCCTTCATTGGTTCATCACAATTTGTTCATTAAGAAGGGGAGAACGTACCTGGCTGCAATTTCACCATCCCTGTTCGATCCCTAAGCGAATCTAAGTGCCTAGTGTAGGGTTTGGTGTAGTGAGGAAGGTTCGTGTACTCACCTTATGCCGTGCTCCTTCCTCACGACCCCTTCAACATGCATATCATTCCATGTATGCAACATTCATCCCATTCAACAACCAAGGCTATTGATAGCACGCAAGTTGCTCTTACCTTAGTGGTAGATCAAGTTCGGGGGGGAAGGGAAGGGCGCCCTTGTCCCATGCCCGGGCACATGCACCTTCCCTCTTTGGCTTAGAAGCTCACTGATTACTTTCAAGCAATCGTGGGAGGGCCTCAACCTTTCACCCCTAAGCCCCCTAACTCAACCAAAGCACAAGAGTTAGAAGGTGGTCCGCCTAACACAATGTGCTTGTGTTAGGAGGTCGGGAATTCCACACACCCTTCTAACTCCCCACCTCCATTACAACTTGGACAAAACACTTCATACAAGGATATATGCACAAAAGTAGTTCAGCAACTTACCTCAAGCAATAGCGCACTCCACTCCCCATATGTGGCAAAAACCACTCCATTCACGGTTTAGGTCAGAAATAGACCATTCAGAACCCTAGAAACCCTAAATTTAGCAATCCAGCAGTAAGACAAACACCTTCCAAGCAATGAACCAAACAAAAGCTCCTCCCGGCAAACGCACCAAATGTAAGCCCAAAAATAAACCCCCTAAGAGAATCCATTTTTAAACCTACGAGGTCCTATTGTTACACCACTTACCATTCCTTATGCTTAACTGTAAACCCTAATTTCTACTGGATTTGGATCTTGGCATATCCATTTATATATTTAGAAATCAATAGTACTATTATCTTAATCCAGTTAAGTGAACTCGATTAACCCTCCTTGGTATTTAAAGGCTTAACTCTGGATAAATTAGATAGGTATGAATAGTTAATTAATTAATTGTTATCTAATTATTATGGCTATTAGTTATTATGATTATTATTACTTATTCTTTATTTATTTATTTATTTTAATTTTTTGTTGTTTTATTATTATTATTATTATTTTTTTATTTTATTTTTTTTAGTTTAGGTCAGCTGATCAGGCCTGATCCAGACCCTGGTTGGAGCAGCAACTTCGGCAGCCTTTATCTATTGATTCGGGACTCCGGATACCAAAAAATTTCCTCTTAAAATGATCACCAGCTCAATTCCAACTTGGTTAAAACACTAAATACCTAATTTGAGATTGATACCGGCCTCCACCAGCAGTCGCAGCAGACAGTCCCTGTGAGTCCCAGGTTTTGTCTTTTTTTTTTTAAAACATCTTAACTTCCTAGGATTAACTCCGAATTGAGCGTTTTCAACTTCTAATCTTATTAGTTTTTCGTGCTCTTGACGATGGACTCCTCAGAATGTCCAACCAGACCTTGAGGACTGCCACATACAGACGGACAGCGGCGACCCAACAACCACAACAAGTATTCACAGCTTCCTCATGAGCTCACACATCATTCAATTGGGAACACCATTCACCAAATTCTCAACGATTCCAGCAAGCACCAACTTACAAGCATCAGCATTCTTGCATCGGCCAGCGAGCAATCATCACCAAGTTTTGGAACCCTAATGTCAAAAAAAATCCTCCAGCGCTTCCGCACAAGTTTAGAGATCCCACAAATTCAATCAACACAAGAAGGAAACCGCAACGA
This sequence comes from Bryoerythrophyllum caledonicum, assembly GCA_963971425.1. Taxonomy (NCBI): domain Eukaryota; kingdom Viridiplantae; phylum Streptophyta; class Bryopsida; order Pottiales; family Pottiaceae; genus Bryoerythrophyllum; species Bryoerythrophyllum caledonicum. The sequence goes on from OZ020517.1 coordinate 17,750,563, forward strand.
CCGCATGCAGGTAGGAATTAGGGAAGGTAGCTTCACCCAGGAAATACTCCCTGGTCCGAGCGCCGCAGCCTCTTCTCGCCTGGATCCTCCAGCTCGAGTCTTCTCAGCTCGCGGCACCTTCACACCACCGCGCGCACACACGGCTCCACGATCACCAACGCCGACCTTCAACAGCGCCTCCACACCGAAGCTCCCACCGCAGGAGCACTCCAGCGCGCTCTCTCAAAACCACAAAAAAAAAGAAAACACGGCTCTCTCTCCCGTGCTCAGAGCCAGACCTCGTGATCACAATCACGGACCCTTGCGCGCACAGGTGCGCCCCTCGCCGAGCAGCCTTCCGGAACAGAGCCCAGCTCGTGCAAGCCCCAGCTCCGATCCCCGCGCACACACACAAAAACAGAAGAGTCCAGCTCTTCTCTCGCGCCGGAGCTCACCCTCCAGCTCCCCGAACACGAGACATCCTCGCGCAGGCAGGCGCAGACCCTCCTCGCGCGCAGCCGGTGCGCTCACCACAAAGACGAGAGACTCTCCTCGCACAGGAGCCTCGCACAAGAAAAACGAAGAAGAAAAAAACAGAAGAGTCCAGCTCTTCTCTCGCGCCGGAGCTCCTCCTCCAGCTCCCCGAACACGAGACCTCCTTCACGCGCTCAGAGCGCGCCTCTCCCCACAGAGCTCTTCCAAGAAAGAAAAAAAAACAGAGAGGCCAGCTCTCCCTCGCGCCCAGGGCGCACACACCACCAACCACCAAACAAAACAAACCCAACCCAAAGAAAAAAACGAGAGCTCCAGCCCTCTCTCCTGCTCGCAGGAGCTCCTCCTCGCTCCAAAAACGGCCCCCCGAAAATCCCGTGACCCCAGCTCTCTCGCCAGCGACTCAGCCTGGCTGGTTCTCCTTTTTTTTTCTTTTTTTTTCTTTTTCTTTTGGTCTTTCTCGTTTTTCTTCCCCGACAAGACTGGCTTAGTTTAAATGAGGCAGCCCATGACCTCTCACAGAAGTGCAGGATTGGCCACTTACAGCCGTTTTTGCATGTTTTTAGTTTATTACTAGCATTAACTCGCCGCTTTGCTCCTGACAAGCCTCCCTAAAATTAATTCCATGGTGGCAAGAATTGTCATGTGGCATGTGCATGGGGAAGCACACCCAACCACCTTCTTTTCTTTTCTTCCCCTTTTTTTTCTTTTCCTTTTGATCTTTTAACGACCATTACCCTAGATCTACTACTATCTACTGATGATTTGCAATTTACTTATAACTTCAAAAACTAACCACATAGCTGGACTCCTAGCACCCTAATTAGTCTACACAAATTTTCCTAGCATTTTTGGAGTTCATTAAGTATTTTTACCGAGTGGTCAACCCGTCGACTAACTAGTCAACCCCTAGAATTAAATAGTAATTCAACTCGGAAATTTCTAGAAATTTTACCACTACTTCTACCTGCTAGGAGACACTCTCTCAATTTTTTCCATAATTTTTGTCCCATTTCTCAATTTTTAGTCATTTTCCAAGGACCTTTTTTTTCCCTTTTTTATCTTTCTCTTCATTCCCACTCCACTTCCACTACACTTTCAAGCATATTAGTAGGGAAGAGGAAAAATACGAACCGTAGTGTGACATCATGGCACTAAGTTTATTACTCTAGGAATTTGACTCTAGTAGATGGATTGACTACTACTTTAACTAAAATTGGGTCAATACTATCAAAAACTCGAAAAAAACAAAGAAAAAAGAGTGAGGGCCCACTTTGGCCACTCACAGTGGGGAAATAGATTTTTCCCACCTAGATTAACTCCTCCATGGCGAACATAACTTGGTCCCCCCTGTTGAGTAGCGACTCGTGTGTGAGCCCCCCTATAGGACACAACATTGGCATGCGGGCGCCGTGCTCACTTTGTGAGAAGAGTTTGAGGGCGCGGGCCATATGGGGAGGCGAATTCAGATCCCCAATGCGCTTCTCCTCTCTCTCCAGCCACTTAAGCAAGGCTTGGAACTCGTCCTCCAAGTGCTCGCAGGGGCACTGAAGGCATGGGGGAAGCGGAGCGCAAATAAGATCCATGAAGAGGGGGACCACTCCACCGCCTCTGCTCAGCCTGGATCCGGATATCCCTATTATACGCCGCCATCTCCCCCGCAATGTGAGCTTTGCGGTCCCGCTCCACCTGCAGCCGTGTCTCCTCCGAAGCTTTCTTCCTCGCCAAAAACGACAGCTGGTCGTCGTGGTGGAGGTAGAAACTCTGAATCTCTCTCTCGATCCCCGTGGCAGACCTCCTCACGAATACTTCCCGGCAGCGCTCCACGGCATCCATGACGTCCTTTCGAATGGCCTCCTACAAGAACCCCCGAACAGATCAAGGCCCCCAACCTCTACCTCCGACCGAGACCACGACCACCCTAGACCAACGTGGAAACAATATAAAAAAAATTTGGAGGGACTGGTTAGAATTACGAACCGCTGCCTCGGGGTCAAAACCGAGGAAACCCCACGCCACGGCTACCTTCCGGTGCAGCTGACCCTAGGCGAGGAGATCCCGCAACTCCTTCACCGGCCGCTGAAGATCGACCATCATCTCCGGAGGTAGGATTTCGGGGGTATGCTCGACCAGGGAGTACAGCCCCGGAGGTGAAGTTGGTGGCTACGGCTCCGTGTCTGGATCTATGTCCGGGAAGAGGATGTAGGCCTTCTCCCTCTCCTTTGCTTGGTGCTCAGACCGTGCCCTGACTACTGGGTCCACCAGCGCTGTGGTCGCCTTCCCTTGTCTAGCCGTGTCGACCCTGAACCGCGCCGCGCTAACTCGCTTCACTGCCGCAGCCGCCTGGTGTCCTACACGTTTCCTAGGTTGACCCAAGGGCGCATCGACCCAATCCTTCCCCTTCCCCGCAGGCCTACTCCCACTTCCGCCACCGCCCCCCTACTGCTTCGCTCCAGCAGTCGACGATCCCCCGGTGGCATGGGCCGTGGCACCCCGAGTCCTGCACCCCACCCCTCCGGCCGTAGGGGGTGCTGACTGAGGCGTGCCAAGCTTTCCCCCAAACCCACGCCTCGCGGACTTGCGCTTACCCGACGCCCTGGCGCTCCCCATGACATCTGCCCTGCCCCAACCTCGCCTCTCCTCCTGCTCCCGCCCAGTCCGGCAGTGGCTGCTCCTCCTCTCTCCTTATCTCCTCCCGCTCCTCTCGCTCCTCTCGCTCCTCCTCTCTCATGAGCTCCTCCCGATCATCCTTGCTCATGTTGAGGAGGTCTGCAATACTCCTCTCTCCCAACCCCTTCTGTCTTTTCGCAGCTGGCGGCGTATCTACGTGCACTTCTGTCCCTCGTTGCGACGCTGGAGTCTCCGGGTTGGAGAGATTGATGCACTCCCGTTGGCGCTCGTCACCGGCTCCCTCCTCTTCCTCAGCCGATGCCGCCCCTCCCTCTTCTCCCGAGTCTGTCTCTCGAGCGTCGTCCCGCTCACCACCTGTCCCATCCCGCCCCCGAGGTCGAGCATGCTTACCCAACATCTGCCATGGGACCTTGACCTTGTATTTTTTGAACACATTTCTCGCCTCTCCGTTCCCGTCCTTCCCTCGCGATGGGTATATCTTCAGCGGGCCGTACTCCCTCGAGTCGTAGCAGGGGCACTGATCTCTCTGCCGGTGGAAGCCAAGGTGAGCCTTGTCAACCATATTGGCGTTATAGGACCTGCACACGAAGGGGATCTTCATCCTTGACCTTCCGCTCCCATGTTGCGTCGCCGTCGCCCTTCTCCAAAGCAAGTTGATCTCCACGAGCAACCAATCGTGTTCACTCATGGAGAAGGCGGAGCGATTGGGGTCGTAGCTGGTCCACACGGACTGGCAGACAATCACCTTCTCCATGCCGAACTTCCCCTTCACCAACACCTGCGAATTCACGACAACATTTTTGTGACAATCCGGAGTTGAAGAAGATCAGCGCAAAAAAACAAAGAGAGGGATACGACACTTACCCCGGGAACAATGCCAGCCTCGGCCGTGGCAATCATATCTTGTTGCTCTTCGGGGAGTTCGTGGACGTTCAGCACAGTCGCCCGCTGCTGCAACACCTTGCAAGCGTCTTCGGGGGATAGTCGCGACAGGTCGGGGGGCTCCTTCGACGCGATCTGCACACACGGACATGGCAACACATTAGTGGAGAGCTCTCGCCTATAGTAAAAAAAACAGATACGAAGACAGCCTCCACGGTGCAGGGACAACCTGATAAACACAAAGGCAGGAAGACGAAGAGAGTAACCCTAGTGACTTACCAGCGTAGCAAGGGACGCCATCGGCTGCCGATGTTCTCCCTTAGCTGGACGTCGACGATGGAGCTTCTAGGACAGCCACACGCCGCGACTAGGAACGCCTAGGTCGCCGCTACACAACCTCCGCGTCCCAACCCCGCTCCAATTCGGTATTCGTTGTCAGTGGGGAAGTTCTTCAAAGCCGATGCAACACCCTGCCCAACCTCCCCTAAACCCCCTGCTCCCACACCATCCGGCACCTCACAACCCCCTAAACCCCACGCTAACTACACCCTAAACCCCAATCACTATGTGAATTACGAAGCCCACAACGCGCAGCGAAGCCGTAGAGGTGCCACGCATCCCGCGATCGCCTACGACGTCTGTGGAAAGCTGTCCCCACAAACTTCCGGAACTTAATACCAATCCCGGAAGAAAATAAGAAAAAAATTAGAAAAATTAGTTGGTTAGTCGGCCATAAGAGCATAATTAGTTCATAGCACGGAATAAGATTTTGGTGCTGCGCCGGAATTCCTAATGAAGGTAGTTACAGCACCCTTCCCGGAAGTTGCAAAACCGGAGGACGGTTACAGCCGGACCCGGAAATGCCATCATGACGCATAACGGTTTCCGTACGAGTGCGTCAGATACAAAATGCGACTGGCAGCCCTGTGCACCAATCTTTTAGGGTTTCCAGCAAGCGCATTCTCTTTCCACTTCTCGCATTCTCTTAGGGTTTCGAATCCGGTCTTGGTGAAGGACGGTAGAGCCAAATAAGGTTAGCAAGAGGGACTTGGTAAGGACAGTGCGTGCAGGTTTTCTTGGCAATATTGCGAGGCGCAAGTTCACGGAGAGGTGGGCACGGATGGCGGGCAAGAAGGGCAAGGCTCCGGCAACCGAAACACTGGTGCTGCAAAAGGTGACTCTGGAGATTCCGAAGCCGGTCAAGACCTGTCGGGTTTTAGAGAGCTACCTCGAAATCATGGGTTGTGAAGGTCTTCTAGCGACACCGTGGGCCTTCCAGAGCGAAACAATGATGACGGAGCTCCTGGGAGAGCCACCAAGCCAATACGCGCAGAAGATTAGGGCGCATCCGGAGGTCTGGACCACGGCGCTCTGGAGAGACACCTACGAGTTCTGGGCAGGAACAATCAAGGTGGCGGAACGTGATGACGCCATCCTGAAGGGCGAATTCCGCGCGAAGGCTAACCCTAACGACGGGTATGTCCTCAGCGACCTCACCAATCCGGACGCCAGGTTAGTAATGGCGTTCTTCAACCCTATTTTCCACCCCGAGAAACCGAAGCGGATAGTGGCCAAGCTAGCAACCCTAATCCCGGGCTCGATGAGAGGGAAGCTGTCCGTCGACTGGGCGGCCATCATGGACGAGCAGATTGATAGGATGGTGAAGAAGCTGCCGAAAGCCCGGAAAATCCCATCCCCGCTTTCCACCTACCTGGCTCACATGTACGCGAAGCAGAAGATGTTGAGGCCGGATGAGCAGGCCGAGTACGATAGCTTGCTCACCATCCAGTCATACGGAGGGATGGAAACAGATGAGGAACTGGATGAATCGACGGACTCAAACACGCAGAAGTCGTCATCCCCCCTTATACTTCGAAGACCGAACCGGAAGCGTAGTCGTTCGGTGCAGAGGACTCCGGAGACCCCGGGAGCATGCCGGCCGTTGTCAACAATCCCGGCGCAGAGCCCACCCGTAGCACCACCAACCGCAGCACAGCCTACAGCACCGAAACCGGCCCCAGAAGACGAACGATTCGCGACCGGATCAGAGCCGGGACCGACGTTAGTCTCAAGCATCATTGGCGACATTCCCGTGGACGTCCACGAGCTGTGTAGACATATTGTCTGGAGGACCAGGATCCAGGAGGGGGAGATCCGGGAGAGGCATGCCATGATCATGGCCATCTAAGAGGCAGTCGGACTGGAGGACACCACTCACCTCATCGCCCAGCTCAGAGAGATGAAGGAGAAGCACGATTTCGTCACAAGACTGGAGCAGGAGAACGCCACCATAACCAAGGTTAACACCCGGCTCTGGGGTCAGGTCCAGCAGGCGGAAGCCGCACGGGATGCAGCACAGCATGCCCGAGTGGTGGCAGAAACGAAGGTCCGGGCGACTTCACAGACACTGATCGATATTCGCACAGCGCTGGATTTTCCAGTGGATACGGTTAACCGGGCATTACTCTACACAGCGAGCTTGGAGAAGAACGAGAAGCTCAACAGGGGGCAGGTTATCCAGTTCTTGGTAGATCACAGCCGGAAAATGGAGAGCACTTGGTCCAAGATGCAGGAGCTAGCAAGGGATCTCGTGGCGGCCACCTCAACAGTACCAGGAGCTCCCCCTCCAGTTCTGGCACCTCCTGCTTCAGATGCTGCGGGACCATCCGGAACCCAGGCAGATCCGTCTGGAACCACTGTAAGCCCGTCCGGATCCCCATCCGGTCCGGCAGCTGTTTCTCCTACTCAACCTCCGGCCGGCTGTTCACCCAGACCTGCATCTGGAACAGCGAAGTCACTCACCGGACAGTTCAATGACCTCGTGGGAACGCCGAATTTCAGCTCTCCTATGAGCTGGAATGGGGTGGCCTTCCCAAGCACGGAGAGTATGCAGAAGTGGGAACAGGTGCCAGGGAGTCAGGCAACACCACCCTTGCCCTTCCGAATTCCCTCCGAGTCTCCCTCTCCGGGGCCACCAGTGACGAACCCTTTACCCGGAAGCTCGGCAGCGACACCCATGGTGGTCAGCCCCAGCGGTAGCTTCCGGGACCTTCCGGACGTTGAAGACCATGCAGATGCACCATCCGGCCAAGCGGTCACAACAGAGGACCCGGATGCACCATCCGGACCAGGTATGCCGACGCCGACCGCCTCACCGGAGCCACCAGCAGCCATTCCGACGCAAACCGAGGCGGGCACCGCTCCAGCAGAGGTTACCCCTTCACGCCGTAGCAGTCGGAGGCGGAACCAAGTAACCCCGTAGATTAGAATCTTTAGGGCTAAAAGTCTGATAGCGATTAACGATGGGGCTCAAGTTTGCACCCGGCTATCATACGGTAAGACTAAAGACAGTTTTTGTTTTTGAGTTAGATCCGTAGAAACCGGATCTCAGATCCGAAACTTTCGGATCTGAGTTTGAATTCCGGATTTCAAGGGATAATATCCCTTTCACTTTCAGGATAGGATTTTCCAGATTTCTAGCTTCTTAGTTCCGATTTTAGATCAGTGGTAGCGGGCTCTTGAGACAGGAGCCGTGGTAGGCTCAAGGTCCTTTTTTTCCTCCCGAATGATATTTGCTGTTAGTATATTTTCTTGTCTTGAAATTATGTTGGCAGATATCATTTCGTGAATGAAGGATAGGGCCCATTGTGGTTGATGATTAGTGGAATAGTTGTGGAAGCTGAAGTGGTTCACGGATAAGCATCTAGTCTAACCGGTTGGGACTTGCTGTGGGGAAGCGCCCGGAACAGCTGAAGGAGAGGTTAGATAGAGTCTGACGATCCTTGGTAACCGGAAGAAGCTTGGAGGGGGAGGGAGGTAACTTCAGGTGGTAGCCTGGTAGCTCCTAGGGCACGGAGATTCCGTGTGAACCTGGATTCTGGTTGCGACCGGAATTTCCCCTTACGATAGATGGAAAAGCCTGTGGTGTATGTCTAGAAGGAAGTCCAAATGCAGATCTACCCTTCACCCTCACCGAACCACTAATCATCCCCCAGAATGTCGTTGTAGCCGGGTGAGCCTCTGAGTTACCGTATCCGAAAGGCCTTCCGGATAATGTGAGAGAGTGCATCCGGAAACAACAAACCAACGACCAATTAGCAACATAGGGAGAGTGGGTGTCTAGCCACTTAAAGTCACAAGGCAGTGGGGAATCCGGCCACTTACACAAAATAGGATCAGTGGTACCCGGCCACTCGTTTAAAAACTCCGGAAGACACACTCCCTCTGACCTTCCGGAAGTTGGCAGGATCCGGAAAATGGTAGGAAACCACGTCGTACGTCCGGAAGACTCCCGATGAATAGGTCAGGCGTAGAATAGGAATGTTAACTAGCGTGTGGAAGAAGGATAGCAGATAGCTTACTTAACATTCCCAGAAGAAACAATAGATCTCTGTGGGAACGAACTTAGAACGACCATTCCGGGCACATTTAGCTTTAACCAAGTGCTATCCGGAGGAATACTTACTCTACAAACTGCAACAACGTCCCCGAAACCCAAATGCTCCCTCTCCGGCATAGCCTGTCCTAATATTCGAAGAGTTTCGA